>LPNX010768638.1:267455-465550 GCA_001517045.1 Pseudotsuga menziesii
ACTTGCCAGTATAAATATTCCTTATGAAATGTTACTAACCATACAAATGCATTTGACTTGTAGAAAAGACTGCATACATAATTGCCTACAAGCAAAGAAGAATGAGATTTGTTCTGAAGAACAAGTGACGACAGTTGAAGATGAAGAATAATATGACGAATGTAGCGACATCATTGATACAGAACCTTCCAGCTATAAAGAAATTCAAGAAGAATGATGTCTAGGATGAAGTATCGGTACGTGAAGGGAAGTTCATAGTTCCATCATGCAGTAGATGGAAACATCGTGGGATACAAGGCATAGACTACGAAGAGACATTTGCAGCCACTAGAAGTGAAGTCACATGACATGCATAATCATGTGTGCAAATGAAAGAAGGCCTTGTACAAGTTTAGAAGACACCCATGGGATAACACATCCATGATGAGCTTGATGAATATATTAACCTTTGCTACAAGGTTGATAAAGGATGACAAGCTCACAGATGGATGTGAGAAGAACTTTTGAAAAAGTTCGCAATAGAGGATCTTGGTATCAAATGATCCTAGATGGATACTACTTGTCACTCCAGTACAGAATGTTTCAATGCATAGAGTACAAAAGACAGAGAGAGTATGATGGTTCGCTTCAGAGGGAGTGACTGTAGAAAATCCTAAGGTTCGACATGATACGACAAGGTGGATAGGTTACTGATGAAGGCTAGGATTTACTGAGAGTAAAGAAGATTCCAACCTTTTCTTCAAGGTTGAAGACGAAAGACTAGTGATGCTGCTGTTATGTGTCGATGCACTATTGTTCTAGGCATGTAGGTGTGGACAAGGGAAGTATGCAGTAGAGATCCTGAATAGGTTCAGGATGACAAACTACATGACCACACCTATGGCATCGAACATGAAGCTATTGAGTGATGCTTCATCAGAGACGGTTGATGCTACGATGTATCATCAAATGATTGGGTCCTTGATGTACCTGAGACCAGATATTTTCTTTCCTGTGAAAAAATTGAGACATGTTCACCTGATGGTTGCAAAGCGTGCATGGGTACAGTTGATTATGGGCTCAAGTATGATGTGAATCAGAATATTAACCTGGAGGGTTATGTTGATTCAGATTGGGTAGCCAGTGCCATCGATAGGAAGAGCACTTCAGGGTGTTGCTTCAGTATGGGATCAGGTGTGATATCTTGGTTTAGCAGGAAGCAATCCTATGTGGCACTGAGTACAACTGAAGCAGAGTATGTCACAGCTTGTTCAGCTAGTTGTGAGGCAGTATGGCTGTGGAAGATACTATCTAATTTATTTGATCTCCAGATGGATGCTACTTGTATACATTGTGACAACCAGAGTTGCATGATGTTGTCAGAGAATCCAGTGTTCCATGACAAGTCGAAACACATTGAGATCAAGTATCACTATATCAGGGATATGGTGTAGAGAGGAGTAGTGAAGCTCCAGTATGTTGCGACATAGGAACAGATAGATGACGTGTTGACAAAGCCATTAGCCAAAGTGAAGTTTGATTACTTCAGGGAGAAGCTTGGTGTTCTCCAGATCGAGGTTTCCTCCAAGGGAAAGTGATGAGTCCCAAAGTCATTCTGATGAGCAGGTCAGATGTAAGGGCTGATCCATTCTATCATGGTGAGAGGATTCAATTCCTTCCATTTCAGATATGAGTGCTAAGATCCAAAGTGATTCTGACGAGCAGTTCAGATGTAAGGGCTGAGCCATTCTGTCATGGTGAGAGGATTCAGTTCCTTCCATGTCAGATATGAGTGCTGGCCATTTTGTCGAGTAAGACAGATGTAAGGGAAACTGCCACTCTCCAGGAGAGTGGAGGCACCTGGTCCATTACCAGGTAGCTCAGTTTGGGACTGGGGGCCATTCTGTCATGGTAAGAGGATTTAGTTCCTTCCATGTCAGATGTGAGTGCAGGCCATTCTAGTGAGGGTGTAGGACTTGTTTCCTACCAGGTCAGATATAAGGGCAACTTCCATTCTCCAAGAGAATGGAGGCACCTGGTCCATTTCCAGGTAGCTCAGTCTGGGACTGGGGGCCATTCTGTCATGGTGAGAGGATTCAGTTCCTTCGAGGTTAGATGTGAGTGCAAGCCTTTCTGGTGAGGGTGGAGGACTTGTTTCCTTCTAGGCCAGATATAAGTGCTGAATCCTTTTCACAGATGTTAGTGATGTGATGTCCTATCATACTGGTGAATGTGAGTGTTGGGCCTTTCTGATGTGATTATAGGTTACTACATGATTAGATATGAGTGCTGGGCATGTCTTTCTGATGAGTAGGTCAGATGTAAGTGCTGGGAAAAGACCTACCTGATGGCTAGGCCTACAAACAACATGAAAGAAGGCTGGATCTATAGAAATTCCTATAACGAGATAGCACACATGATGATGACCAGATGAGATCCAGATCGAGCTATGATCTAGATCCAGTTATGATGACTCTGAGAGATCCAGATCGAGTGATGATCCAGATCCAGTAGTGATGATCTATATCAAGTGATGATCCAGATCCAGTAGTGATGATCCAAATCGAGTGATGATCCAGATCCCGCAGTGATGATCCAAATCGAGTGATGATCCAAATCCAGTGATGATCCAGATCCAGTGATGATCCAGATCCAGTGATGATCTAGCTTGAGTGATGATCCAAATCCAGTGATGATCCAGATTGAGAGATGATCTAGATCCAGTGATGATGATCTAGATCGAGTGATGATCTAGATCTAGATGAAGATGGCTTGAATATGAATATGACAAAAATTTGATGATGATTCAGATGATATAGAGAAGAAGACTTGTGCTAATACTTTGTGTCGAGAGAATACCTTCCTAGTTAAGAGGGAGTGTTGATGTAATTGTAACTTTGGAATGTATTCACTTGTATTTCTTATTTATTGTAACCTGATGTTTATTTTGGGATGTAATTGAGTCATGTCATACCCCGATGTTTATTCCGAGAAGTTTCTATAATGAGAAAGTCATGTCAAGTCATTGTGGTTAACCCTCCTATTGGTCAAGGGTTAAAGTCCCCAGAGTTATGGGGCCCTTGGGTTATTAGACTATCCTAGTGAAGTCGACCCTAGGTGAGTCATTGTATGTCAGGGAAATAGTCCCCACCATTGTGTTACCATCCTATTGGTCGGAGGAGGAAAATTCCCCACAAGTGGTGGGGCACTAGGGTTATTAGACACTCATAGAGATGTCAACTCTAGTAAGTAATTGTTAAGTGAGGCCGACATGTTGGAGTGGGTTCCAAGTGAATGGAAGAATATAAATAGAGAGTGAGAGCCTCTATATTTATCATACTCATACACACACACTCACTCATTGGGGTGCATGAGTGAGAGAGGAGAAGCTCTCTCAGTGAGAGAGAGAGAGACTGCTGCTATTGAGAGATCATCTTAATATTTTGGGCTTTTACCTTTTTGGTGTTGATTCTATCTCTAAGGAAGTTGCAGGGTTTTCTCCTTTATGGTTTCCCCGAGGAAATTTCTTTGCGTCTCTTGTCTCTTGTGTTGTGCTTATGTTTTATTGTTGTGCATGTTATTCTCTCAGTTAAAGATCCTAAGATCATAATGGTAGCTTGAATGATAAAAAATCTAACATTATTTAGACCATCAATCCCTGACAACATCACTAACTGGCGTGTCTTTAATGATGATTTACAAAATATTGAATTCTTAATGGGAGAATATGCTTTTAAAGAATCAGCAATTGATGAGATCACGCATGATAAAGATCTACACAATTTATCAATAATCCATCCACCTCATCCTGTTGACCAATCTTTTGAGCTGGTAAATTTGATCCCTACGTCGTTTCTTAGACTTGAAAATTTTTATGACCTACATGATAAGTTTAAAGGAGTGCCTAATTGCAAAATGAACAGTTATAACCATAAACTTAGGCACAGAAGCAAATCCTCAAAATATCAATTTAGGATCAGACTGTACCCAAAATGAAAAATTATCTTTTCTGAAACTGTTTAGTGAATTCAAGGATATATTTGCATGGTCATACAATGATCTAAATACTTTTGATACACAGATCATACAACACGTAATCCCTATGAAACCCTAGTCGAAACCATTCCAACAGAAACTAAGGAAAATGCACCTTGCCTTAGAACCAGCGGTAAAGAAAAAATTGAATAAATTGCTTGACGCTCAGATTATATTTCCTATACGCCATACGCAGTGGGTGGAAAACCTTGTTCTTGTTAAGAAGAAAAATGGAGATATTAGGTTATGTGTAGATTTCCAAAACTTAAACCAATCATCGAAAAAGAACAACTATCTGGTTCCGCCCATGGAACAGATCCTCCAGAAGGTATCAGATTCTCAGATGCTGTCTTTATTAGATGGTTTTTCTGGGTACAATCAAGTTCTGGTTTTTGCTGTAGACCAACTGAAAACTACTTTTAGAACCCCTTGGCGAACCTATGCATATAGGAAGATTCCTTTCAGATTTATAAACATTGGGGCTACATTCCAAAGGGAAATGGATGTTTCTTTCAGAGGTCTGATCAATCATTCTGTTGTTGTCTATTTAGATGGCGTTACTGTGTTTTCCAAAAATAGATCTGATCACATTTCACACTTGCGCAAAGTGCTTGAACGCTGCATAAAGTTCGGTATTTCTCTTAATCCTAAAAAGACAATATTTGCAGTAATAGAGGGAATTTTGCTAGGATTTGTAGTGTCAAAGGAAGGGATAATGATTGACCCAGAAATGTAACATACCCAACCCTTCGATCGACGAAGAGGATGATAATGTGTCATTAAAAATTTGGGCTAAAAGACCCATGAACATGTACATACATATAAACTGAAATAAAAATGCTTAAAACATAGAACCTGCTAAGATGCATAATCATTCATATACACACCAGAAGCAAACATACATTTATTCAAGCATTCAACATGTTCATCATCATTCATTAAACGATAAATATAAATGCAGAGACAAAATGGTCAAGAGTACTTATCTTATAAAGGATTTGTCCCGCAACCAGCTACGTCGCTGCAACATTCCACCCAACCATAGGCCAACGTGCTCCTTAATCTCTCAACAACGCTGCCACCCCCAAGTTGGGCATGATTCCCCAAGGAATAAGGAACAAGAAGGCTTACACATAGCCAAGGATACACAAAAAACAAACCAAGCCAGCACAGTTGGGTTTATCAGGCCATCAACAAACCAACCAAGCCCACACAGTTGGGTTTATCAAGCCATCAAGGAGTTGGGAAAGGCTAAATGCTAAGCTAATGAGATCATTGAAGAGATAAGGACACCTACACCAGAACTACCCTGACTTCTAGGACACCCACACACACCCAACACAAGGAAATCAGTCCCTTCTCTGCTACACAGTCCCTGAGGCCCTGTCCCTTCTAGTGTTATTCAGGGGCCATGGAGAAGAAATCCAACCCTCTAGCTCTGTCTGTGTGGCTCCCAACATAGTCCGAAGACCAACCATTGCATACATGCAGCTAAAAAATCTATTCACAGCTTGGACAGGGAAAGCAACTCTTGAGTCGTTATTGGCCCTATCATGGCCAAAATGAATCCATAACAACCTACAGCAACCCAAAATGTAAAAGCAAACACAACCAACAAAACATGGGAAAACAATCGCTCCCGGTCTCAACAGTGAAAGTCATGGGAAATTTACACCGTCCGTGAATGGAAGAGCCATTTACCCCTCTTAGCATTATGCACAGACACATATATCATCCACTGATTGGTAAGGAAATGCTATACACCCATAGCAAGAATCGTGGATGATAGCCAAAACGACTCTCTCCCTTGCTGCGTGAGAAAAACAACCCGCAATCCTCTATCGATGCATGAGGATGAGTAGACACTGGAGAGAATGGTGTAGTGGAGAGAATGGAGAGTCCACATGGAGTGATGGCAGTGGTGGTTTCCCTGCCAAAGTGAGGGTCAACCTGTTGGTTGAGTGTGCGTGTGGGCAAGTACTGACAGTCCTGCCACACTCCACTCCCTAGCAATAACTGCCCCAACTAATCAGCATAACTTTTAATGTGGTAGTTGTATGAGACAAGGGAAGGTGAAAATGTCAAAAATGGTGGATGACACATGGATTTTCCCCCAAGGGCTCAAGGTTTAACAATTCCCCCTCCCTATCCTTAGGAATATCATGGCCTTTTCAATATGGTTGTAGTGACATAGCTAGTTGGGGTTTATTTAATTAAAAAAAACATATTTACATGATTCCAACTAATATGTGCCATATACCACGATATACCATTGGCAACGATTCCATTCGCTGAAACATAACACAACCAAATTGATGGTGGGGATTTTGCCTTTAGCTCCACACCATGATTCATTACAATATATATGTCATGTACATTTAATACAATGGGGTCAAAACCAGGGTGTTACATTCCCCTCCCCCTTCAATAGTACTGTCCTCAGTGCTTTACAAAATTTGAACAAAATGCTACACTGGTACCGCCTCAGTGTTCCATAGAATTGAACAAAAATGGATGTACCAATCACATGGCATCCTCTAGGTCCCATGTAGTCTCTTCAGGTCTGTAGTGCTCCCATTGCACCTTTACCTGACCTATGGCCCGGTTCCAGAGCATTGTGACCTTCCTGTCGAGGATGCGTATTGGCTCGGTTCGGAACTCTCCCTTAGGTTCCACCTGAATCACATCCCAATTTATCACATGGTTAGGATCATGTACATATATCTTAAGCAAATAAACATGGAAAACATTATGAGCTCTAGTGCTAGCAGGAAATGCAAGTCTATATGCAACTGGCCCTATTCTCTCAAGCACTTAAAACGACCCACAATATCTTGGTGACAACTTGGCACAACTTCCAAGCTTCAAGGAACTCTTCCTTGCCCTCACTCTGAGGTAAACATGATCCCCAACATTGAACTCCCTATTCACCCTATGCTTATCTGCATATCTTTTCTGTCTGTCCTGTGCAGCTTTCAGATTCTACCTGATCTTTACAACCTCTTGCTCCATTTCCTTGAGCAATTCTAGTCCAAGCACAACCCTGTTCATTGGATTATCCCAAGTCACTAGTGTCCTACACCTTCTTCCATACAAAGCTTCATACTGACTCATCCCCAAGGATTCCTGATGTCCATTGTTATAAGCAAACTCTACCAAGTGTAAGTAATCTTCCCACTTGGGTGGTTTGTGAAGCATATCTTTAAGCACTTGATTAACTCTCTCTGTCTGCCCATCTGTCTGAGGATGGTATGCAGTGCTGAAGTTTGGATTTGTACCCAAATTTGCAAACAACCCCTTCCAAAAATTGGAAGTGAACTTGACATCTCGGTAAGAGACTATGGCCTTAGAAAACCCATGTAATTTGAAAGTATCCTTCATGAAGATCTTTTCAATGTCATCAATCTTACGCGTAGACTTCACAGGTATAAAATGTGTTGCCTTTGTCAACTTGTCCACTGCAACCATGATGGAATCATGTTGTCTCCAAGTCATCGGCAATCCTGTAGTAAAATCCATGGAAATAAATTCCCATTTCCATTCTGGAATTGGCAAAGGCTGCAACAAACCTGCAGGGTGTTGATGCTTAACCTTTACTTGCTGACATTTCATGCACTTTGAAATGTATTCAGCCATGTCCTTTTTCATTCCTGGCCAAAAGTACTGCTTTCTAGCAGTAGAAATCGTCTTTTGGTATCCTAGGTGACCAGAATACAGAGCATGATGGATTTCATCCATAACCACTCTCCTCAACTCTGCTACATTTGGAATATAAATTCCACCTTTATAAGTAAGAAGTCCATCTTCTTCCAATTTATATCCCTCATACCTCTTCTCAAGACTTTGCTGCTGCAATTTGTCTTTTACCAGATCGTACAATTTATCTCCAGCAGTATGATTAACAATATGTTGCCTCAAATATGATTGGAAAATACTAAGGGATGCCACATGCATTTCCTGCACCTTCCTACCGAGTGCATCAGCTACCTTATTCTCCTTTCCCTTTATGTGCTTGATTTCAAAATCAAACTCACTTAAAAACTCCAGACATCTCGCTTTCCTAGTGTTCAGAGTAGGATGATCAAATAGATACTTCAGACCACAATGGTCTGTTCTGAGTTCAAATCTTCTACCCATCAAGTAATGCCTCCACATCTCGAGAGCATGTACTATGGCTACAAGCTCTAGATCATAAGTGGCATAGTTCTTCTCATGCTCCTTTAGCTTTCTTGACTCATAACATATCACGTGGTTATCTTACATAAGGACTCCTCCAAGCCCTTGTTTGCATGCATCGATGCACACCACAAAATATTTCTCTGGATCTGCAACTTTCAATACTGGTGCACTGGTGAGAATATTCTTCAATCGCTGGAAGCTTTCTGCACACCTCGATTTCCATTCAAACTTTATCTCCTTCTTTTGCAAAGAAGTGATGGCATGTGCAACCCTGGAGAATCCTTCAATGAATCTCCTATAGTATCCTACAAGTCCCATAAAAGATCTTACATCGGTCACATTTCTTAGAGTAGGCCAATTCATAATGGCCTCAATCTTTTCAGGGTCCACAGATATACCCCCCTCTAAGATAATGTGACCCAAATACTGAATTCTATCTCTATAGAAGTCACACTTGCTCAGCTTTGCATACAACTGATGCTCCCTGAGCAATTACAATGTCAATTTCAAATGCTCTTCATGTTCTTCCTCATTCTTTGAATAAACAAGAATGTCATCAAGGAAAACAAGAACAAACTTGTCCAAATACTTGTTGAAGACACTGCTCATAAGGCACATAAATGTAGCTGGTGCATTTGTGAGACCAAATGGTACCACTACAAACTCATAATGTCCATACCTTGTTCTGAAGGCTATCTTATGAATGTCTTCATCCTTGATTTTCACCTGATGGTAACAAGACCTCAAGTCAATCTTGTAAAATACCTTTGCTCCTCTCATTTGATCAAAGAGGTCATCAATATTAGGAAAAGGATATTTGTTCTTCATAGTAACCTTGTTCAACTATCTGTAATCAATACACAACCTGAGTGTACCATCTTTCTTCTTTACAAGCAGAATTGGTGCTCCCCAAGGAGACACAATCGGCCTGATATACTTCTTTTCCAACAACTCTTGTAGTTGCATCTTCAACTCTAGCATCTACGGTGTACTCATCCTGTAGGGTGTCTTGGACACTGGTGCTACTCCTGGCACAAGTTCAATTGTGAAATCAATGTCCCTCTTTAGAGGAAGCTCTGGGATCTCATCAAGAAACACATCCCTGAATTCCTGTAACACCTGATAGTCCTCCAACCTAGAAGTTTTATCTTTTCTTGCCTCCACAATATGAGCTGCATACAACTAGAAACCTTTTGTACAGAACTTCTTTAACTACATTGCTGAAACCTACCTTATTGAAATCACCTTTGGAATTCCTTTCACAACTAATTGGTTTCCTTATTCATCCATGCACTCGAAAGTCTTGTTATAATAGTCAAGCTTTACCCTGTGAGCTTCGAACCAATCCATTCCAATGAGAACATCATAGGAACCAAGTGGTAGAACATTCATATCTACACAAGTGACCAACCCATCCATAACCAATGGACATTTCTCTACCAATTCACTGACCTTTCTCTTAGTTCCAGTGGCTAGCTGAACTAACCAAGATTTCCTATGCTTTACTTTCTTAAAAGCACAAATCTCCACTACTCTAGGAGTAAAGTAACTGTGAGTAGAACCAGGGTCAATCAAAATAGAAATAGATTGCTCAACAATCTTACCTGCAACTTTAACCACAGTTGACTGGTGATCTACCTGGTGGTCCTGCAGTGCTACATAAATCCTAGGGACTGCCCTTGCTACTTGACCCACTGTTTCTTCTTCTTGAATGTTGTAATATGGTATTACACTTTCATTCCCAAGTGGACAATCTCTACACATGTGGGGTCCTTTACATCTCCAACATTGAATTTGTCCTCTATTATGTTGTGGATCTTCAGGCTTTTCTCTTGCCACTCCAATTGGCTTACTCGCAGCTTGGGATGGCTGCTTCTACCGATTCCTGAAGTTAGAAGGTTTGAAACCTTTCTTTCTTTGGTCAAATTCACTTTCTTCTTGTCCTTCTATGCCTTATGGTAATCAGGTCTACCTTTGCTTTGCTCATAGTAATACTTAGCCTTCCTTATTGCTTCTTCAAGAGTTCTAGGTTCGTAAAACTCATTCCTGTCTTTGTATGACTGAGGTAATCGACTTAGAAACCATTGGACCTTCACTTTTTCATCTCTGATGTACCAGACATACCTCAACAATTCCAAGAACTTATTTTCATACTCTTCCATGGTCTACTGTCCCAATCTCAGCTCATGGAACTCCTTAACCTTCTCATCATAATACCTGTCAAAGAGGTATTTCTACTTGAAATACTTCTTCTGTTTCCACTTAAGTCTCCTTTCGCTGATCTTCTTTACTTGCTTGAAGTGTTCCCACCAAATGTATGCTCTTCCATTTAGATTGAATATGGAAACTCTTGCCTTCATGTTTCTCGAATAATCCTGAACTTGGAAGTACTTCTTTATCCCAAGAAGCCAAGTTTTAGCCTCTTGTCTAGTCTTTACCTCACCATCAAATGTAGGAGGTTTAGCCTTCTTGAATTCATCCCGAGAGCGATCCCTATGGTGTTTCCTTCTTTTTCTTTTATGAGAAGATGAGCTTGAATCCGCGCTGGATTCTTTGGAGTCAGATGATCCAATAGAAGTCCTTCTCCTTCTCCTAGTACTGCGCTTACTGCCTTTCGGTCTTGTTGTACCCCATCCAGAGTCTATCTTTCTCCATAAGTCCGTCAAACTCTGCAACATAGCAGCTTTCAACTGATGCTGCTCTTCCTGGGCTTTAATCAAGCTTCTCATGGTGTCTACAACATCTGACAGTGTCTCTTGGATTCTCCTTCCATTAGAATCTATGTCATCATTTCCGTTATGGACATTTTCTCCCATGGCATCTCTTGCACGCTTGTAGGAATCTCGAGCGTCATATCCATCATGGGTCCTCATAACTGAACCACCACTTACTTACCCAACTACCCCACCTAGAATACTGCCCTTGAAGGTGTCTATGATTCTGCAAATGTGTTAGTAACACAACTATTAGATGCATAACATTGATATAATTTCAAAATTACTTACCTTTACCTGGCCGAAATCATAAAATAACAAATTTTCCCAAACACAAAATTTTCTTCTTTTGCAGCCCTATAATCCACTGACAATCTACTGGAAAAGGTCATTGAAAAAAATATGAGATTCACTGAAAATCCCACTTGAAAACCCAAAAATTTCCTTGTATAAAATTGGGTCTCATCCCAACTAAAATCCCTACACTTTGGTGGTCAAAACAACAAGTTTCCTCCAGCGCTCATCGGTGGCCCTCTCAACTATAATTTTCCGATGTATCGGTGGTTCCATCAACTAAAGTTTTTTGATGCATCATATCCTTGGTGTTCTAAGCTTCCGGATTGTTATTGGCGCTGCCAAGAATTGTGGTCTATCGGTGGTCGGATGCACTGTTCATCGGGTGAATAGTTTCGTTGGCATCCACAACGACGGGAAGCCATCCAACTTTCTGCCTATAGGTTATTGATTTGTCATTCTTGAAATCCTTTGACATCAATGACAACTATATTCTCAACATTCTATGAAAATTGGCATTGATGGCAACATCTAAACATTCTCCCCCTTTGACAACAATGACAAAGGATAGCCTGTTATTCCTTTCCAGTCTTTCTTCTTTTAACTTCACTTGGTACTAACCATTGTGTTGTTTAACATTTTCCTTCATGCAGCAGGTCCTTTTGAATGATAACTTGGATGATAAATACATAGAATCCCCCTATCATAGTGCTTGCTTTTGTCAGCTTTCCCTCTCAACATATCTCCCTTAAACATGAAATCTGCTCTGTATATGCATGTAGCTGTCCTGAGACAACTTTATGTCTTCAATATGTTATCTTATCCTAATGATCATCAACTATGAAGACATGGTTTATCAATTTCTCCAAATGCACCATATGGAAAGTCATTTTTAAGAAGGTGCAAGTAGTCATTAAGGACTATACAACATACATATCTCCCAAGCTATATTCATCATTTTATTTTAGAGCTGTCATGGAATGACCTTATGTACTATTACTTCAATATTTATTCAATGATTGTAGGTGCCATTGTTCAAATCTTGCCAATGATCCTCAACAATCCAAGTTTTTGGCAAGAGGATCATAACAAGTTCAATACTTACCTAGAATATGTAGTCCTTTATATATTGTTTTTCCATTTAATGTGAAAGCAATAATATCTTGGGACTTTTCAGCTTCTTCCCAATGACAACTTTTCTTAGGATTTTCACATATATTTGCAAGTATCATTAAATACCTGCCACTGGAGTTCTTTGTTTAACATAGAAATAAATAATATCTGATATGTTTTCCTCCACATATTTCCCTTAAAGATGTATCACACAACCTGTTCTTCTTAAGGANCATTAAATCCCTGCCACTGGAGTTCTTTGTTTAACATAGAAATAAATAATATCTGATATGTTTTCCTCCACATATTTCCCTTAAAGATGTATCACACAACCTGTTCTTCTTAAGGAGTCTTAAATCCCATGAAAACAATTTCTCAACCTTATGTCCTTACTCCCCTTTTTGACATATACCAAGAATCAATGTGATATGCACTAGATTCATTGATACTATATTGTCTCCCAAGGTTACCGAGGTCATTCATTTTCCATTTCTTTTATACATGCTTAACCCCACAAAATAGTTCATCAAGACTATTCTGTAGAGGTAATCTATTTTCATAATCCTTGGGTGCAATTATCTTTCTAACACCAAATGATGCCTAATTGATACCATGTGAGTGTTGCAATCTTGTAAAACACAATTTCTGTGTACTCGTGTCCTCAATTTCCAATCAATGATTTCAACTCACAGAAATGAGTGTTCATAATTGCCCTATTAGATAGTCCTTAAGATTGTCTAAATGGTATCCTTCATATTTGTTCTTGTATTTAATCTTTACATGTGCTCATCAACCATAAAAAAAACATTATAAAATTCTCCAGGTGTGGAACATGGAAGATCACCTCAAACAAATGTGATCAAATGAATATTTTTAGGATGGAGAAGGTTTTTATTTGTGTCATGACTTCATATTCTGAGTAATACAAATAATATTAATCTTCTATTGGATTATAGACTTCATGATCTTCATGGATCTCATGGATCACACATTTTAATATTCTCATGTTCCTTCATGGGTCTTACACTTTTCTCTATGTCAACCATACACCAAGGCTTATATTTTAACCATGATCATCTCTTATTTTTTAGCAAGATAGCCATTATCAAGTATTTCTTATGACTCTTCTTATTCTTGTTTTGATGGTGACTTCAAAACATTATTTTCTTCTTACCAACTGATATTTACCAATTGCACTTCTCTGATATTAACTTCTTCTGAGTATATGATTCCTTCTAATGTTAATTTCAGGGTTATCTTCTTGGTCATGAGACATTTTAGAAAAGATATTCTCCTTTAGTTCCACCATCATCACCTTCATCTCCATTGGTGTATTCTTTTACTTCTTCATCTTTCTTTCCACCATAATGTATGTCACTCTTATCTACAACACTATTATGCTCAACATTATCTTTGGAAACTTTAATGATGCTTGGAAGCTTTGTTTCTTCTGAGACTTTGTAATCTAACTTTCTTCTCCACATCTTTACTTGAGGTACCCTGCTTATTGGTATTCTACTTCTTTGTCTTTTTTATTTTATCTTATATCTCTTCTCCTGTGTTTCCTTATATATTCTATATGTATTGTTCTTGCAATTTTTTTCAAAGTGTCCAACATTGTGACATATGAAACATATAATAAGTCTTTTTTCTATTTGAGATATTAGTGCCTTCTTTTCTTTTCAAACCTTGATCTTCTTCTTTGATTATACAATCAGCAGCCTTGTGACCAAACTTGTGCCAATGATGAAAATATCCATATAATTCATTGGCATATCTTTTGAAATTTTTCTTCTTAGGAGGATGGGCCAAATTATGATGACTAGAATTAATCTTCTTGTAATTCTCCTGCTATATGGGTGTATCTTTGGAAGCAACATCTTGACATTTAAAATATTCAACATATTCTTGAGTGATGGAGCTTGATCCTTTAATGGAATGTTTTTTATCATATCCAAGACCTGTTTTAATCCCTAGGGAATCTTTGTAATATGAGGACTCTATTAAGTTCTTCAGTACTTTCCTTGAACCTCTCACTAGTAGATAACTGATCTTTTAGCCTCTTTATTCATCCTTTGAATTTAGAAACTTCTTGTTTTAAGGTCTTGACCTCTTTCATGATATCCATTGCTTGTTGTCTTAAATTGTGCAATTCCTTTTGGAGGGTCTTGACTTCATCTTCTTTTGATTTCTTCTCTCCTAGCAATTTTGATAATTTTTCTTTCAAAGATTTGTTCTTCATTATTCTATTTATCAATTATTCAAGAGAACTTATGAGTTCTTCCTTTAGGTCCACCTCTCCTTCAACATCTGGATCATCTTCTGAAGTTACTGTCTCCATGGATAGATTTTATTCATCTTCACTATCTTCCAAATGACTGCAAGGTTCAACATCATCACTATAATTCTCAAAAATATGAAGGATTGATTCTTCTCTTTGTTCAACGAAGTAAAGTTTCTCCAATTTGACCAAGAGTTCCTTATTTGAGATTCATTGTCTTGTCTTCTCTTTGATGGGTTGAGGTAATCCATCAAGTATAGCCTCCATTTCCCTTTAGTTATTTTTCTTGGATTCTTTCTGAGATGTGGTACCCTGGGTAAAATGGGAAAAAAAGAAGTTTCTCGAGGCTTCTAGATCATGAGCCTGATGTCCTCCATTATCCCTATCATTATGGGTTAGTTTGAGCTCGAGATCGCCCATGGTAGGATCTTGGATCCACCTCACCCACAATTCTCTCAACTATTCCTATCCATTGAGCCTTATAAAGACAAGATCATATCCATAGTTGAGGGGTGAACTATAGAGGTATTGTTATGCTGTTGGATTGACTACCTGGTCCAAGTCATTGGAGAGCATAGAGAGTAAATTTGGAGCTTATGGGGGTGAAGTGTTTGTCTCATGGAGGGGCTTGTCGACACTAAGGAAGTGGTTGTAAGATTCTCCATACATTCTTAATGCAAAGCTGATTTTCATCCCACATTACTGTTGTTTTGATTTCACATGTACATGTTGTTATATTCCTTACTCACTAACATGGATAAGTAGATGATTTTCTGGTAGCTTTGATGTGTTTGCATGTTTGATCTATTTGCAGGTACACATGTTCACAATCTAAGCAGTATTCCAAGTGTCTATGACATTCAGGGGTCTTCATCCTTTGTCGTTCACTCATTTGTTCTGGACATGAACCATTCAGACCAGAGGAACAACTTCTGTTTGCAGAAGGTGCAATATTCTTGGCTATAGTTTCTGGGCTGAGCCCAAGTACTTCCCACAGTTAAAGAAGTCAGGGAATTATGTCCTCAAAGACTGTAGATGTTTGAATTAGTGTAAATTATAAATTTTAATGGCTCACTCAACGTCCTGAACTGAGTTTGGTTGGTTTGTATGGTATGGTTTGTGTGTATGTCTTTTGTCTTTCCATTATACTTAGTGGCTGCTTAAATGGTTTATGAATATTCTGCAGAGTTCATAAGATTGTTGATGAAAGCAGTAAATGATAATCAGAAATTTAAACATGTACCATTTGTGAATCTGAACTGTGATAGCCTGACTAGGTGACTCCTTGCACTTGTATTTCTCTTCAACCAGGAAAGGGTGCTGGGCTCTCAACACAATGGGACTAAGCCCATCCATAGATCCACAGGTCACCCTCTAGATGCAAGTTCAGTCAACAGGGAGGACGCTAAGCGTTGTGGGGCCCCCTGGGCCTACTACCCCCTCTACCTTCCAAGTCACCCATTTTTATTGGTTTTGAAAAATTCCAAGTAAAGTGCCTATTACTATACGAGCTTCACTCTTCATCTTATCCCAAAATACCCTGAAGGGTGATGACTAGGTAGGGGAGGAAGGGCTAAGCAAGATGTTGATTTTAATTACAACAATTTTTAATCAATTTTTGATCAAATTCATTAATCCATTAACCATTTCATTTACCATTTATTTACACATGCTGCAAATAAATAAACAAATACTGAATAGAAATAGAAATAGATTGAATGGATAGAGATGGCTGAGCCGCATTGACAGCCCTTAATTTTTAAAAATTAGAATCTGAGAGACAAATCGCTCTTTTCGGGTCAAATGTGGCGAGGGGGTTGCCAAATTTTCCCAAAAACAGGCAAGGGGGTCGCTCAGAACCTACAGAAAGAAGCGAGCTGGCTTCTGGGAGGGGGTCGCACCTTTCGGGGCCAAATGAGTGACTTGGTCGCACCTATCGGGCCTGAATGAGCGACCTGGTCGCACCTTTCAGCTCGATAAGAGCGACCTGCTCTGAAAGGTGAAGTTTTTCTGATCGTGAGCCAGATCCGACTGACAGTAACCTATACTATGGCCAAATGGGCTTGGATTGGCCTTGAGGAGGCTCGACAGTAACTAAAAATGCATAAAAATAGAGATCTAAGCTAGATTTGATAGAAATTTAAACTAGGGAAAATGAAAATAAACTGCAAAAATAAAACCTAGGGATCTTGTGGGATCAACTTGGTATGGTTGCCAGTTATGTAGTAGGGATTTCTCCCTTACTACAGAGCAGGAATGGCTACCTTCCATCTATAGGATGGAAGGGTAGGGCTCCTGGTGGTTGTGTAAGAAAAATAGAAATGAAATGAAATAAAAAACCCCTCTGCACACAAGGTTATGGGTTTAGCTCCAAGACCCCTGCATACAACTTGTTAGAAACATCCAAAGACCTGCAAGCAAACAATGGAGACCTGCAAGAACATGTTAGGAAATAAACCTGCAAGCAAAGATATGTTAGAAAAACTAAAACAAACACAACATGAAACATAAATTATACCTTCTTTAGGTGGAAATGGGCCACCATGCCCTAGCTTGGGAGAGCACCTCTCTTGAGAATGGGGGAGCTATGGCTCAATGGGAGAATGGATGAGAGGGAGGGTGAACGGTTTGAGAGACAAATGTTCTCAAGGCACTCACTCATGAAGCATAACAATATGCAAAGAGAGAATTATTTGAGAGTGATCCCCACCCCTCTATTTATAGTTTTTTTTAGGGTTCTAAGCCCCTGGTTAGGGTTTTAGCCCCTTTTTTGGGATTTTAGCTCATTTCGCTCAATATTTAGCTCTTTTAGGGGTTTTAGGCTTCTTTGAGGGGTTTTGGCCCCTTTTTGGAGGCTTTAGCCCCTATGAGAGCTATCTTGGCTCTTTTTAGGGGATTTTAATCCCTTTTGCATATTTTTGAGCCTTTTTGAGGGTGTGGGGGTCAAATGGGGTCAAATAAGGGTTGTGTATGGGTGTACTTGGGTGGTGTAGGCCATGTAGAGCTGAGTGATGTATTTTTTGGGTTAACAATACCCCATGAAAATGTATCTCGAACTTCTAGCACCAAGTTTGTTTCTTTTCTCCTTTGGTATCAAGTCATAGCAGGTGGAACCAAAATCCTTGAGATTCCTAACCAAAGGAAGGTGTCCAAACCACATTTCATGTGGAGTATTGTCTTCAAGAGCATGATATGGACTTCTATTTCTCAAATATGTTGTACATACTACTACATCACCCCAAAACATCAGTTTCACATTCTTTAAAAACATCGTTGACCTTGCTGTATTCATTAATGTTCTATTCACACTTTCTGCTACACTATTTTGTTGAGGATTATAAGGAACTGAAGTTTGATGTGAAATCCTATGTTTGCAAAGAGAGTCTTAAAATTCATTAGAGGTATATTCTTTATCATTATCAAAATGAAATGTACCAATACGTGCTTGTGCTTGATTCTCTATCTATGCATGAAAGTTCTTGAATGTTTGAAATGTTTCAGATTTTGTATTCAATAAATATACCCAACACATTCTTGAATAATCATAAAAAAAGGTCATGAGGTACTTATTACCAGTTGCAGAAGGAATTGGCATGGGGCCACATAGGTCAGAATGGATCAATTCTAACTTTTTACATGCTCTGCAGGGATAATTTTAGGGGCAAATTTTAGCCCAGTGGGCTATTTTTCCATGTTTTTCTCCCAAAAAAGATTTGCCATTTTGCATTTTTTGAAGCCCTGTTTCGCCCAATTTTGATAGGGTAAAATTTTTTCACCCTAAAAATCATCAAATTATTATATAAATGATATAAAATCGTTGGAAATTAAAATATTTTTTGAAAAATATCACCAATCATTTTATAGTTGGCATTTTAAGAATTGGTAATATTCGCCAACATTTATACACTTTTAAATAAGTATGGTTCCTTAAAATCATCCATGAAAATGATGCTTACTATGTTTTCCTAGTATGAATGCATCGTATTTACTCCTTTGTTTAGGAATAGTAGGAAAACCATATACACCATTATTTCTTAACAAACAAAGACTGGTATAATTCAAGTGACCAAGTATTACGTGCCACAATAAACTAGATGACAAATTACCTTCTTCAAGTTGATACATATAGGCAAAGTTTTGAGCTGTTGTGAAAAACCTTTCAACTTCAACATCTTTCCATATTCATACCCAGTCATGATGACCTTCTTGTTAGAGGACTTCCTTATCTCTACAATTCCATCAAACATATGGATAGAACGGACTTGTTGTTGAATCTACATGAAGGACAAAAAGCTTATCTGCAACTTTGGAAGACAAAGAACATTCTTTAACACCAAAATAAGGGAAACTTGGAAGCTTGAGCCCGATTGAACGAATTCCCCTTGGTTTGAGGCTAGATTTGTCTCCAAAGTATACTATGCCATTTTAAAATTCATATTCATATAAGAATTTGTACCAGTATCAAGTAACCAACAATCTTTGTAAGATGAAAGAGAATAAATTTCATTAATGCCAAGATTACAGTGTGCAACTATATAGCGAGAAGAATCAGGGGATTTACCAGCCTCTTGAATTTTATTTTATCTTCTTTATTTTGATTGTGTATTTCTATGATGGACTCCCAAGGAGCCCAACATTGATATACTTCATGTCCATTTTTTCCACAACACTTTCACTTCAGATATGATCTCTTTCTTGAGTTATTTATGCCCCCTTTTCCTCTAAAATTTCTTATTCCACGTCTTCTTTTTCTACAATATACCTTGGAAGGGTCTTTGGATGATTCTTTTCTTTCTGATTAAAGAAAAGGGACTCTCCAATAGGATTTCTTGTCTTATTTCCAAAGTATTTCTCTCTGTCTACAATCTTTTCTACCAGGGTGTCAAAGGTGAGGTCTTTGAACTTGTCACTTTCTTGAAGGGACTTAAGGTAGTTGGAGTGAGTTGGATTAAGTGACTTTACAAATGTTGCAAGTGGAAGGTCAGGTTTCATACCATATGCTTGGATCTCATGTATGATTTCTCTGATCTCACATGCACCTAACATAGGATCATTATCTTTTCTTTCAAAGTGAAATTTGTTAACATTAATTGAAAAACTTCCATCTTAGAGTGCGATTCATACAAGTATTTTAATGTATTTAATGATTCAGAACATGATTTTGCAGGAAAAATACACTATCTCATCTCTTAAATAACAATGGTAGTGCTCATGGATACGTCTTTCTTGTCTCTGGACTTCCAAATAGAAAGTTCTTTCTCATATGTAGGAGGTTTTGTATCACAGGTTATGATTGCATCTGATTCTCTCTAAATAGTCTTCCCTTCACAAATCCTATCCCAAAGGTCATTGTATAAGAACGCTGATTTGATCTTTTTGAACCATTCTGGATATGTGTCCTTGCTAGTGAGGATAGCACCAACTATTGATGTCAAAAAGTACATCTTCAATTTGGAACATGCAGCTTATAGAATACTAGAAAATAATATGGGATATAGGATAGATTTCCCTCTCCTTTACAAATTACAATACAATAATGCAGCATATCAAAAATAATTTTGCAGCTTCTCAAAATAATTCAAATAATTCTACATTTGCTTTACAATCAATTTTGTAGTTGTTTATTGTTTATTCTAAAGTGATATTACATAAACATTACATTTCAAATACCATAATACATTAATATAATTTATTGAAACATAGTTGTAAAAGTATCCAGCCGAATGAGTTAGTAGAACTTCTTATAGGTTCACACTCTTCAAGCAGTCTTCTTTCTTCAATAAGGTCTTCACATCAACTCAGTTGCAGCAATGGTCTCATATCCAAATGAAATGGCTCTAGGAATTGATAGACTCAAGGCGCAACTCCACCCAATTGAATAATAAACTCACGTTCTGGATCAATATTCACAGCTTCATGTGTTCCACCAACAAACCTTGTGGTGGGGGAGAGCATCAGTTCTTGTATTCAATCTTCAAGTGGATGTGGATGTGAGCAGCTTCAGGAACTCGTAGCAATTCTCGAGAATCAATTCGCTTTAGAAAGGTGAAGTGCAACATATATTATTTATCCAACTCATCAAATAAATAATCAACCATAACTCCTTAAATACACATCGATCAAGCATACAACAACTTCTCATTCATGGTTCAAACCCATAGGAAAATACTGCAAAATTCTCAAATTTCACTTCAAGCAAATATCTAGGGAAAAATTAGGTTTTATGTAGTCCGACAGTCAGAAGTAACTACATTGTCGATATTTTACCTACATGTAATTAAGAAATGGCACGAATCTTCCACCAACAGTCTTCAATCATCATTATTCAATTTAGTCACAACAACAACATGACCTTAATATTCATGCAAATGAAAAGGCGTGATCCTTTATCCTTCTATCATCGTTCTTCAATGAAATTGCAGAAACAGAATAACACGACTCCTCACATATTCAATCTTCATTAAATTCTCATCTTTGAATGCAGCTCTCAGTATGAGGTCGAAGTCGCTGCTCAAAATACATCAAAATAACTGACAATAGACCTCACATATTTCCCATAAAACTTATGAAACTATAACACGACTGTTGGAATTCAGGGGAATAATGGGAAATGGAATAAAAATCTATGTGAAAATGAGAATACTCTATACATAGTAGCAGAAATGAGACCATGATGTAAACTTAGGGTTAGGTATATATCAAACGACTGAGAAAAAAATTAACTTCTCTGGTGAAGAGAAGTGAGAATCATGCATGGAATTGAGGGATAATCAATAATGCATCAACCAACATACCACTTCTTACCTATTTTTTTCCCCAAATCACAGGTTTAGACATATCAAGAGGATAATGCATGTATTGAATGTATGCAGGCTAGAAAGAGACATATTCAGATGCAGACTGGCAGTTTGTAGGAAACCTTAAACAAATATGGCAGAGGGAAAAATGAAGAACTGGAAGGAAGGATTCCATGACTGAAATCTATCCAAGAGTTATGGCTGGTGGTGCTATGATACCACTACGAGGTACATAACTCTAGAATTCCTTTTATTCCATTATAAACACCTTTCTTTATACATTGCATATGGTGGTTGATATCCATCTTTCAATCAATATTTTCATTTTCCTATGCGACTATTCATATTCAGAATTTATTTACAATATTTACATAATATTTGGAGCTATATTCCAAGGATTAGGTATCCAATAATACCTATTCACTCAATGTACATGTGTACCCTTCATTAGGCCATCCCTTTTATATATACACATACTTCATTACATATACACTTAGCTCCATAATGCCCCTTGTTGGACATTTATTGTATTCTTTCTAGGGTCCAAGGGAGATAAGAGTGGGATGATTACCTCCCTCAACTATGGTGGTGAGGGGAAGAAACACCCTCTCCCAATAAATCATTTTTGGTTTGTTTTTTGTACATTTTGAGTTGTTTTCGTCCCATGGTTTTTTATCCCATTTTAAATTAATTGGGGTTAAGGAATTGGGGTTGTAATTTAATACAAGTTAATGGATTAGTGTTTGGTTTCCATAATGTTGTATTGTAAATAACTAAGACAATACAATGAGATATAGAATAGAGAAACTCTCATGAATCCTATGTTTCTCAATTTTGGGGTTCTAGGTTAAATTCAAGTGTAATGTGTGTGAGTCGTTTCTGATTTTTTTAGATTTTTTTGTAGTGCTTTTCCTACACATATTTATCAAAACCCTTCACCCCACTACACCCCCCTAATAATAACACAATACTCTCCATAAAAAATATTTGTAGTTAATGTATTTATCAATGATGAAACCAAGTAATAGGAATTCCTTATATGTTTTATTTCATGTTTCCAGTGATCATTATCCATCCATCCAAATTCGATTATTTTTAACAGGGAACACACCATGTACAACAATTGTAAATGTGTATCACAACTCCAGAATACATAAGAGATATGTGTCATATTATAAACCCCTAAATACTAGGAGAAACTTCTCCAAATACCCTAATACATTCAGATATCTAATTCACATGTTCTCTTCAACAATGACTTCATGAAATCTCTATATATCTATTCACGCATTGCACATGTGGGTCCTTCATTAGGATGACCTTACTACACATACACATACTTAATTACATATACATTTAACCCCATATATGCACCCACCCCCTTGGTCTATAACATAATCTCCATTTATGGGGGGTGTATCGAGATGATTCGACGTCCTAAATTTCCAAATATTTGTGTTAATTGGGGGGGTGTTGGAACAATAGGTTCATCAAATATTTGAATATTCTAAAGAGATTTAGTCAATAGTCAAAGGATACTAAAGAGACAATTGATAATTCAACTAGGAATTTGACTGCTTAGTTGTATCAAATAAAGGTGGTCTTGAGTTAGTCAATTTGTGTGTAGGTCAAGACATGAAATGCTATTTTATGGGACTATGTCTTCATTTTTCATGGGAGTGGACTACGCTTTGGGTTATATAAGATGATCTTATGTATTTATATATCATGGTAGAATATACTGTTATTTATTATATGTTGATATATGATCACTTCTGCTTGATTGATATAATATCGTCTATCAACACCACCTCTTATGGGAATTCATTATTATTCACTAATGTAATTCCCTAGTTCTCCAACAAATTGTACTTTAAAAAAAAATTGCATCACTCTCCAATATAAAGTAATAAAACACTTGATATGCCATATATAATAACATAGAAATATGTAATGAATGTAGTCCTAAGTTTCCTTGATATGGTTTCAGCTTACCTTTAACTAACTATATTGGAACCTCCCTTGAGGTTCTAGGGTTGAATTGTACAACGTATCAAATGATTAATCCTTTGAGATTCCCTAGGATGAAAAAAAAACTTTGGAAGGTTGGAGAAAAAAATAATAGAAATACATCCTTTTAAGGTGTTGGAGAAGATGAGTACAATACGATCAAGATCCTAGTAAGAGAATTAGGAAGCATGGTCAAGGTATGATGGTAATGAAAGGTGGGAGATGAATCCAAGAGTTTGAGGCATACTCCAAGATAATTTACAATGAGTAATTGAATGGTATAAGTAGGTAAATAAATAAACTCACTACATAACTGAATTGCAAAATAACCATTGGAGAGGGAAATCCATACAAAAAAATTAAATTGCATGGTTTAACCTCATATCAAGAGTTTATGAGGTCATTCCATGGGTTTCTCCCACAAAACAAGATATTTATTTTGAGATCCATGAAGAACATTTGTGATACAAATAGTGATCTATATGGACATTAGTGGCCACTAACCTAGTGCACTAGCTCAAATCATAGTTTTCCATCTTAGCAAGTTTTATGATTTTTTGGGTCCTAAAATGTTGGGGCTTTTTGGAGGCCCTAATAGAAATTTTTCTAGCACATAAATGCCAAAAATATATCCTTTTGATATGTACTAGGTTTTTCAAAATTTGTACTTCTCATCTATCCCTTCCCGACGAGCTACCAAGCACCCTAAATGAAGATCGTATGCAAAAGTTATGCCCCTAGGAAGTTGGCATACCAACTAACCATAATAGGGCCCACAAATGATTTGACATTTCATCTTTCAGGTTATGTTTTTGGACGCTTAGGGTATTCTTAGTGATAATATATGTTAATTTCCCCCTTTTGGCCTCATTGTAAATTAGTTCTTATGGATGACTATAGCCGACACATCTTTTTTCATAGATAAGATACCACCATGTAGATATAGTTTCTATTACTTTCTAATTTATAGTGTTTTTGCATTCAATTAATCAATAAAATTTGGGTTTTACTATAGCATTATAGTTTATACAAAATATTGATGTGTGTATTTTCATTTTATATTTCTACCTTAATTTTATTCTCCAAATAATACAGATCAGTGGTATCAGAGCAATCTTCTCTTGTTTTTTTTCAATGCATGTCCCCAACGAACTGCTGGAAAACCAATATCGTCAACCCAAGCAACCTCACATAGAAGGAGAAGAAAAAGAGATATGACAAAGCAGGAGATCATATTAATTTGTTTCTCAGTAAATCATCACATGACAGAGGAACAAGATGGAGGATAATTTTTCACACATCCTTTGATGGATTCTGATGGCGATGGACTCATGTTCAATGAGAAGTCATTTCAAAGGTGAAAATCCATTCAAGGTACAAGTTAACTTTGAAATTTCCTTATTTGAAGACCAAATAAATGAAGAATATTTAGAAAAAATCTTAAATCTATTAGAGGATTAATTATCTATTAAAAAAATTTCCAACAACAAAAAGATCACCTTCACTCTCCTTAAGTCCCTCCTCCGTGTCAAATATTGATAGGACAATTACTGTGATAGACATGCCAAAGATGAGCACGAAATATAAAATATATAAACGAATTGGGAAAATTTTGTTTATTCCATCAAGGAGTAATTCTACCATGTTGGAAATTTTGATGACCAATACATAAGATGAACAAATTTGAACTAGAAGAGAGACCAGACGGTGCTGAAGTTCACCAATGTACTCCATACCTGCAATCAAATAAGGGTACTAGATACTTCGAATGGAACTTGTTCCTAAATTATTATAGTGGCTTGAATAGGTACATTCAAAAGGGATTTATTTTCTTGTACTGTCCCTTTTTGGAAATTTTGGAGGAATGCACAAATTGGGAAAAATTCGAGCTTAACTAGTCATGACTCTAGAGGGTTCCAACTTTCACCAAATGGTCCCAAAGTAGAAAGGATATGGTATGATGAGTCTTAAAACATCCCAATATGGTTTATGGATACTTTTTTTATCATACTTTATACCTCTTTAAACTTTTTTGGGTCTAATGACAAAAAGACCAAAATTACTAGGAAATTGTGTTCAAATCCCCCCAAGGGTGATGGCCAAACTAACTCTCCAAATCAATAACGACCCTAAAAAATTTAATAAAAGAGTATGGGAATGAGTATCAGACATAAGTTTTTATCCTTAATCATGTTTATTAAGTTATTCAAATGTATTATGGTCTACAACATTTGTATGGCAACTTTCAGTGAAATTGCTTATGGGAAAATTGCATAACTAGCTCGATTTTGACATATGAAAGGTGGAGTTAAAGGTTCATAAAAGGATGTGACATATAGGGACCATATAAATAATACCAATGGATTCCAAAACACTATTAAAAACCATATAAATTCCTTCATAAAATTCTGGTATACAAATCATTCAGTATGGGGGTTAAATACATGAAAACTAATGAATTAGTAACATGGAATTGCAAGAGTTTCACATATGGATTTCTTGGATTTAGAACCAAAGAGCATAGGGACATGAAATTAAAGAGTAAAAAATAATATATTTTTTTCATAAAATCATCAAACTCAGATAACATCCCTCATACAAATATGATACAAGACTCCTTCACGATTGAAGCTAAAGTCATGGAAACTAGTGATTCAATGGTATGGGAATGCAATATTTTCACACATGAGTTTATTGGATTTAGACCCACAGAGGATATGAAAATTAAATTACAGAGTAATAAATCATATATGGATTTCACAACATCATCCAACTCATATAATATTCCTCATACAAATCTGGTATAAAACTACTTCAAGATTGAAGCCAAATCCATGAAGACTAGTGATACAAGGGCATGAGTATGCAAGATTTTCATACATGTATCTCTGACATTTCTACTTAAAGAGAATGTGGACATAAAATTAAAAATACATAAATCATATATTGATTCCCAATCATCATAAAACTCATATAAATGTCATACAAATATGATATAAAGCTACTTCAATATTGAAACCAAATCCATGAAAACTAGTTATTCAAAAGCATGGGGATTGCAAGCCTTTCATACATGTATTTATGAGATTTATAATTACAGATAATATGGATATGATATTACAAATCCATACATAATAAATAAAATATTTGGCATCAACCATCCTCATCAAGGCGCAAGAATCACTCCAACGAGTGAATCAATTGTGAGTGTGGGGAAATGGAGAAGAAGGAATGAGAGAATGGGGAGATACATGAGAATTAGACTGTATGGAACTTCAAGATGAAACTAAAACTACTTAATTAATCTACCATGAGAGGTCTGAACGGCCTCTCCATCAACCAACTTGGAAAGGAATCCAACTCGCTCGGAATTGGTTCACAAGCAGGGAGAGTGAACACTCACCGTGCAACGGACAAGCAAAAGATCTCCAAAATTCCAAAGGTCAATTAACAAATGATAAAAATATATTCTCCTTCCTCATGAAATCCTTTTATTAACTTCACGATTCTTCCTAAGTTCAAATTTCCATCCATGAGATTCCTCCAACTCATCTTAGTGGTTTAGTAACTCTCATGACACTTGTCTTCCTCTTCATGCTCCAATTCTTTCCCCAATTCGAATGGCTACCTCTAACTCCTAAATTTGACCTCTTGGTGTCTATTTTTATCCCTGACATGTCATATTTGTTATATGTCAGCAATCAGGTCTGAATTTGTCATACTTGTCATATAATCTTCCATCATTTGTTGTCATAGAGTGCATAGAATCTCCTTCCAAGTGACACACCTTGTCTTCTAGTCTCTTACTCTTCCATGGGAGTTACCCTACTTTACCAATTCGAATTCCTTGGCTCATTATATGATATTTGACACCACATTACCATCCAATAATGTTACATTTTTTTTTGTAAGTTGGATGTTATTCTATTAAAAAAAAATGGTATATAAAAGGTTACAGAATAGAGACGTGGACCTGCTCATAAGAAGAAGACATAGAAGTTCAGAGAGGAGCCAGACTCTCCCTCCAAGAGGTAAAATAGATCCACAAAACTGGAACCCTCCCTCAAGGAGAGAAAACATGACCAAAAGAGAGACATATACAAAAAACTCACATGTTCCTGGAAGAACCAGACTAGTATAATCCAAGTTTACGGTGTTATGTGCATGAAAAAATTGGGTATGGATTACAAAGCCATATATAGCTGAAAGAATACATGAAATCATGAAAAAACATGATTATGGTTTGTAGAAGGGTTCCTCTACAATGGGGCAGCCAAATCCTATAGAAGCTAGCCATGCTGGCTCGTCTGGCACGTCCATTGGATTGTCACTGGAAGAATCCATAGTCTCCTCGCTGGTGGAGTCATCCACATCATTGTTACCTACAAGGGGCTGCTTTGTGGGGAAAGGGACATAATTTTTGGACAAAATAGCATTGGACTTGAATTTTCCTGTCGAGAGAGTGCAAGCGTGGCTCTGTGGTGTAGGAATGGATATGGATGGAGGGGCGTGGGGTGGAGGTTGGGGAAATCATAGCATAGATAGGAGCAGTCGGTGGGGGTGGAATAACTTGAGGATCTGACAGCAGGAGCAGAGCTGGAGGCACAAGGAGGTAGGAGATAATGGTTGGGAGTGAAAACAAAGGATGAGGTGAATGAGTAGATTCTTGAAGACCCATTATTTTCTCCTCTGTTCCAGGGTTCTTCAACAACGTTGATAGCTCCAGAAAGTTCATCCTCCTAGTAATTAACCATTCGCTGAACCTCTTCAGGGATTTCCATGTCAAAACCATCCCCGCTGGCCTATGCTGGGAGCGGGATTTGGTGTTCCTCCTGAGAACCTCTACCCTGATGGCCTCATCAAGGGACACCGCGTTGCCTCCTGGACATGGTGGAATGGTGAAAGAGACTGAAAAAACCAGAGTCAAGAACAAAGTTGCAATGGGTGATGAAGAATGGGAACATCGAAGGATAGAGACGCTGTAGTTGCTAGAGAAAATGATCTGGCCAGAGACATGTGATAGGAAAATAGAGGTGGGAACGTCTGACCATGCAGCAGGCTAAAAATTAATGCAGCCTCATGGCAAGTTGATGGTCGAGTCCCATCAACATAGTTGGAGCTGGCCACATCCATGCTGGAGTAAAGGCCCGTCGTCATGAGATGAAGCATTGAGACGTCACGTGGGAGAAGGGATGGCCATGTCATCCTCCCCTATGTCACTATTGATGTGGAAAACACCCACATCTGGGTATCCAATAATGTTACATTACCCATGTGTTTGAATTTGGATGAATATCATGCCAAGTTTGTGGGGAATCTAGTCACCCAAAGTCTTCACAAGCTTCCAAGTGTCTTCATGAACCCATGCCACATTATTTTCTTAGTATTTATCATTTATTTGACCCATTTAAATGTGAATATGGTAAACTAATGTCCTTTTGGGTCCCATAGCCCCTTATTACAAAATTTATGTCTCCATCTCAACCTATGGAACTAGTAGGTTGGTGAAACATTGGTTGCAAATAGTCTTGTTTAGAAATTATTTAATTGGGGACATGAAAAATACCCCCCTTTCAAGATTGCTTGTCCTTAAGAAATTCCAAGTTTGTATGCTTATTTTTATATATATTCCCAAGTGGCATGCTCATTTGGTACTCGGTCCCTTGAACTAAGTGCTCTCTTATGGTTCTGCTTATTGATTTTATTTAGCTACAACTTGAGTAGTGGCACTCATGTACTGCAATTTTGTGTTCCCAAAAGTAAAGCGATGTGGATTGTGCATATTGATATATCCTATAACATCACCACTAAAACCAAAAGAATTAACAAAATCCATAAAAACCAAATTTGTGCAAATAATCTTTACCTCCATATTTTGGAAACCTTTTCTAAACTTTAACCCCTTTTTTCTTCTGTATAATTCTTTGAATTTGGTGCTGAGTTACCAAAATTTGAGTTTATTAATATTCTAAGAAAATTTCATAGAGGAACCACCATGCTTGTTTCTGCACTAATCTTATTACAATCATCTTCTCAAGTGGTGAATACATATCCAATGCTGCTTGTTTCCCCCACAATTGAAACCAATGAGACCAAAAATGATCCCAAGGTCCCATATGATCCTGATACATGCATGTTGTGAAATGTCTATGATGAAATGCTATGAAAACCAAGCATTTGATAATAGAATCCATCTCTCAAAATGTCTCCCACATAGGAAACTGGAACGCTTCTCTGCAAATATGAACTCAAATAACTGAAGGTTTATTTGCTTTCTCAAACCAACAACCAAACTGCTACTCCAAGTGAGATGAAACCAAGCAATTCCGAGATCCCATTAATACTAGTATTGCACCCTTCCAAACATCATGAGTTCAAAATATAGATCATGAAAGTACATAACAACGTCATACACATTTACATCAAGAAGGTACCTCATCAAAGAATCATGAAAGTGCTTGTACATATAAGTAAGTAGATAATCATGTGGCCCATGCACACAAGCATCAAGTATTATATCAGATTTTCTCCAATGACATAGGTGAGGATCCCATGTCCTATAATTCTTCTCCAAAATAATGTAAGATGCATCAAAATAATCAGCCATGTGTTCTTTCATCCAAGAAGCAAATTAAGAACCTCCACCAAAATATGAACCTAATAAGGAGCAAATAAAACATGAAGACTTCAAGTGGATCAAAGAAGTCTCATAAATAAACCCATGAATATGTATATCATCATGAGATAACAAAGGATGTTGCTGCCAATAATAATGTTCTTCAATCATATATCTCTTCACCCAAGTGTGGGATGAATTTACTTCAACATCAAATAGACTAGGCAAGGAGCAAGGAAAATCATGAGTCTCCAAGTGAATCAAATGAACATCATAGGTGCACCCATGTATATGTGTATCATCATAATGTAACAAATGATGCAGCTTCAAATGTAAAGAATATGGTTCTCTAATCATTTCATCATCAAAAGGAGGGATATAAATTCCATACTCTTCATGTGGCACTATAAAAAAGAAACCTTTCACCCATACTTCATTAGGATGAATGCTGCAAATTTTGGAACTGTAGGATGTAGGAGAAAGAACAAAATCACCCAAATGATCAGAAAGTGAAAAAATTTCATCATGTGAAGGATCCATAGGGGTAGGATTACGCAGCTCCCTTAAAAATGCAAAACTTTCCTCATGGGTTGGTTCTAAGGTGGTGGAATCCTGCACTTCTTCAAAAAGTGTGTAACCATTTTCAAGAGGCAACTCAAGTTCCTCTTCCACCACTAATAGTGATTGGCTCTCATCAATATCATCTTCAAACACATCAAGAACCTACAATTTTTTATTTTTATCATGTTCCATCATGTCATGAGAATCCTCCAAGTAATATACCATATGACAATTTGAAACATAGGAGGAAGAACAAGTATCTTGGAACCAGGGTATTTTTTAAGGATTCTAATATTATACTTAAGTATAGTATTCTAGGTGATTGTTTTTTATTGAAAAAAACATGTTTATAGATATGTAGGAGAACATTAAATATGAAACATAAAATTAACACTAAACTATGTAAAGTTTGGTGAATATTATGATAAAAAAAACCATATTTTATGTAAATATAGGCGAGATTAAACACTAAAAATGACCAAATAACGAATTTATTTTTTGAAAAAAACCCAAAAAATAGCCAATTGGTGAAATTTCACCCCTAAAAATTACCCTGTTTCAAGAAGTTGCTCATTTTTAATTTTGAGCTTATGAATATCTTCATTATTCTTCAAGTAGGATTCATGTAACCATTCACTAAGCTCAATCACATTTTTTCTATAAAAAAGAAAAGACATGAAACTACCTTTGATTTTGCACATTGCTCTTTGAATCTTCTCCATGTCTTCAAGGAAGGATGGATCATCCAATGAAGAAAATTTCCAACAAGAATTTGATACCAATGCTTGAGTGTCATGGAGTATTCTAAGGGCTTATTGTATATCCCTTTCACTCATCTTCAAATACCCTTCAATGAAGGATGGTTCATGGAAGTAAACCTCTTCTTCTTCTTTCTTTTTGATTTGATCAACTTCTTGAAGATCAAGTGGTGATGGGGAATTTGATCTTGGTTCTTCATTATTTGTCACAAGGTCTTCATATTCACGATTATGATAAATTTGGCTTTCAGAGACCTTTTCAAATCTGATCTCTATGTCACCAACATAGAGTTGTGATCACCCATCAGTAGGTACTCTTTCATAGTTAAGTGATCCATCAATAGATTCTCTTTGATTTGCAAAACCCCCACTAGTAAGGATTGCGTGCTTGTATTCACTTTCCTCTTTATGTTCTTCTTTGAAATCACCTTTAGGTAATTGATTCTCCACTTCATGATTCTATGTATCTTTCTGTAATGGTGTATCTAGGCTCTTTTCACAAGTAGGCTGGTTTTTTCTCATTTCATGCTCTTCCAAACTTGTGGATTGGTGATTGTCCATTAATGAATTCACAGTTGAATTATTTTTCCTAAATTCATTCAACCAATAAAAAAATTATTCAAAATTAATGGTCTTATATGTCTCTCCATGATGGAAACTTCTACTACCCTTGCTTCCAGCTTACCCCTAAGTTGGCTAGCCATCAATTCGAATCCTTGTATAAGTTGCTTGGTCTTATCATCAAAATATGACTTTAGAAATTTCTTAAATTATTATATACCATCAATAAATTCAATAGGTTACAATACCATGATTTTATACCAATGTACTATCCATTTTTGGAAATTTTGGAGGAATGCACAAATTGGGCAAAATTCGAGCTTAACTAGTCATGACTCTAGAGGGTTCCAACTTTCACCAAATGGTCCCAAATTTGAAAGGAGATGGTATGATGAGTCTTAAAACATCCCAATATGTTTTATGGATAATTTTTATCATAATTTATACCTCTGAAAACTTGTTTGGGTATAATGACAAAAAGACCAAAATTACTAGGAAATTGTGTTCAAATCCCCCCATGGGTGATGGCCAAACTAGCTCTCCAAATAAATAATGCTCATAAAAAATTTAAGAACAGAGTATGGGAATGAGTATAAAACATAAATTAATATCATTAATCATGTTTATTAAGTTATTCAAATGGATTATGGTCTACAACATTTGTAGGGCAACTTTCAGTGAAATTGCTTATGGGGAAATTGCATAACTAGCTCGATTTTGACATATGAAAGGTGGAGTTAAAGTTTTATACCAATGTATTCTCAAATAGTATTAAACACCATATAAATCCCTTCATACAATTCTGGTATACAACTCATTTAGTATGGGGGTCAAATACATGAAAACTATTGAATTAGTAGCATCGAATTGGAAGAGTTTCACATATGGATTTATTGGATTTCGACCCAAAAAGATTAGGGACATGAAAATACAGAGTGAAAAATCATATATGGCTGTCACAAAATAGTCAAACTCAGATAAAATCCCTCATACAAATCTGATACAAGACTCCTTCAAGATTGAAGCTTAAGTCATGGAAACTAGTGATTCAATGGTATGTGAATGCAATCTTTTTACACAAGTGTTTATTATATTTCGACCTAAAAAGGATATGGAAAGTAAATTACAGAGTAATAAATCATATTTGGCTTTACCAATAGCATCCAACTCATATAATATCTATCATACAAATATGCTATAAAATTACTTCAAGATTGAAGCCAAATCCATGAAGACTAGTGATACAAGGGCATGAGTATGTAAGATTTTCATACATGCATCTATGATATTTTGACTTAAATATCATGTGGAAATAATATTACAGAGACATACATCATATATTGATTCCCAATCATCATAAAACTCATATAAATGTCCTCATACAAATCTGATATAAAGCTACTTCAATATTGAAGCCAAATCCATGAAAACTAGTTATTCAAGAGCATGGGGAATGCGAGCCTTTCAATAATGTATTTCTGAGATTTAAAATTATATAGAATATTGATATGATATTACATATCCATACATAATAAATCAAAGCTTTGGAATCAACCATCCTCATCAAGGCACAAGAATCACTCCAACTAGTGCGTCATCAATTGTGAGTGTGGGGAAATGGAGAAGAAGGAATGAGAGAATGGGGAGATAGATGAGAATTAAACTATATGTAAATTCAACATGAAAATAAAAATCCTTTTTTGATATCCCATTAGATTTATTAATGGCCTCTCCATCAACCAACTTGGAAACGAATCCAAATCCCTCGAAATTGGTTCACAAGCAGGGAGAGTGAACATTCACCGTGCAATGGACAAGAAAAAGCTCTCCAAAATTCCAAAGGACAATTAAAAAATGATAAAAATATATTATCCTTCCTCATGAAATCCTTTTATTCACTTCATGATGCCTCCTAAGGTATAATTTACCTCCATGAACTTCCTCCAACTCATCTTAGTGGTTTAGTAACTCTCATGACACTTGTCTTCCTCTTCATGCTCCAATTCTTTCCCTAATTTGAATGGATGCCTATAACTACCAAATTCGACCTCTTGGTATCTATTTTTATCCCTAACATGTCATATTTTTCATATTTCAGCAATCAGGTCTGAATTTGTCATACTTGTCATAGAATCTTCCATCATTTGTTGTCATAGAGTGCATAGAATCTCCTTCCAAGTGGCACACCTTGTCTTTTAGTATCTTCCTCTTCCATGGGAGTTACCCTCCTTTACCAATTAGAATTCATTGGCTCATTATATGATATTTGAAACCACATTACCATCCAATAATGTTACATTACCCATGTGTTTGAATTTGGATGAATATCCTGCCAAGTGTGTGGAGAATCTAGTCACCCAAAGTGTTCACAAGCTTCCAAGTGTCTTCATGAACCCATGCCACATTATTTTCTCAGAATTGATCATTTATATAACCCATTTAAATGTGAATATGGTAAACTAATGTCCTTTTGGGTCCCATAGCCCCTTATTACAAAATTTATGTCTCCATCTCAACTTATGGAACTAGTAGGTTGGTGAAACATTATTTGCAAATAGTCTTATTTGGAAATTATTTAATTGGGGACATGAAATTCTTGGACATATCCTCACCAGGAGCTACTCATTAATATGCTTACAAGATCAAGACAAAGTTTAAGAAACAAATAAGCGAGATTTTTGTTTTAAACCAACTATAGCAGAATATTGGAAAAGGTGTCCCAACTCATAGAACAAAGGACAAAGAAAGGATGGTAAAAATCATGAAAACCAATACAAACCATAGGAAAACAAGGGTAACATGAAATTAAAGAAGGACACTGAAACGTTGTGTGATTTCCACAAAATACACCAACACAACACTGATGAATGTCGCTTAAACCAATCATTGTTGTATAAGACAAAATCTTGTTGATCCTAGTTTTGTCTCCATTTTCAGCTGGTAAATTACAGTTTTTGACATCTATTTTGTCATCTTTTTGACATATTTCTATCATACAGCTTATCATTCAGCCTCAGGTATGAATACATTTGGATTTATGCAAATTCTGGTTTATTATTGTTATTTCACAATTTTATTAATTAAATTCGATGCTATTTGAAAGCACATTTGATATATGTGTGAATTTGTTTGTAGGTTATAGTATTTGAATGAGCCCACAATTGCACATACATCACACTAGATATGTGCAACTCACATCCAAATCACCATCTAGTTCATCGATCAAGACACGCATTGTTTGATGGCATATTCCAAAGTGTTAAAGGATAGAATGGTCTGCAACTGTTTGTTGTCCATGCGTTTGGGTGATAGAATTAACTTCAATCTATAAGGCTCATTAGCTTCCCTTCTCTATTCAACACCATGACACCAGTTCATGTCAAAGAGAATCCTCATGCCATAGCACGCACAATGGAGAACTAGCGCGTGAGGAAGAAGGAGAAGCATTACGTGTTGGCATTCAATCGGTTGTTTGTAATAATGGTTGACTAATTTTAGGAGTGGTATACCACTGAAAGGGTCGACCTGTTCATTCCTGTAAACACTATTTATACCTGCCTCCAAGTGAGAGCATAGCTAGCTAGTTTTTGCATGTAATCAGTCGATTTTAGAGAAACTCTATAATATTGTTCCGCATTTTAATAGAAGTTACATTCCTGCTGTGTATATGATCTTGTTCGTGTAAGAATTTAGTGAAGCATCACTCTGATTGCTGAGAGGGACCCTCATCAACTAGTGGTTTTCATTCTTGTATGTATTTTTGTCATCTCTTTCCTTGCAAATAAGTAGGTTTATTTTCAATTTGTTTCGATGATTAAGTTACTGTAATCGTTTATTCTTTTGTTTCTGTAATGTATACTTGTTGAAGTTTCTATCATCCATATTACATTGTTAGTATAGTTTCTATTTCATAGATTAAAAATAACCGGTTGCACGCATAGTTTTTCTTGAGTTTCCTTTCTATCCTTTTCCAACTTATGATTTAGTTTTACGTTGACAAGTACACATAGTAGATTGCTTTAATATCTTAGAATCAATTTGCAGCCGGTTCAGTTTTGTTAAGTCTTGTCTTGTTATAAGTCTGCTTTGGTTATATTTTAGTTTGTTTAATAATGCAATAGGTAATAATTTCCTTATAATCATGAACTAGCTTAAGTTATTTTGCTGTTAAATTCAATCATTAAGTAGGTCTACTTAATGCCTTATGCATTTTGTCTTCATGTGCACAAAATCAGCCGAGAATTATATCATTTAGGCTATTTTACACGGTTTCATCTATACAGATTGTCATTCAAACAACCTGTTCAGCCTGTCATTCAAACCCACCTTCCAGTCTGTTATCCATCCCTTCGTTCAATCTTTAGTATTCCCAATTTTTTTTAAGCCTATTTAAAGTCCTGTTTCTTTGGATTTTTTATTATTTTTTAAATGTGGTAATTAGATAATGGTTATGTTTATAATTAGGACCTTCGGTTAGATTATTTAAAGTATTATCAAGTTCCATCCTTATTTTCTTCTATTACCTAAATATGCTTTGAGTTATGCTTTGTTTCGTTTCTTTTGTCTTTGATTTCCTTATTCAATACTGTTGTAATGTGTGGTAATTATATCTTTAGTTTGGTTTGATTTATTCTTGTGTATATTGAGTTTAGGGTTAGACATGTTAAAACTCTATAAAAGTACACGGGCACCTTGTAAATTGATTATAGCAGTAGGACGTGTTTATTTCATTGTGTGGTTACTTTATAGAACAATATTTAAAGGAGTTATCTTTATTAAGTTTTCTACTTGCTTCTTATTAAAGTTATATTTATTAAGTTTTCTACTCATTTCTTTTATTAAATTGTCTACTTGTTTATAAGTGAGATTCCCCTTGTAAAAGTCATTTGCTTATGGAATAAATCATCATGTTTACTATCACTTGTAATTGGACATTCCTTAGTTTGTACATATTTGTAGAATTTAAATTAGATTTGATTCCATTCAGTTTTTTACTTCTTTTGAAAGCCATTTTGACACTACTCCTCCAGTTCCAATCACAGTGAATGCATATCCATAGAACAATCAAGGAGAGTGGCACTAGATAGTTAAGTTTTAACCATCATGTACATCTATTAGTTGCATGTATAGTTTTTCTTAAAGCATATTCAGTTCTTGTGATTTGGTTTCCAATATAATCCTTCCTTGTATAGTTAGTTTCTAAAATTGTTAAGAAGTGGAATAGTTAATTAATAGGTTTTACTATAAAGAGTAGAATAATATTGTTTATATCTTTATTTTTCATTAATTGTCTATAGAGTAGAGTAGTATAGCTTGATACTGCTCTAGTCTAGTGTTCTATTTTGGTCTAATTACCTTCATAGTTGAATTTATAGGAGTTTGAGTCGATTTTTCATCTTGAAAGATCTTTCGATCTTTTCTTTGTTAAAATATTTCCACGGCACCCTAAGAACCCCTCTACCTTCGGATATACTTTGTGTCAACTCTAAGTTTACCAACCTCGGTCGATAATTAAATATTAGGTGAATTAATTAAGACATTATTACACCCAACATTTTTGGAGCCGTTGCCGGGGAAACCTCCACATTAGCACCTACCATTCCTATAGAACCTAATTTTTTTTTTAATCGTAGGAAGATCTCCCCCGAAAAATAACATTGGGATGACTCATTATCACCTCAAAAGGAGCCTCCTAGGTACACACTCTTTAGGAATCAAACCTACATGGAGTGATGGCGAGAGAATGAAGATCATGAAGAGGTTAGAAATGATGAAGGAGAAGGAGAAAACCGAACTGAGACTACCTTCGGGTTCCCTATTTTAGACATTGCACAAGATATAAATATGAAGAACATCCCTCCTTCCTCTTTACCTACTTTCTATGGGAAAATTAATGAAGACCTGGACACATTTTTGTTTGAGTTTGACATCCTCTGTAGAAGTTATAACTATCTACAAGATGCCCATAAATTAAAACTTTTTCCTGCTACACTAAAAGTCTCTGCCTTAAGATGGTTCATGGGATTAGGACAATCTAGTATCAGGACTTGGGAAGATACGAAAAATATATTCTTACGAAAATACCAAGAGTATTGCAAACCAAAGGACTCTTGAAACGATATCTTTAAGATACAACTTGAATACGAGAGCTTGGAAGACTATCTTGAAAGATTTATCTATACATTACATAAATCTAAACATAACGATATTCGAGAAGATTCAGTATGAACACTCTTCCTGAAAGGGATCTTAGAAGACCTGGTAGAAAACCTCAATCTCATGGCATCTGATGATATCTCTCATAAACCTTTTGCACAAATTGGGGAGATATGTAGAAATTACTCTAGGAGTAGGGGGGAATTTGGGAGAAATATTCGAGAGCCTTATAATAGAAATCTAAAAGGAAATAATCCCAGTTCATGAGGAGTCACAAGGATGGAATTAGGAAACCTATTGGAAAATTTAAAAACTGATATCTTACAAGAAATGGGTTCCCAACTAGATGCGTTACAAGCTAAGAAAAGGCAAGAAGATGAACAAGAAACGACGAGTATTTTCTATCCAATATGTAGAACTAAACATCCCCAATAGGAATTCCCATTAAACAACATCTCTGTATGTCACATCTATGCGGAGGAGCATCCAACAGATGATTTCCCATCGTTACCAATGTTACAAGCCATGTACAAGAGTGGGGATGTTGGTGAAACATCTAGGAGGCCTCCTTGGAAACCAAGGGACCCACCACCACATCAGAATTAGTCACCACAGACTCCACCTTATTACCAATGTTACCAACTGCCTCAACAATGGAACACTACAAGTTGGCAGCACTGGCCTCCCCAGTATCCTCCTCCTCTTCATTTTACTCTGCAACAGTATTGGCCACAGGGGTGGAGGGGACAATCCTACCCCCAACCACCACTTGTCTCCACACCTAATCACCTATATCCTTAGCACTCAGCCAATACCCAAAATGTTTTACCATGGTTTGTGCCTCCAGTTCCCCTTATTACACAACAACCTCATCACTTCCAAAATACAAACCCTCCATGACCTACATTATTACCTGCACAAGTGATAGATAATCCAAATAATAAACCAACTCAAGCTCTTAATAGCAGTGAGTTGCAAAATATTCCATCCTACATTATTTCGACTATACCTATACATGAGATACAATTACGATCTAGAAGAGTTTTAAATGACAGACCCAAGTCATCAGTCATCATTTGTGAAGAGAATGATGAAGAAGATCCCAACAAAGTCATGAATGATGCTATTTTGTAGGATGTGGATATTCCAAAGATCCTAATGCATACCCATCCTTAGAAAGAACCCATTTAGGAACAAAGGATTCCTCCATTTTCGGAACGACTAGCAATAGAAAAACCTGTAGTTCGTCCTGAGTATGACATTATGAACAAAATAAAGAATATCTGTGTACAAATTCCTCTATTACAGGCTATTAAGGATATACCAATTTACAGCAAGGTAATAAAGGAACTATGCATTAAGCTCCCAGGAAAGAAGCAAAAAGACCCCCTCATAATTCATGTTATAGGAGATATGTCCGAGTGTATGACAGACCAATCTCGGATTGCAAAATATACAAATCCAGGGGCTCCAGTAGTAACTGTGATTGAAAATAATACCACCATAGAAAATACACTTATTTATTTAGGATCTCCCATTAATATGATTACCACTGCAGTTTTAGAAGTTTTACAGTTGGGATAGTTTCTCCAACCTACCCCTTCAATCCTAGAACTAGCAGACCGTACCACAGTAAAACCTGCTGGAGTCCTGGACGATATTATTGTGTCAATAGCTTCATGGGAATACCCTGTCGACTTTATGGTCATGGAATTAAAGGATCCTTCTAAAGGACATCCTATTATCTTAGGGAGACCATGGTTAGCCACTGCTAACGCCTTTATAGGATTTAGGGATGGGGAAATGAACATTTCTAATGGGTTGTCCACACAAAAATTGGATTTATACCCCCTAACACAATCTGTAACTGAAACCTTATGGTGGTTAGATTTCCCTTTTTGGGATAAGAACTTGGATGAACCTTCCCTTCCTAGTGACTACTCCCGGGCACTTTAGGAGCAGACTACTGAGAATGTATTGAACCAGTTTGTCTCTTCCACAACTTGTATAGATTTTCCACAGTCTTTTTCCCAATTCGATCAAATATTTGGAGTTGATTTTCAAGAAAATATGGCTCTCTAAACAATTGTAGAAACACCATGTGTCTTTGCAATTGGATATCACATAGGGTTGTATACCATGCCTTGTGAAATTAGCCCTGGGAAATTTTTACACATAAATGCGGGGTTAACCAAGAGTCAACAAGAACAATTTCTTAAGGTCCTTAAAAATCAAGCTAGAGCATTTTCATGGGAATACACTGATATGAAAGGTATACACCAGAAAACCTGTATTGACCATATCTACATGGATCCAAACCTTCCACCTATGAGACAACCTCAGAGGAGGATGAATCCTACTCTAAAAGATATAGTAAAAGAGGAGTTACACAAACTTCTCAATGCTGGTTTCATTTATCCTATCTCCGACAGTAAATGGGTGTCTCCTCTAGTGGTATTCCAAAACAAAGTCACAGGGAAATGGCATATTTATGTTGATTTTAGAGAGCTAAATAAAGCCACTCTTAAGGACTATTTTACTTTTCCCTTTATTGATCAAGTGTTAGATACCTTGTCAGGAAAAAAATACTTTTCCTTTCTTGATGGGTATAGCAGATACAACCATATTATAATAGCACCTGAGGATCAGGATAAGACCACCTTTACATGCCCTTGGGGGACATATTCCTATAGAGTTTTTCCATTTGGCTTATGTAACACACCTGCCACTTTTCAGCGAGCAGTCTTAGGGATTTTTGCCGATCTTATACATGACTGTGTGGAGGTGTACATGGATGATTTTGTAGCTTATGGTAATACCTTTCAAGAGGTCCTTGATAACCTTGAGAAGGTCCTAATTCGATGTCAAGAAACAAACCTGGGCCTTAGTCATGAGAAATGTAAAATGTTATTAATAGAAGGTATAGTCTTGGGGCATCATGTTTCTTCCCAAGGAATCAAGGTAGGTCCTGCTAAGATAGAATTAATTGTTGGCCTTCCCTCTCCAAAAAATCAAAAAGAGGTGATAAGTTTTCTTGGCCATGCAAGCTATTATCGCCACTTCATTGAAAATTTCACTAAAATAGTTGCACCGATGTTTAATCTGCTTACAAAGGATGTAGAATTCCAATGGACAGAATCTTGTCAAAATGCTTTTGAAATATTAAAAGCTAAACTATTAGTGGCACCAATACTTATGGGTCCCAATTGGTCCCTTCCTTTTCATATATCCACTAATGCCTCTGATATGTCCATAGGAGGATTCCTAGGCCAAAAAGAAGGCCAATCACCTTATGCCATTTATTTTATTAGTAATAATTTGACCCCTGCCGAACTGAATTGTACTATTACTGAAAGAGAATTTTGGCAGTAGTCTATTCTATTAATAAATTTCGCCATTACATTAAAGGATACAAAGTTTTTGTGCATATGGATCACTCTGCCATCATATTTTTAATGAATAAGCCAATTACCAATGGTAGGGTGACTCGGTGGCTTCTTTTATTACAAGAATTTAACATTACCGTCATTGACCGACCTGGTAAAGATAATTTAGTAGCATATTTCCTTTCCCATATTCAACATGATGACAGTACTAAACCTGTTGACGATACTTTTCCTAATAAACATCTATTTGCTATGTTTGTTCAAACCCCTTGGTTTGTAGACATTGCCAATTTTTTAGCAATTGGGAAATTACCAAATCACTTGTCCCCACCCGAGAAACGTCGCATTATAGTTTAGATCTCTAACTGTTCCTGGGTTAATAATGATCTCTTTCGTACTGGCCCAAATCTTATTATTAGACAATGCGTATGGTAGGGTGAAATGATAGATATCCTCCATGCATGCCATGATGGACCATGTGGAGGACATTTTTTTGATAAGTGGATGACATACAAAGTGCTGCACTCTGGTTATTATTGGCCGAGCATTTTCAAGGATGCTACCAAATATGTTAAAGGATGTGATAGTTTCCAAAGAATGGGTAGACCTACATCATCTGATCAGATGCCCTTACAGCCTCAGGTCATGATAGAGCCTTTTGAGAAATGGGATCTGGATTTTGTAGGACCAATTTCTCCCATGTCTCGTAAAAAAAAATATATCCTAGTTTGTACAGACTATGTTACCAAGTGCGTAGAAGCTAAAGATTTGTTTAGGGCCACAGAGAAATTGATAGTAGAATTCATATATGAAGAGATATTCACTAGATTTGGTGTGCCTAGAGAAATTGTCACAGACCAAGGCTCTCAATTCACTTCTCAGTTAATGAAAGAACTCACCACGAATTATGGCATCCAACATTGCAAATCCTCACCTTATCATCCCCAGTTTGATGGCAAGGTGGAATCAACCAACAAAGTATTAGAATCCATCTTAACCAAAACCATTCACTTATATCACAAGGATTGGGTAGATAGACTCCCAAAGGCCTTGTGGGCCTATAAGATAACATGGAGAAACACTACGGAACATACCCCCTATGAGTTAGTGTATGGAAAACAAGTCCTTTTACCTATCGAATTCCAAGTTAAGACCTTTCATATGGCAACACAATTAGTCATGAATTTGGACGAAGCACATAAACAATGAGTGTTACAAATTAATGAGTTAGATGAAATCAGATAGGATGCACTCCAAAGAACAATGTTAATACAGAATCAATGGAAGAAATGGCATGATAAATTTATTAAACAAAAACAATTTAATACTGGAGATTGGGCATTACTATTTGACTCAAGGTAAAATTTTTTTAAAGGGAAATTAACTACTCATTAGATGGGTCCATATGAAGTAGTTACAGCGTTTGAAAATGGGTTAGTAGAAATTAATACAATAGATGGTTCACAAATTTACTTTGTAGTAAATGGAAACAGACTTAGACTTTACCACCAATCAATATCTAAATAGGATTCCGTACAAAATGTCTTGCAACAGAAGGAGATGGAACTGGTTGAAGAGGACATTATTCCTTCTCCTCTTGATCCTTAAAGTTATTTTGGGTTGTCATTTCTTGTATATATGTAAATATGTTTGTGTTCACCCTAATAAATAAGAGTCATTTCTAACAAATTAACTACATTTATATATAGGTTTCATTCCCATGATCATCTATTGCAGTTTTGTCAAATTAAAACAAAAAGACTCATTTTCCTTTTTCTCATTCTTATGAATTTTATATATGCTTTGTTATGAATAAGTATGAATAATCTAACAAGTGATTTTGCAGTTGATTACAAATATGTTATCTCTATAAGCATCTCATGAAGTATTATCTGAAAAGGGGTGTTCTAAAAGACTCATAATATATATTAACTCTTTCTTTTTGGTTACTATCAAAATTGAAGTTTATAGTGCAATTAAAGAATTCTTTGTATATCATCCCTCACCATTTATTCTATGATTTGTTATGCTTTTATATATGGTATTTTGATTCAGACATGTACATTTACGATTTATTATTGGGACAATTGCTTGAAAGACTTACTTTAATCATCATGTTCTTTAGAATCTCATTTTAAACCTATGGACTACTAGTTCACCCTATACTTATTATCAAAACTTGCCTCTTAAGCATTTTTGAGGTAACTTGAAAGTAAGTGAAATTTCTTCTTGTGGGGAACATTACCAACCTTTTATAAAGAAGATACACTGAAAGGTCAAAGAACAACTTTAAGTTATTCTCTTTTGACATGATCCATGATGAAGGCCATTATAAAAATTACTTATGAGGTTTGTTCTAAATTTGAATTATGTGTTTAGTAGGCTTAGCACACTCTAGTACCAACCGAATTCCACATATTTAAATGTATTCATTACGTAGTAGAAGATTGAAGTGTAAGAAGGAGCTGCATTGGAGAGTTGAGAATCTTGACGTTTCAAACCCTACTCTGGGATCATCATTAGGAGACACTTGAAGCTTATGGTCAGATAAGGTGGCCCGGAAGGTATAAATACTCATTTCATTGAAAAACCAAATAAAAAGGTCGGTTCTAGGTTTTAGATGGAGGTGGATTTTAAAGTTTTCATTTTATTAATCATTTTATAAAATTAAATTAAATCTTATTAATAAGAAATTGAATTAAGGTCTTTAAACAATTATTTAAATCTTTGTTTTTAAATAATTTTATTAAATTTTGTTATTAGTTAAAGTTGAAATTTAAATTTAAATTTAAGAGATAACTAAGATGAGTTATCTTTGATTCTTAACTAAATAAGTTAAAGGAGAAATTGTAAAGGTTAAAATTTTTTAGAAGGCAAAGGTTTCTAAAAAACTTTAATTTAAGTTTTAATCTAAAATTTTTTATTATTAAGTTTTCAATTATAAATTTTTTAAATTTTTTATTATTTAATTTGAAATATCCAAATGTTTGTCAAAAGTTATTAGGGTATATTAATTATTAAAGAATTTTGCTTTTTGAAATTTTAAATTTAATGAAATAATTCATTAAATAATCTAAGGTTTTAACAATGTTTTTTTAACAATTTTTAGATTTGTAATGAGCAAATTATCTAAAAATTAATTATTAAGTTTTAAATAATTCTAATTAAATTGTTATTAGTTAAAATTGAAATTTAATTTTAAATTTAAGATATAACTAAAATTAGTTATCTTGATTCTTAATTAAATATGTTTATGGAGAAATTGTAAAGGTTACAAAGTTTTTAAGATGGCAAAGGTTTCAAATAAAACCTTAATTTAAATTTTTAATCTTAAAATTTTAATTATTAAGTTTACAATTATAAATTTTTAAAATTTTAAAATTATTTAATTTGAAATCTCCATAATGCTTGTCAAAATTTATTGGGGTATATTAATTATTAAAGAATTTTTTCTCTTTCAAAATTTTGTAAACTTAGGTTTTAAGAATGTTTTTTAATTTTTTTTTTAAAAAGGGGAAAGTTTTAAAGATTTGTAATGAGCAAAAATATTTAGGGTTTGTTAATTAGGGTTTCTTATTCTAAGATGAAACCTTAGGGAGGGATAAGATGAGGCTATTTCAAACTTAATTAAGGGAAACAAAAGCATGAAGAAGGAAAGGTGCCGTTAACTTAGACGCGAGGTGTGGAGTGTGCACAAGGAACACTTTTTATAATGGGTTCTCTTTAATTTTCAGGGAGTGAAGCAGTGGTTTCCATGAATCACTAATATTGGTGCCATCATCCCTATTGAGACAATTCTCATTGAGGTTGATTTCAATTTCTCCCTAATTTTTCTTTTGACTAGGTTGTCTTCCCTAGCGATGACTTTAGCATTTTCAAGGAAAATGTGATGACCGGTTATGTATGCGTGTTCCGCAAGGGAAGATTTTTGTATCTGTTATGTATGGGGTCGACGCTATGTTCCTTAAATCTTGTCTCCATGGAATGACCAGTTTCACCTATATACAGCTTATTACAAGAACAAGGAATGGAGTAAACACCTTTGTATGCTTTAGGTTCGATTGGGTCTTTAAGGGAGTCCACTAAGTTTCTAATGGTATTGGGAGGTGTGAAGAACACTTGGATTTTGTGTCTTTTTAGGGTTTTGGCTAATCTATCTGTTGTGCCTTTTATGTAAGAGAGGAATACTTTGTTAATATTGATGTCTTTATCATTGTCCTTAGTCCTAGATCCCTTGGGTTTATTAGCAGAGGCTACTACCTTCCTAAATTGTCTACCACTATAACCGTTGTCTTCAAAGACTTTCTCTAAATGGCCAATCTCCTCTTTGATATGTTCTTTATTGGAGATTCTTAGAGCTCTGGTTACAAGGGTATTGATTACTCCAATTTTCTGAGGTGGGAAACAATGGGAGTCAGCATGTAGATACCTATCGGTGTGAGTCTTTTTTCTATAAACTTGGTGAGAAACAGAACCATGTTCTTTTCTTGAGATAAGGGCATCGAGAAAAGGTAGCTTATTTTTCTCCTCGATATCCATGGTGAACTTGATGTTATTGTTCTGGTTGTTAAGGTGTTCAAGAAATTGGTTTAGGGTATCTAGCCCATGTGGCCAAACCACATCCGTTTCGTCTACGTAGCATTTCCATATTTTTGGTTTGAGGGGGAACGAATTGATAGCACATTTCTCAAACATCTCCATGTAAATATTAGCTACTATTGGGGAAAGAGGTGAACCCATAGCCATACCCTCTATTTGTTTATAGAATACTTGTTGGAATGTGAATAAAGTGGATTTCAGGCACACCTCCACAAGTTTGGCTATGTCAACATTTGTTAAGTCTCTTATTGTAGCAATTACTTCATCGACGAGAATTTTTGTGTAAAGGGAGACAACATCAAAGCTAACGAGGATGTCACCAGTATCTAAGGATTGGTCGCAAATCTCTTGCACCCAGTTAGTGGAGTCTTTAACAAAGGAGTTTGTTTTACCTACCAAGGGTCTTAAAAGAGTAGTGAGGTATTTGGCTAGTTATAGGTTGGAGAGCCAATTGTGTTCACAATTGGTCTAAGGGGAACACCATTTTTGTGTATTTTCGGAAGCCCATAGATTCGAGGGGCATTTCCTTCTTTGGGAAGTAGTTTCTTTTTCAAACCTTCATCTAGTTTCGAGTTCATGATGACATTGTAAATTCTTTTGTGAAACTTCTTACCTGGGTCTTTGCTTAGTTGCCGATAACTCCCACAAGCAAGATGTTCAAGAATTTTTTTGTTGTAATCATCCGTGTCTAACACCACCATGGAATTGCTTTAATGATCTTGATTTTCTGGTTATGTCTAAGCTTAAACAACGTTGTTTTCTCTTCTTTGGACAGGTTTGGTCTCGGTGGTTTTGCATGCCGTAGGATCATCGCACATTCATGTCTGGCTACCTTGGTGCTCTCCTCTGGTAAGTGTGTGATGGCGTCCTCAATGCTACACAATAAATATTTAATAGGAATTTTCCCCGGTGCGATGGCGAAGTTCAGGCCATACTCTAAAACCTTGGTATCGCTGTCCTCCAAAAATGCGTGAGACAAATTAATAACATTGGACTTTCTTTTTGTGTGTGCTGCCGTCCAAGGTTTCTGCGCGTTGAGGAGGAGAGTGAATTCACATTATTGCTTCATGGAGGCTTTATTAAGCAAGCACTCACCTTTCATACTAATCACAGAGTCCAAGCGATCCCATAGTTCTGTGTTGATCAAATTGGCCAGCTTTAAGTGTAATTTACAGGATTTTTCAAAAAGCAAAATTCTTTATTAATTAATATACCTTAATAACTTTTGACAAACAATTGGATATTTCAAATTAAATAATAAAATTTTTTAAAAATTTATAATTGAAAACTTAATAATAAAAATTTTTAGATTAAAACTTAAATTAAAGTTTTTTAGAAACCTTTTCCTTCTAAATTTTTTTAACCTTTACAATTTCTCCTTTAACTTATTTAGTTGAGAAACAAAGGTAACTAATCTTAGTTATCTCTTAAATTTAAATTTAAATTTCAACTTTAACTAATAACAAAATTTAATAAAATTATTTAAAAACAAAGATTTAAATAATTGGTTAAAGACCTTAATTCAATTTCTTATTAATAAGATTTAATTTAATTCTATAAAATGATTAATAAAATGAAAACTTTAAAAACCACCTCCGTCTAAAACCTAGAACTGACCTCTTTATTTGTTTTTTCAAAGAAATGAGTATTTATACCTTCTGGGCCACCTTATCTCACCATAAGCTTCAAGTGTCTCCTGATGATGATCCCAGAGTAGGGTTCGAAATGTCAAGATTCTCAACTCTCCAACGCAGCTCCTTCTTACAATTCGACTTCCACATAGTCAAAATCATTATACGAATCAAACTCGTTGGGGTACTGAACAGTTCTGCTGGTAGCGGGTCAATGCTAAGTAAGATCTGAAAACAAGGAAGCTCGGTAAATGCAAGTAAACTCATCGAGGTATTGAACAGGCCTACTGGCAGTGGGGCTATGCTTGCATGGTACCAAGATAAACCTATCGGGGTACTGAATAGGCCTACTGGCAGCGGGGCAATATCGGGTAAAAGAGATCCGGTTAATGCACCACTATGCACATGGTTTGGAAAAATGATAATCTATTTGTAAATAAACCAGAATATATATAGATACATGTGTAGGCCAATTTTTTATGATGTCATTAGAGAATGGATGTAAGTTGGGCTTGGATCCAACCATCTAATTCAACCAATACCTAGGATATGATTATCCTAGAAATGGGACCCATAGCTATAGAATATCACAAACTCTAGGGTAAACTCAAAAATATTCTTGAGATGGCAAGAAATCCTTACAATGAGGCATGGATGACTAGCTTTTCCTATGGCATTTTTCAATTATACTATCATTATTCACCTGATCTCTATAAGCACTGTTATCTCTAATAAATGTACATATCTAAATCATTTCCATTTACTAGTTAGTCTTTCTTTTTCTTGCGAAAATAATAACAACATGATAGAACTCTTTATGAAACGATTTTGAAATTAATTAGTTTTTCTTGCATGGCTTGAGGAACCGCCATATCTTTTGGTTTGGGGGAGGAAGATTATGCTGTGAAGATTATAATGTATTTATTTTTATGACTATTTTCATTTATCTCTGACAAATGACAAGTGTTTTCAGGATAATTAGCATCAATCCGATCCAGCGAAGCATGTTTTTACTGAAAAAAAACCTATATGAAGGATCATAAGCAGGACCATATGAAGGGTTGAATGCTGGTCCGAATGGAATGACAAATGACAATTTGAATAAAATTGTGATAATATAGCACTCATGGTTAAGCATGTTATGGTTTTAATTTAATTTTTTTTTTGGGAAAAAAATTAAGTTAGCTAATCTATACCCATAATTATCAAGTCACATCTACATGCTTATAAGAGCATCATGACAAGTGTTATCTAATTTCGACCTATGATTTTGTATGATTTTGACATGATGCGATCTTGTTTAAACCCCATAAGGATGTGATATGACCTTAGGAACTTTTCAGTCATCATTATACTACCATCACACTTATCCTCTTATCCTCTTCCATGCATAAACCATCAAGTGACCGATCCTCGTGTTAATTTAAGTTATTTTGGTGATGAATATGGTTTATGAAATCGCATTGATTAATATGTTCAACCTGTCCAAAGTTTTACTTTGGACATGGTTGAACTGATCAAAACCTTATGAAATCATCATCACATGTGTCCTTTGATGGCACACAACTCAAGATTTTTCATAATGGCACGATCACCTAAACGTGCCAAATATTGGCATTGTTGGAGACATTTACCCACCATGCACACTTAATTTGGTCAATTTGACCTTGTTAAACCACTATCCTAAGTTTTATTGACTTAATTGGAATTACATGAGCACACTATGACATCAACATGAGCACAACCATGCTGACCTTCAGTCAAGGAGGTCAACTAAGCCTTCTCCTTCATTCGGGGAGGCTAACTGGATCACTCCAAGGGTGATCTGAGTGTCATAAATGCACCTAATTGATAACTGATGGTTACAATCAGTTAATATGAGTGGTGAAGGCACCTCCATTCATTATATTGATTATTTTATTAATATTTAATGAATTGGAGTCAACAGGGGCGCCTCCAACCACCTCTGATGGCCAGTTTGACTTCAGTTAAACTCATCGGGGTTCATTGGAGTTAATGATGCGCTACCACTTGTTGGTTGGCATGTAGTGACATGTGTTTGAGCTACTTTCAGTTAGACTCAGTCATCCATTGAATTCCAACTTTAGTTAGGACTCAGTTGAGTCACTCGACACTTGATCAATTGGTTAACTAGTGTGTTTACTGTGGCTTACAGTCAATTAAGCTACACCCATTCATTCAATTCGAATTACCTCCTTGGGAATTTGAATTTTTCTTGGCATTCATGCACCTTGCATGATAATTGTATTGTATTATTCATTATTCATTGATTATACAAAGCTGCTACTTCCATTGCAGCACCATTTTGACAATTTTATGCTTAATTTTCTGAATTCTTTGTGAGACCGTGTTTTCAGTCCCTAGACCACTGTGAAAAATTAATATGGTATCAGAGCTCACATCGGGACAAAGCTCAGATCTTTCAAAAACAAGGTTTTTGATAGATCTTGCATGAAAAATTGAGCAAAATCTCAAGAATCCAGCACTGCACCAGAAGCCAAGGCTTACCACTTAATACCCCAACTTAAGGAATTGTTGGTCAATCTTGCTTGATCAACTATTCTAGGTGTAATAAAAGCCTAAAATATGCAGGCTGTTCGACCTTACGGTGCCCCTTTTGTTGTGATTTGCAGGCTTTAATAGGTGAAATAATTCACTCCAGTAGTTTGAGATGGTTTCTTCCATCGAACTCTTGACTCCGTTCAATTTCCATTCATGGAAAGGAGACACAGATATCCAAGTATGCCATAGGACTCTACCGGGTCACTATGGACATTGAAGAAGAGCCCACTCATGTGAGAGACAAAACTAGATTCTTGAACAATAACGATGAAACATTCAGATTCTTGTGCCTCTCTATTTCCCGGGATCTTCTTTTCCATCTCTCAGGATTGAAGACTCCAAAGGAAATTTGGGATAAATTGGAAACACTGTATACCAGCTTGAAAACAAGTTGATGTGTCTCCATCCTTCCAATTTCGAGACCTTAAATGATTTTTTCACAAAGTTCAAACACATTGTCTTACTATTGAAGCAGTGTAAGGTGGAGAAGGAGGATGATCAGCTCCTCCTCACCATACTCTCCAAACTTGGAGCTGATTATTCAGTGTTTGTCCCTACATTCCGTGTGGGGAAGATCACAACCCCTGGATGGAAGATGCCTTCTCTCAATGCCTTCATTGAGTCCCTAATAAGTGAACATGATAAGCTTGTCCAGATGGGGATTATCATATCCTGCTGTGATGAATCCCTCCATGTCTCAGGGCCCAAATATCTGAAGGGTAAAGGAAAGCAGCAAAAGAACCCAAAAACCAAATTCGAAGCTCCTAAGCCTAAAGTTGAAAACCAACAGCATGAAGAACCTTCTGAATCGAAGAAGAACAAAAGCAAAGGGCATCATGGAAATGAAAAATTCAAGTGTTCATACTATAGGAAGGGCTTCCACCCTGAACATTCCTGCATTAAAAATAAAGTTGATGAAGCTACTTCTCTTCTTGAGAAAAATCACATCAATCTTCTCGAAATATTTCAGAGGAGATATCAGCAAGATTGGGAGCCACAACATGAAAGAGGTCATGCTCTCATGGAAAGCACTTTGAAGTCCAAAGCACTCTTGATATATTATGGAGCTTTGAATCACATGATGGCTGAAAGAGACTCTTTCTCATCTTTGGAGACTAGAAAATCCATCCCCATCCACATGGGAGATGTCTCCACAATCATATCCGAAGGACAAGGTACTGTAGATCTTTAGCATGGTTATTTTTCCAATGTTCTGTATGTACCATCTCTTGCATCAAACCTACTAAGTGTTTATCAAATGACACATATGGGAGTGCCCAAGAGAGTATCCTTTATCCCAGATGATGTATAGATCACAAAAATTGCATCCAGAAAATTTGTAGCAAAAAGCCTTGCAAACCATCATGCAAAATCATACTAGTTCTCCCATTTTGTGGCGGATGCAAAGTCCACCGCATTGTTGACTCATGGAAATGAAGTTAGTAGACTGTGGCATGAGAGGTTCAGCCACCTAAAATTCAAATACTTGAATCAATTACAGAATAATTCTATGGTTGAAGGCCTCCCAGTCATCAAAGCTACCACTGGAATTTGCAAGGGCTGTGTTGTTGGAAAGCACCCTGAGCATAAGCTCGATTGGGGGAAGGAAAGTCGAGAATCATGCATCTTGGGAATGATACATTCTGATATCAGTGGTTCCATTCCTATCACATCCATGAATGGATCAAGGTGCACTCTTACTTTCATTGATGACTTTTCGAGATATAGATGGGTCTTTTTTATTAAAAAGAAGTCGGAATTCTTGGAAAAATCCACCGAATTGGAGGCCTTGATTGAGAATGCATCTAGAAAATATATTAAGATTTTGAGATATGATAATGGAAGGGAATATGTTAGTAATGAGTTACTACATATATGTTCCCAAAGTGGTATTCAGATCCAGGATTCAGTCCCCTACACTCCCCAGCAAAACGGTGTAGCGGAGAGGAAGAATCGGTCTCTCAAGGAGATGACCACCTGTATGTTGGAATCAAAGAATTTGGCTGCAAATTTGTGGGTGGAATCCATGCATGCTGCATAATATATTTAGAATAGAGTGCCACACTCATCCATGAAAGGGAAGACCTCTTCCAAAGCATATTTCAGACACAAGTCGGATTTGTTGAATCTGAGGGTGTTTGGGTCCACTGCATGGGCCCGAATTCCGCTTGATAAAAGGAGGGATTTGCAACCGCTAAGCATAGAATGCATGTTTATTGGATACCCTGATGAATATAAAGGTTTAAAGCTACTAGATATCAAAACAAAATAGATCATCATTCAAAGGAGTGTCATGTTTGATGAGCCTCTTCAGGAGGCAGAACTAGTGAAGGAGAAAACTGCTGAATTTCCTTCCTATTCTACTGAATATTTGGATGATGTAATTGGGGGTAATGACCCTGATTTGGATCCTATGATTTATGATATAAATGTACAGAAAAAATCAGATTCTGAATCAGAACCTGAAGTACAAAATCATCTCCTAACTTGGGCATGACAGACACTCTCCTCTGCAGTAGATAACATTGGAAATCCGGATGATCAAAGGAGAACTCGGTCTGATTTCCAAAGAGCAGGTATTGCGCTCTATTGTACTGATTATTTTCTGTATGAATATTGTTATTTGATGATAATTTAAGGCCCTAATTCCTACTACCATGATCATAAGGATCCGAGATGGAAATTTTCCATGGATGAAGAGATGAATTCTCTTCAGAAAAACACCACCTGGGAGCTAGTTTCTCTTCCTCCGGGGAGGAAATTGGTTCAATGCAAGTAGGTGTTTCAGACTAAGGTTGCTTCTGATGGAAGGAGATGAAAATATAAGGCAAGTCTGGTAGCAAAAAAATTTTCCCAGGTCCAAGGTGTGGACAACCATGAGACTTTTGCACCGGTTGCAAAAATGGACTCCATTCGCCTAGTTTTGGCAATTTCTGCATCTAAGAACTGGGAAGTGCATCATATAGATGTTAATTATACCTTTATAAATGGATATATTCATGAGGAGATATACATGAAGTATCCTAAGGGATACATTTATGATCCATCTTTGGTTTTCAAGCTAAAGAAGTCACTATACGGGTTAAAACAGGCCCCAAGAGAGTGGTATTCCAAGATGGATGCCTTCCTTCTCTCGCAAAACTTGCAAAGGTGTAAATTAGATACAAATGTTTATATAAAAAAATATTATGGTAATTTGATTATTATTGTTTTATATTTTTATGAATTACTGATTACAGGTAGCACAGTTACTTCTATTTCAGTCATCAAAACTGCTCTCCACAATGCATTTGAAATGAGCGATTTGGGGCTCTTAAAGCAATTTTTGGGGCTCGAAATTGAGAAATTTTTTGATGGGATAGTGGTCACTCAATCCAAATACATATAATACCTATTATTAAAGTTTAAAATTTCTAAATTTAAGGCCGATCCATTCCCTTTCCTTTCAAGGATCAACCTTGAAGAAGGAAAAAGCACACCTCCCATGGACTGCACTATTTATCGGCAGCTGATAGGTAGCTTGCTCTACTTGACTCATTATTGGACTGATATATGTTATGCCATGAATGATGTGTCAAGATACATGAATCAGCCTCATTATATTCATTGGAAGGCAGCCAAGAGGATCCTCCATTATATTCAGGGAACCAGGACCTACGACATTCACTATGCTGCAGACTCCGAGCTAGAGTTGGTTGGTTACACAGATTCCAACTGGGTGAGTGATTCTATTGATCAAAATTATACTCCCAGATATTTCTTCATGTTTGGTGGTGGCCTGATTTTCTGGTCTAGCAAAAATCAAGCCATCATAGCATTGTCTTCAGCAGAGGCTGAGTACTGAGGAGTGGTGAATGCTTGCATCCAAGCTGTTTGGTTGCAAGGAATTATTTTAGAGTTTGATCTTGGTAGTAATTTTTCCACTGTCCTCTTTTGTGACAATCAAAGTTCTATTAAGATATCCACAGATCCATCTACCAGGTAGAGGACCAAGCATGTAGAGATACACATGCACTATATCAGGGAATTAGTGCATGACAGGACCATCATTCTGCAATACTGCCCGACTGATGACTAGATTGTAGACATCTTCACCAAGAGATTTTCAAAAAAAAAGTTCACTTACCTCCATTCACTATTGGGGGTGAGTTCATCAGGGTGATCAGACTAATTTTAGTATTCATCTTGAGGGGGGGGTTTCCCAATAGGTTTTCCCTCTTTCCCTCACTTATATTTGTTTTTTAGCATTGTTTGAATTTCATTATTGTATAGGGTGACCTATGGCCTTAGTTGCCGGGGCCCTAGAATTTCATGCACTTTATGTTTCTACCTCTTCTGAGTATAGCTTAAGGGGGGGTGTTGGAGACATTTACCCATCATGCACACTTAATTTAGTCAATTTGACCTTGTTAAACCACTATCCTAAGTTTTATTGACTTAATCGACATCAAATGAGCACACTATGACATTAGAATGAGAACACCCATGCCTACCTTCAGTAAAGGAGGCCAACTAAGCCTTCTCCTTCATTAAGGGAGGCTAAGTGGAACACTTCGGGGGTGATCTGAGTGTCATAAATGCACCTAATTGCTAACTGATGGTTGCAATCAATTAAGCTGAGTGGTGAAGGCACCTCCATTCATTATATTGATTATTTTATTAATATTTAATGAACTGGAACCAACAGGGGTGCCTCCAACCACCTCTGATGGCCAGTTTGACTTCAGTTAACCTCATCGGGGTTCATTGGAGTTAATGATGCGCTACCACTTGTTGGTTGGCATGCAGTGACATGNTTTCACTTCGAATTTAGTTAGGACTCAGTTGATTCAATCGGCATTTGATTAGTTGGTTAACTAGTGTGTTCACTGTGGCTTACAGTCAGTTAAGCTACACCCATTCATTCAATTCAAATGACCTCCTTGGGAATTTGAATTTGTCTTGGAATTCATGCACCTTGCATGATCATTTTATTGTATTATTCATTATTCATTGATTATACAGAGCTGCTACTTCCATTACAACACCATTTTTCTAATTTTATGCTTAATTGTCTGAATTCTTTGTAAGACTGTGTTTTCAGTCCCTAGACCACTATGACAAATTAATAGGCATGATCGTTGGATTGATTGAATAAAGCGCATATTAAACCGCCCTCTTGTGATTTTCTTTCCATTCTGTCACCCTCACTTACTATCATCTCTGCAGAGTCATTTTAGTCACCATCTCCCTATATCCTCTGCGAACCTTGCATCCTAACCTCTATTTGAAAAATGCCGAATCACCTTGAACCTGAAAGCTATCTAGATTTATTCAAAATACCAGAATTTCATGAGTGCCAAGAGATCTTCTTCTGGGCTTGGTGGAACCCATTTCTTCACCTATTGCAAGGATATGATGAAGATATTTCGCTTCTTTTTGTGATGGGTTTTGATGGTAAGATGGCCAGGGTTGGTCATCTCATATTTCTGGTAATTGAGGAGTCTATCTCCCTTGTGACTAAGCTACCAAGAGAGGGCACTCACTGGCATAAACACTGGTTTTTTTCTGCGGGCGTCCCACAACTTCATTCTTAAACCAGAGTACTGGCATGTTACAGGCATCAAAGGATTCCACCGAAACTGGATTAAGCCTAAATACCTCAACCCTCTGACCATCATCATCCACCTTATCACCTAAGAGGGTAAGGTTAGTGTATTCAAAGCTTTCCATCTTTGTTTTCTAGCACATTTTGTTAATCGACAGTTCCTTAATTTTCCTTTTTATTTCCTTATAATTTTGGAGAAAATGTCAAGCCAAGTTAGGAAGAATACCATTAACCCTTGAGACAGTTTATATCACCATAGTTTGATTAAGCTCTTGATCTTGGATCAGCTCAAAGAGAGGAATTAGACTTGGGATACTTTTGTGTTTAAAGTTCTTAATCCCCATCTCAATATTCAAAAATGTCGTAGGCATCTCCATAGTCACGAATCCAGTCAAACCCCATTTGCAGAGAAGAAAATCCATGACATCGTGCACATCGATGAAGGTACATCAAAAGCAACCCCATCTGCCCACTCTACCCCTGTTAATCCTGTGTCTGCTAAATTTTTATGCTTTCCATGAATTCGCACCAGAGATCAGAAGGAAAATTTTGTCTAGTCCATGGTTCAACCTAGCATCCAGACCACATTTCAGTCCGATATTCAGACCAATCATCTAGACAGCATGGCTGAAGTAGATAAACCTAACCCAGAATCACCTCTGAACACATTGGATAGTGTCTCAGTCGAATTGCTTAAAGATTTTGCTTGAGAGCTTGTCCCTACACCTGCTCAAGGCATGAGTCCTAAAATACAAGTTCCCTCTATTGACCTCAAGATACCATCCAGGGAGTTGAGTCTGCATCCAAATCCCAAGCAACCTACAGAATCGTTCCACTGCTAATCAGCCAATAGTAGGCCAATCAACTCAAGAATTGGCACAGTCAGTGAGTCAAAATGAAGAATACACCAAGTTAATTGCAGAACTTCGACAAGAGAATAAGGATTTGTGTTTGCAATTTAAAGCTATTGAAGACCTCAACAAGGCTATCAATTCATCACATAACACTCGACAAGAGAGGCGTGTTGTTTTAAAATCTTAGGCTAATAAATTGAAGTTTAAATCCCTTGTTTCATCTTCTAAGTCGAAAGCAGCTAACACAGCTCAAACTTCTTCCTAACTCATCTTTTGTTTTTCTCAGTGGGACTTGGCATTTCTCTGGTTTGGGGGAATGTTGATCCTAGTTTTGTCACCATTTTCGGCTGGTAAATTACACTTTTTGACATCTATTTTGTCATATTTTTGACATATTTCTGTCATACAACTTATCATTCAGCCACAGGCATGAATATATTTGGATTTATGCAAATTCTGGTTTATTATTGTTATTTCATGATTTTATTAATTAAATTCGATGCAATTTGAAAGCACGTTTGATATATGTGTGAATTTTTTTGTAGGTTATGGCCTTTGAATAATCCCACAATTGGACACGCATCACGCTAGATATGTTCAACTTGCATCCAACTCACTATCCAGTTCATCGATCAAGCCGCACATTGTTTGATGGCATATTCCAAATCATTAAAGGATAGAATGGTATACAACTGTTTTGTTGTCTACACATCTTAGTGATAGAATGAACTTCGTTCTAGAAGGCTCATCATCTTTCCTTCTCTGTTGGACACCATGACACCAGTCCATGTCAAAGAGAGTCCTCATGCCACAACACGCGCAATGGAGAACCAGCACGTGAGGAAGAAGGAGAAGTGTTATGTGTTGGAATTCAATCAGTTTTTTGTAATAATGGTTGAATAATTTTAGGAGCAGTTGACCACTGAAAGGTTCGACCTGCTCATTCCTGTAAATACTATTTATACCTTCCTCCAAGTGAAAGCATAGCTAGCTAGTTTTTGCATGTAATCAGTCGATTTTAGAGAAACTCTGTAATATTGTTCCACATTTTATTAGAAGTTACATTCCTGCTGTGTATATGATCTTGTTCGTGTAAGTGTTTAGTGAAGCATCACCCTGATTGCTAAGAGGGCCCCTCATCAACCAGTGGTTTTCATTCTTGTGTGTATTTTCGTCATCTCTTTCCTTGAAAATAAGTAGGATTATTTCCTATTTGTTTCTATGATTAAGTTACTGTAATCGTTTATTCTTTTGTTTATGTAATGTATGCTTGTTGAAGTTTCTATCATCCATATTTCAATGTTAGTATAGTTTCTATTTCATAGATTAAAAATAGCCAGTTGCACACATAGTTTTCCTTTAGTTTCCTTTCCAGTCTTTTCCAGCTTATGAGTTAGTTTTACATTGGCAAGTACACATAGTAGATTGCTTTAATATATTAGAATCAATTTGTAGTAGGTTCAGTTTTGTTAAGTCTTGTCTTGTTATAAGTATGCTTTGGTTATATTTTAGTTTGTTTAATAATGCAATAGGTAATAATTTCCTTATAATCATGAATTAGCTTAAGTTATTTTGCTGTTAACTTCGATCATTAAGTAGGTCTACTTACTATCTTTATGGATTTTGTCTTCATGTGCACAAAATCAGATGAGAATTATATCATTTAGGCTACTTTACACTATTTTCTCTATACAGACTATCATTCAGATAGCCTGTTCAGCCTGTCATTCAAACCCACCATCTAGTATGTTATCCAGCCCTTCGTTCGACCTTTAGTATTCTCAATTTGTTTTCAGCCTATTTAAAGTCATGTTTCTTTGTATTTTTTATTATGTTTTGACTGTCGTAATTAGACAATGGTTATGTTTATCATTAGGACCTTAGGTTAGATTATTTAAAGTATTATCAAGTTCCACCCTTATTTTATTCTCTTAGCTAAATATGCTTTGAGTTATGCTTTGTTTCGTTTCTTTTGTATTTGATTTCCCTATTCAATACTATTGTAATGTGTGGTAATTATATGTTTAGTTTGGTTTGATTTACCCTTGTGTATATTGAGTTTAGGGTTAGACATGTTAAAACTCTAGAAAAGTAAACTAGCACCTTGTAAATTGATCATAGCAGTAGGACCTGTTTCTTTCACTGTGTGGTTACTTTGTAGAACAAGATTTAAAGGAGTTATCTTTATTAAGTTTTCTACTTGTTTCTTTTATTAAATTGTCTACTTGTTTATAAGTTAGATTCCCCTTGTAAAATTCATTTACTTATGGAATAAATCATCATGTTTACTATCACTTGTAATTGGACATTCCTTAGTTTGCACATATTTGTAGAAGTTAAATTAGATTTGATTCTATTCAATTTCTTCTTTTGAAATCCATTTTGACACTACTCCTCCTCCAGTTCCAATCACAGTGAATGCATATCCACAGAACAATCAAGGAGAGTGGAACTAGATAGTTCTGTTTGAACCATCATTTAAATCCGTTAGTTGAATGTATAGTTTTTATTAAAGCATATTCAGTTGTTTTAATTTGGTTTCTAATATAATCCTTCCTTATATAGGTAGTTTCTGAAATTGTTAAGAAGTGGAATAGTTAATTAATAGGTTTAACTATAAAGAGTAGAATAGTATTGTTTATATCTTTATTTTTTAGTAATTGTCTATAGAGTAGAGTAGTATAGCTTGATATTTCTCTAGTCTAGTGTTCTAGTTTGTTCTAATTACCTTCATAGTTGAATTTATAAGAGTTTGACTTGTTTTTTCATTTTGAAATATATTTCAATCTTTTCTTTGTTAAAATATTTCCAGGGCACCCTAGGAACCCCTCTACCTTTGCATATATTTTGTGTCAACTCTAAGTTTACCAACCTCGCTCGATAATTAAATATTAGGTGAATTAATTAAGACATTATAACACCCAACAAATCCCCAAAGACAAATTCTGGCTTGGAATCTTATTCAAAGAGATAAAAGGGAAAGTGAATCATTGATACAGAACCTAGTGCAACCATTGCAACCAAAAATATCCATACATAATATTTGAAGGAGGAAAAGGAAAGGGAGCACCTATTCCATTCACAACATAGGTGAAGGGGAATATGCTACATTTCATTGTTGAAAATGGTATCCATAAAACCTAATCTCATCAATTTTGTTAAAATATTGGACATTCCAACAATTCCATACCATCAACCATACACCATCTGTCGATTGAACCAGGAATGAGACATTCACATCATTCACAAGTGTTACATATATTATCGCATCAATGCCTTCAAATATGAGGCATCGTGTGATGTTTCCACACTTTAAGTTTATGATGTTATTTTAGAAAAATACTCTATGTGAATTTCCATGTTCTTTACGAGTCCATGCTTCATAGTTTCATTGTTACTTTTGAGGGCCAACTATATAGGATACCTAAGGTAGTCCCAACTACTACAATTTCCTTGATATTTGTGAAGCAATGTCAGAAGGTCATCTCTCATTCTAGTAAATTTCCTTGTTCATGGTTTGGTCAAAAAGTGGATGGAATGTCACTACAACTATGATGGCCTCAGCACAAGGTCTCTCTAAACAATGAAAGTAGGTGGGAAATATTGTAGAAGAATACAGAGATATATTTTCCTTGATTAAAGGGGTGCCTCTACACTGTTAGGTTAAACATATAATTGATTTCATAGCTTGTTTTCCTTTACCCAATGGAGTAGTATAGAGGATATATATTTTGGAGAATAAGAAAACAAAACGTCAGATTCAAGATCTCATCTAGAAAGTACACATTCAACCGAGCTCCTCACCTCGTGGGATCCCAATTTGTTGGTGCAGAAGAAGGATGGGACATGGTGACTTTGTATTGATTATAGATACCTGGATAAAATAAATGTCAATAATCTATACCAAATCTCCGATATTGATGATCTTCTTGATCATATAAGGGTTCCAAGTTATTTAATAAGATTGATTTGAAGTCAAGTTACAACCAGGTCTCGATTGAGCAAGATGATGTATGAAATAGAAACTTCAAGCATAAAGAAGGCCTTTTTGAGTGGTTGTTCATGCCTTTCATATTGACTAATGCTACAGTAACATTTATGAGGATGATCAATAATATATTGCATCCATTCACAAACTATTTTTTTATCATATATCTGGACAACATTCTTATCTTCAACAGAATTTGGGTGGAACACTTGTAGAACATCCAACACATCCTGTTTAACTTGTGCCAACACAAATTATATTCCAAATAAATTATCATTCGACATGGATAGAACTCAGTACTTGGGATACGTCATGGATGAACATGGGGTGAATGTGGACCCATCAAATATCCAATTCATTCATGAATTTCCATCCCGAACATCTCTAACTAGGATATGTAAATTTTTGGGCCTTGCCAACATTTATCGGAGGGTTGTGTTGGGTATCTCTCATATCACTTGTCCCTTAAACCAAGTGATCAAGGGTGGATCCAAATACAAGTTTTATTGGGGTACATCACAACATAAATCCATTGAGGATCTAAAGCGACACCTCTGGTCAACACTAGTCCTCAGTCTACTAAAACTACAACAACCTTTTGAGGTTAAGAAAAATCCCTATGGATATGTTATTGGTGGAGTCTACTCAGAATGGACATCTGGTGGGCTATCATAGTGAGACACTTTTTGATGATATTCATAGGTATCCCACCTATGTCAAGGAGATATACTCAATTGTGCAGGCCTATATTCATTGGAATAATTACATCCTATGGAAGGATACCATCATGGAATTCATGCAGATGCAAGCAAAGTTATACAATGACCATCATCAAAAGTGCTCAACATACCTACAACAGTTACACTTGAACATCATGTATACGAAGGGAAGAACCAATCACATTGTGGACTACATCATTCAACCTCTATTTGTTGCATTGACCAGCTTGCTCAACTATTTTGTACATGAGACATCTAGATGGACCAATTCTATGATAGTGACCTCGACTATTCCATTACCTATCAAGAATTACAAGAAGGAATATTGGTCTCAAACGTTTGTCTCCAAGATGAACTATTATTCCATATTTTCCACCTCTATGTTCCTTTAAGTGAGTGTGGGAAGCTAATTTTGGAGGCACATTACAATTGATTCATAGGGAACTTTGGAGTAGATAAGATAGTCATAGTTTTTCAAAAGCACTTCTAGTGGTTGAAGCTCTGAAAATACATTAGCAGGCACATTCAATTTTGCATCCTTTGTGCCATTGCAAAACCTTCCATTAATAATAAATGATTGTACACTTAATTGCATACTCCATATAGGACCTGGGAGTATGTCTTGATGGAATGCATGTATGGATTTCCTTCAAAGAATAATTGCAACGACTGTTTATTTATGGTTGTTGATCGGTTATTTAAAATGGTAATTTTAGTTCCCTATAAGAAGAGAATCACAGCAAAGGTCACTGCTAAGATATTCTTTGAGAATTTTTGGGTTGATTTTGGCCTCCTAAGGACCATAATTTCAAATCAAGATAGCTGCAATATATCCATTCACAACTCTATTAGCCACAAGCCTTTCGAGGTATGCATGGGGTCCCAAAATTTAGCCCCATTTGATGTAGCACTACCCATTACATATAAACAATAGGAATCCTCCCATGATCAAAGCAAGTTTGATCAAGCATACCAATTTTATGAGACAATCCACCACATCCAACAACAAGTTCATGATATCTTGTAGAAATCCAATGCCAAGTATAAGCAGTGACATCACCAACATCAATAGGTTCCATAAGTTTCGGGTCAATGATAAGATTTGGTTACATTTACAAAAAGAGAACCTCACATGACCCCATAAAAAGATCCATCCAATTCAATATTGGCCTTAAACCATCACCAAGGAAATTAATGAAATTTGTACTATTGGTTGGTAAGAGGGTAGGAATTATCCATATGGAAATCTGTGTCGACCCACCTTGTCCACTAGCTCACACAATTTTCCATCTTGGAAGTTTCTTAATGGTTTTTTGAGTCTTGAATTTTTGGGGTTGTTTTGACGCCCTAAACGATATTTTTTTGGCACAAAAGTGCCTAATACATATCCTTTGGATATGTATTGGGTTGTTTGGAATATGTAATTCTAATATATTCCTTTTTGACAAGCTAACAAGTTCCCCAAATGGATATTGTATGCAAAAGGTACGCCCCTGGTAAGTTGGTGTATCAACTAACCACAATGAGGCCCATAAACCTATTGGAATTTTCAACTTATGGGTTATGGTTTTGGATTTTTAGGGTTTTCTTAGTGACAATTTATGTTAAAATTCCCTTTTTGGACTCATTGTAAATCATTTATTTTGGATGAGCGTAGCTGACACATCTATTTTGATAGATAATCTACCACCATATAGAGCTAGTTTCTATCGCTTTGCACTTTACAATGTTTTTCCATTCCATTCACTAATAGATTTGGGGTTTTATTGTACCAATGTGATTTCTAAAAATTAATCGTGTGTGTATTTCCATTTTATATCATTTCCTTCATTTTGTTCTCCAAATAATACAGATCAACTTGAAAATTCACAGTGTGCATATTCCCTTGGGACCAAGAAAGGTTAAGCAAGAATTGGCCCATCTGACCTAGTAAGTGAAAATTGTCACCTCCCCTCTCATCCATCTGACCCATGGAGGGAACATGAGTGATAAAGGGCATGCTAAATTCAGTCCCCAAGGCCATATTATGGAATTATTAACATCTAAATGTGTGTGCAAATGCATGATAAACATACACAACAAAATTAAACTCTACCAATGCACACACATCATGCAATTACCAACATTCTCATCACATGCATAGAAATAAACTCATGCACAAAAATAATTCATTTTCATGCTATTCAAAGGAATCTAACTGAACAATTCAAGTTGGGTCATCTCGTTCAATTTAACACGATAAAACAATAATTCATAACACATAAATTAGACATAATCAGAGACATCAATTAACACATCTTGATTGAATTTGTCCAAGAAACTCAGTATGTTGTTGCAAAGTTCCACCCAGCCATAGGTATTTTCTTTTACTATACTCTTTCAACACTTAGAGACCATCCTCGATCTGGGCTATGATATCTACTAGGGAGTAACTACTCAGGCCCAATCACAACCATAAGTACAATTACCCATGTTAAGACAACACATAGCTGAGTATATCAAACAAGTAGGGAGGCAGGGAAGGAGATATATAAGCGAGTGAGATCAACCACAGATTTACAAGAATATCAATTCAGCTTTAGAAACTCTAAGTTCCCCAATCACCTCCACTCTCAACCGGAGGAAGGTCCCCTTCTCTGCTACATAGTCCCTCGAGTACACCTTCCCTCAGCACTGACCTAGTAAAGAATGGATGGTATTGACCACTGAAACAACATATATTTGTGCCTTCATTGGTTATACCATGCAAATCCAATCTCTAATATCTTTCCCAATTTCTGACCACAAGACTCCCAATCATGGATTTCAAATTTTGGGCTTTTAAAACTGGGTCTTCCCATAAATTTTAGGGCTCTTCACTCTCTCAATTTATCCATAGGGGTTATATCTATGGAATTCCCACTGAATTTCATTTCCTGCATGAATTTCTGGGTGATTTTGGCACATAAAATTGTGGCTTCTTTCCAGGTTTTGATTTCTAGTTTTTACACAGTTGGGAATGCATAACATGATGGAAAGTGATGTTTGGTTCATCCACAATGGAATGGGGAATATGGAGATATAATTCCCATGAGGAAAATGAGTTATGGTTCAAGTAAACCATGCCCATACTCATCCATATGAATTTATGGACTATGCCCACGCTCATTAAATTCATGAGTTGATTTCTTAGTTGCTTCCTTAAAACAGAATTAAATGTGAGCAAGGAAATTCAAGGTGGTTCTTAATATGACACATGGAAAGACATGGTTCAATCCCACAACCCCTCACATATCCCTTGTGGATACACATATCCCCCTAATTTTAGTTGCTTCCCTATCCAACTCTTGTTATTTTATTTGCATTATAATTATTTACATGCTTTTTACAATTTCCTCATGGCTCACTAGCATAAGGATCTCAAAATATAAAGTACCTACCTTTATAATAATAGGAATTCACTACAAATATTTTTCCCTGAGCTCCATGCTAAGAATCAACCATCACATATTTAAAATATTTACATATCAAGCCATTATGTTCTAAGGGTCAAATGGGGTATTAAATTCCTCTCCCCCTTAAAATGACATCGTCCTCATTGTCCTGATACTTATGAATATTTACACATTGTTTATACATGTTCAAAATTCACAAAATTGAGGTAGGTCCTTTCCAGCATTGCATCCTTTGACTTGGTTTCTCAGGACCAAATCCCTTGTACTCTACATGTTGCTCCAACCGGATTTGACCTTCGAGCTCCACATGAACATTACTTATTGCACCAAGTTCTTCCTTTTCTTTACTTTCTAGTTAATCCATAAGCATTGAAACTTTATGGTTTCCTTCTCTCTGGATTATCCTTGTTGGACAGGCACAGAGGAGATGATTTCCTCTATGTCCCCAACTTTTTAGTGGTTGTTTTTTCTTTTCCTGCTCAATTTCCCTTGAGTCTTCCAACCTTGGGAATTTCTTAATGGATTGATCAGATGAATGCCTCTTCATTGACCCAATTTCATTTCCATTTTTGATATATTTCATAATTCCTTTTAACTCATTTTGCAAACAAACAAAGTCCTACAAAACCTCGTGGTTCATCTCATTTTGTTGCTTTTGTAGATTGATGATTTCCTCAATTTTTTCTTGGGTCTTGGAAATTGTTTGAAGCAAATTTTCAGCCAAATAAAATATATATTGTGGTCTACTTCCATGGTCAATGTTCACAACTTCCTACAATTATATTTCCAACAACACTTGCCTTGTAACAAATACAACCAATTGGTTTAAGGATCATCTATGAAATCCATCATTGCAAATCTTGCAAATATTGTTAGGCCAAGCATAACACAAACATTAAACTCAATCAATTACTTGTTCACCTGGCTTGGAAGGTGCATGCTTTATCCAAAATATTTTCACACATTTCATGCTTTCCCAACATACAGATGAACCCATCCATCTTCAACCTTTCATAGAAATTTAAATAATTCAACATTCACAATTTACTTCAAGGAAAATAAACACAATCAACTTTTATATGTAACATGCATTGAATCACTTTATATTTCAAGAATGAAACAATAAAATGGAAAGAGAAGAGTAAGAGGTTTCCCCCTCTTATTATTGTTCCAATCTAGATCCCCATAGCTATGGTTCCATGCTCCTTGGCCACTTTCACTTAAAGTGTGAATACTTGACTTACCCATCCTCCAATTTGATGATGACTATTAAAGTGTGATTTGCCACACCTTATGCATCATGCCTTGATGGCCTTCCCTTGTCCCTATGTAGATTCACTATACCCCCTTTACTCATTATAGCCTTGATGCTTTAGTTTAACCCGTAAAAATACATTTTTGAATATATACGTGGGTCATTAGTAATACAGCTTGCATATACATAGCTTGCACCATTACAACCCACACTCATCGAGTTTTGTGCTTAAAAAAAAAATATTTGGATTTTTCCTCATCAAGTATTGGATACCTTGATCCTTGTCCTTCCATATGTCAGGAAACACTCCAATTCGACCCTACATTTTCCATTTCAAGGCTATATATTGAGCCATTATGAAGCATTGGAGGAGGAGAAACTTTGAGAGTAAGGAGACTATAGCAAAAAATTTCCCCATTGCTGTATACTTGAGTTTGCATAACTTTGTATTTGTTTATAGAACCATTTGTGTTCATATCCCAAGATCTCCATTTATTTTGTATGCTTTCCTTGTATGGGGGATTGAAGTGGTGGAGGCCCAGGAAAAGGGACTCAGTTTATCGGTTCTCGCGAGGTACTGATAGAGGTTGTCACATTGTATATTTGTTTTTATATTAATAGAAATATCCATTTCTCATCCAAATTTTATGTGCAATTGTTTATATTTGTATCCATGGGTATGGTTTAATTATACATGTTCAAATGTATTATTCTAGATTGAATACTAACATTTAATATATTTCATGCTTGGATATAAATTTTTTGTTTAGGGAAAATTGTAGGGACAAGCATTTGATAACAAGCTTAATGGTGGTCTTCTTCAAACATCTGGTTGAGGTACGAATTTTGTCCCTTAGCTGTTAGTTTATTTTATTTATCTAGAATACTTGAGAAGGAATGTGATTTATGGTGTCATACTATATGTTGTGGTCCACCCCAAACCATATGAATATTTTCTCCAAAATAGAATTGGTGACTCCGCTGGGGAAGTCTCTTTTCTTGATATTTTTGGGAGCATTTTTGCTTAAATTTCTCTTCATTTATTTTGTTTTTGTCTCGTATTTGGGAGTATAGTCATTGGTGGATAGTTACTTGGAGTGGTTTGTCCTTTATCTTTATTTTTTACCACCTTCTTCCTTGTATATGTAGGTCACAATGTCTACAGTCGTGTATATACCTGAGTTGTCCTTTGGTAGGTCACGTACATATGTTGTTGTTCTCTGAACAATCATGTACACCTAAAATTTTGATTAGTATCTTGGTTTGAGAGATTTTTTGGTGGGTTGTAAGTGTTGCTAAGTATTCCAGGGTCCTTATGTTGTTTGTTGACTTCCTTTTTTGTGATTGGAAACCTCTCTTTTTTAGTTTTTCTTTAGAAAGTTGTTCTTGTCATTTTCTCCCTTTTTTGTTGTTCTGTTAGTGCATTAGTCCATAAGAATTTATGTCTTGCTACTTGTTGCAAGGACTACGAATTTAATGGTTATTTTTTGAATTTTCATTCATTTACTTTGAAAATACAAAAATATTTGCATTGGTGCATATTCATTTTCATTTTGCATGTGCATGGAAGTAAGTACTTGCATCGATTTATATGGGATGAAATCAATATTGTCTTTCATTTATGGAAGATTGCATTTAGATTGGAAAAGAAAATGAAATATTGTGTATTTCATTTGATGGAATAACATATTTTCATGTGGAAAACAAGATTGCACTTGGTATTTTTTTTAGGTGTGCATATTTTCTTTTATTGTCGAGTCATAAAATCACTAGTTTCACAACCATATCCCTTGAGTAAGCATGACCTCTTAAAATGAGCAATTAATCTAAAATTGATTAGAACAACTTTATTTCATACGGTGCACCAACAAGCTTAGGTTTTAGAGTCTTGGAATAGGATTTTGTGAGTAAAATTCTCCAAGAATATAAAACGGAAAAAATTTAGATGTATGATAAGGGAGATGATAAATACCTTATATAATCGGTGTTCTCTGGAAGATCCTATTACACACAAGTCAATCAAGAAGAAGAGTGCACATTGATGGTGGGTATATCTGTCCACTACCTTCAGTGAGTGCCTGATATATTTCCATGATATTATTCATATCTAGGGTATCTTAAGGTACCTTTGGTCCTTTTGAGCTCCGAGCTTAGTTACCCTTCCAATGCGGTAGATCCCACCTACAACTGTCTGCCTGGGCAATGGTTATATTGAGGTAACCTTAGTTTCTTTTCCTAGGAATTGTAGTGGGTACCTTCATAGGCTATTCTATCAGTTTCCTAGCCAGGTAGGGTTTGGATGCCATGATCTCCTTATGTGTTGAAGCTAAGGGCCACTATACTTGGTTACACACCTTTGCTTGTAGTGTATGAGAGGCTAAGGCCTCTACTAGGTGAGACATACCTACCAAATTTGTGAGCTCATTTGTCCTCATTCATTTCTTGTGTGCATTTGTCCTAGATTACTTAGGGGTGTCCTCTATGTTTTATAGTTTGCCTTTGGGATCATGTTTACTTGATTTTATTTGTAGAGTCACCATGGATCGAGTTCTAGCTTATCGTTGGTCTCATCAGTCAGTAGATTTGTCACCTTTTGATCCTACTAATCCTATTTACAAGAGGTAGAGACATGAGACTGGTCCTCTTTCCCATAGGGGACTTATTAAACTCTTATGGATGATTAATTTATCTGATGCTCTGGATATCCCTCTATCCCCTTTGTCTACAGTGGAAGAGGAAGCACATGTGGTTCCTTATACCACCACCTTATGGATTCCAGGGACTCTGGTTTATACCATCTTACATGTCGCTAGTCCTTCTTTCCCTGTAGGAACACATCCTTTTGATTTCACATGGTATTCATATCACATACCTAACTTTTCCTCGAGGAATTTGTGTTATACTAAGCATCAGAGCATTCCCTTAGCCATGAGTCCATTTACTTTTGGCATGCCAAATATTTCAGCTAGTACACCATCATATGCTCTAAGTTCCTAGTCGTAACATTAGTGTTGGACTTGTGGGAACATCTACCCCTTACACTATATATCAATTTAGAGATGGTCATATTCCTCCTTCTACACCATCGGTTGGAAGAGGGAAACCCTCTTTATTAGTACCTCACACTAGTGGTAATCCTTATTTGGTTGGTGGAGGATATGTGAACATTAGGGATACAACTTATATACCTTCATTTGTCCCATCATCCTCTACTCCTATCCCTTCAAATGTGTTTTTCATGTAAAATACCCCCCTTACTTCGAGCGAGCCCTTGGGAGGGTATAATCCATTTGGTTATATGTTTCCCCTGTCATCTGGAATCCTAGTGTCTGTAGGTTACATGCCTCCCCAGATGTATGAGATTCATCGAGTCCACCAGATAGGTAATTTGAGTTATATGGTTCCCCATTTTCAGGGAATGCCCCATATGAAAATGCATGTGAATCCTTACATGGGTCATATGGGAGGAGGTTAGTCTCCAACTGGTCAAGGTCACGACCTTTACCGGAACACATCGTATTAGAACCAATCTTTCCAGAGAGCATGGAATAAAATTTCATGACATAGGCTCCCATTTTTATCCATGTTGAACTTGCTTGACCTATCTAGACTTATGAACAACCCGGTATCTCATGATCATGCATGGAATCCTATTCCCACCAAAATTCCTTTGGATGTTCCTAAGTTTTAAGGTAAGAATGTCAAGGATCCTAGTGATCATGTTACAACTTTTCATCTATGGTGCTCTTTGAATTTGTTGAATCATAATTATGTTTGATTGATATTGTTTCAATGCACCCTCATAGTTTCAGCCATGAAATGGTATATAGAGTTTCCTAGGGGAACATACCGAATCTTTAATGATTTGGCTATGGTCTTCCTTAATCACTTTCATTTTTTGATTCACTACGATGTCGGTACCAAAATCTTGTCAACCTTTCGGAAAGACAAAGCCACCCAAATTTATGACCATATCCAATATTGGTGTAGACGAAAGCGATTAATTAAGGCCAACATTCCACAAGAAGTCCTATTGGAATGGTTCCTTAAGTCCTTATTGCCTTATATTGCAAAGGATGTTTTGAAATATGAAGTGGAAACCAAGGAACATACCATTTTTTGAGCTCAGTAGTTAGACCTGATTTATGTTTAGTCTGGGATCATTTATGATATTATCCTTGACACACCAAGGTCAAACCATGATCCCAAGTTTATACTTGGGCCACATGTCGATGGCATATTTGGCTCTGCAAGTGTGAAAGTTGTAAACTAGGTTACACATCAAATGTAGAATTTGTCACTTGACCAGTCTTCGGTCAGAAAAGTTGCAGCTTAGTCCACCCCCACCCAATTGGCGTATGTACATTATGTGTAATCATCGAACCAAAATGGTAACCAACAATCCATATAGAATAGGAAACGGGGGAAGAATAATAAGAAGGGTGGGAATAAAAAGGAGAACGCTAATTTTGATAAGAATGATGAAAATGATGAGGGGGACAAGAAGACTAAATAGAAGTTCAAATTCCCATGCAATATTTGTGAAGGATGCCATATTGTGTAGTTTTTACCTAGGATTGACGAGGCATCAAAATTCATCATACAGAGCCTAGCTATGCTGACTGATCCCCTTCCACATAGTCAAAACATGACTTTAAGGACTTCTTCCACCAGAAGTGGTGCTAGTGGGAGTCAAATCCCTCTAGGAATGGAAAGTGGTCATGGTTGTATTAGTATGATACAATTGTTCATGTTGCGACCCATTCATGTGATTATGGTCTATCACAACCAACCATGGGTAAATATCCTCTACCTCCAGAGATTTATTTGCAGATTGAAAATCCTGATACTATACCATAAATTTCTAAAGGGGTCTTGAAGCATTCAGGGCACAATCCCAATGCCCGAGCCATCCAAAATTATTCTATCGCTGAGGATTTGAGAAAGAATCCTTGCGGTATGTTGACTTTATAAGTGCTTTAGACTTGTCCCTTATAGAGGAAATAATTTTTAGTTGCTTTAGGAGTGACTGAACCAAACAACCCTAGTGTTGTCAAGTTAGAGACTCAAGATTTATAGGATTGATTTCCTTACTATGTGTCTTTTCAAGTCCATGTGGAGTTTTTAACAACACCTTTAAGCATACATTTTTTATGAAGGTGTCGCAACTGATGTGATGTCTCTTTCCTATTGGAAATGCCTTGTCTCTCTTGTGTTGTCTAAATCCATGACTATGCTAGCAACCTTTGATGGATGTTCCTTTAGACTGCATGGACTTTATCCTTCCCTTTAGATATAGTTGGGGGGGATATCATGCTGGTAAAATTTGATGTACCCCTTGACTATAATCTATTACTGGGTCTTAATTGGATTTATTCCATGAAAGTGATCATGTCGTTAGTATTTCGTGTCATGTGTTTTCCCTATGAATATAGAATTTTTGTGATCGATCAATTGTCATTTGATCATTCTTGTTCCTCAGCATCACAGAGTCCCACTATCCTAGTAATTGATAATTCTCATCCTATAACTGAGAAATTTGGTGTGGAAGTGTATCTTTCATTGATGTTAACCTATATTTTTTTGGCACCAATTATATCTATTGATTCTACATCCGATGACATTCCATAACCTTTGAGTTTGGTCTTGTTTCATACTGCGTATTTGAGTGATACTTGGATTCTCCATTCTCCGAGTAATTCAAACAAAGGTCACACACCCACCGACATAGGAATTCCATTGTCTACAACACATACTACTTACCAAGCCTTGTTCAATATAACTACAGATCCTGATCCTTCCCCTTCCCTGATGGGAGATGAGGATCACCTGGCGCTGCCCTCTTGGGTGGTAATTTTTCCATTCTAACATGACTACCTCGATGGCGCTTTTCCTTTAGATGAATTTAATCTCGATGCCATGACTGGTCCAAAAAAATCTTGGGAAGAGATGCATGATCGATTTTACTTCCTCCCGAAGCTCGAATAGATTGAGCGTGATGTGTTTCAAAAAATATTGAGTGAGAAATTTGGTCATCCCATGGTGCCATTAGCCACTCATGGTATATATGAAAAAGGGAACATGGAGAACATATCACCAACCATTCTAATCAACAATTCTCGAACCATTGGTAAAATATAAAACATTTATATCGGTAGTGATTGTTCACCCTAAGAAATTCAGACATACACTGAGTTATTTAAGGAATTTCATGACATATTCGCTTAGTCATATGATAAATTCTAGGGATTGATCCCCAAATTGTTGAACATGAAATAAAAACATATATGAATTCTAGACGTATTCAACATCATTTGTGTGCTATGAATCTGAGTAAGGCGCTTGCCATCAAGGGTGAGGTAGAGAAGTTGCTCAAGGATAACTTCATCTATCCAGTTCCCTTAACCAAATGTGTATTGAATATTATTCTTGTGGATAAGAAGTAGGGGACCATCTGTGTGTGTACTAAAATTAGATATCTGAATAGAGCCTGTCCTAAAGACAACTTACCCACACCATTTATTGATAAGATTTTGGATGAGTGTGCAGGAAGCGAGGTATTTTCATTTATGGATGGTTTTTCAGGATATAATAATATCCAATTTAAAATCGAGGATCAACATAATACCACATTTGTATGTCCTTGGGGTACTTTAGCATACCAGAAAATGTCTTTTGGCCTAAAACATTCTAGAGCTATTTTTCGGCGGGAAATGACATTTTCCTTTCACAACCTTAAGTGTATTATTGAAGTGTATATGGACATCCTTGTTGCTTACTCTATTTCTATAGTATATCATACAACATATATTTGTTTGGTATTTGAAACATGTCTTCGTTATCAAATTCGTTTGAACCTCCAAAAGTGCATATTTTTTGTTAGGACTAGTCGATTATGGGGTATCAAAGGAGGTGATTATGGTTGATCCTTTGAAGGTTGAGACAATACTTCGGTTTCCTCCCCCAAGCAAAATTGGAAAACTTAAGAGTCTCCAAGGGATGACTAATTTCTTGCATTGTTTTGTCATGAATTATGCCAATTGGACCAAGGGTTTTATGTGCTTATTGAAGAATCATACTCCGTTCCTATGGGATGAGCGAGCCCAAGAGTCCTTTGATGCTCTTAAGAAAGCATTCTCATTAGGCCCTTTTCTTAGTCCACTAGAATATAGTAGATACTTATTATTATATGTGATCACTTCTCAAGAGATGATTGGTATGCTTCTAGTTCAAGAGGATGACAAGCTTTATGAGCATGTGATTTATTATCTTAGCTGAAATTTCATTGATGCAGAACTTCGATATGCTCATGTTGAGAAATTGGAACTAGGGACTGTTCATGCATTTTAGCGATTGAGACACTACATATTACTTCTCTAGACCATGGTCATAGCTCATATCGATCCATTTCAGTTCGTCATCACTAGACAAATGATAGGGGGGAAATATAATAAATGGATTGTCATTTTACAAGAATTTGACCTTGATTTTGTTTCAGAAAAATCTAAGAAGTATTTGGTATTTGCAGAGATAATGTCAGATCTTCTTGGGATGGATGAGGACACGATTCATGAAGTTTGGTTTTTTAATGATCATATTATTCTCATCTCATATATATACCCTTGGTATGGAGATATCATCATCTATCTACATACTCTAACAGTCCCTCCACATATCTCAAGGGATGAGAGATGACACTTACATTATAATGCTAAGAATTACCTCATCGTCGATGACACTTTTTATTGTTGTGGGGTGGAATATATATTGCATCATTGTTTGATTTATGAGGAGGATGAGGTTGTACTTAATGACTATCATGATGGGGCGTGTTGTGGTCATTTATCAGGTCTTACTACAACTCAAAATATTTTGAGAGAGGGTTATTATTGGTCGTCGATATTTAAAGATTGTGTTAATGAAGTCAATATATGTCACCCTTTCCAGGTGTTCTCTTAGAATCTGCTCTCTTATCCTACTTCGTTACACCCTGTTATCATCGTCGACCCCTTCACAAAGTGGGAGTGGATTATATGGATTGTAACCCAATGCCAGCTGGGGGGAACCAACATATTATAATGGTCATATATTACTTCATGAAATGGGAATATGATATGACAATAATAAAATTTGATGGTGATATGGTCGCTCACTTCATGTTCAACCAGATCATCACCTGGTTCGAGACCCCGAAGAAGATTGTCATTGACCATGGAAGTAACTTCCAGAATAATATGATGGTGGAATTAAATTTAAAGTTGGGGTTTAAGAAAGAACATTATTCTTCTTATTACCTCAAAGCGAATAGTCAGGTCGAGGATGTTAACAAATATCTTAAGGCCATTCTGCAAAAAACCATCAAATAAAGAAAAACCAATTGGCACATCATGTTGTACCTTGATTTTTGTGATTACTGGACCACAGTTAAGACTTCCATGGTTTTTTCATCGTATCGGTTGGTTCATGGGGTGGAGTTGATTTTATCGTTTGAATGTGATATCCCTTCCTTGAAACTAGCCATAGAGCTCTTACCTCACACCTATGATTTATAACGATTAGTACACTTGGAGAACCCGATGAGAAGCGTCAAGATGTTGTGGTGGTACTTTTACATGATCAAGCGAATGAACCATTGGGGCCAGGAAAGTTTAATCCTATGTGACACGGTCCTTACATTGTGAGGTGTATCCTGGAAAAAAAGGGCCTACGAGTTAGAAGATTAAGAAGGGAACGACCCGATGGAGCCTAAAAACAGGCTCTACCTTAAGAAGTAATACACTTGAGTTTCAAACTTGGGTTGGTACCTTGTATACTATTGTATAGTTTTACATAGTTTTTTGGTTTATTTGTAGTGTCACCAATTTGTTGGAATGCTTCCTATTGTTTAGAATATGTATATGAAGTCTTAGATATATTTAGGATTTGCGGATGGTGCCAGCCACCATACATGGAATTTATCTTTGGTTGCTTGGGTTATTTATGCACTTTAGGGTCAACTTGTGTCTTTAGGAGGATTATGCCTCTAGTCATCCTTGAATAATGTAAATGAGTATAGTGCAGTAATTGAACAATTACACGATGCCATTTCAAATGGTATTTGATCTTTAGAGGTTTGCCTGGATTTGTAGTTGGTTGTGTCACAATTGACAGACGTGTACTGTATCAGAGATCCTACATTATTAAGAAGATTCTTAAGGGTAATATTGTTGGAACGAAAATTTTATTGCATTACATGCATTCATATAACTAGAAATTATAATCAAGTTGTCAATTCATATGTAAATTACATTCTAGATTGGCATTTGTCACATAATTAAAGAAGAATGTACATAAACATAAAACATTCACATTCATATTTAGACACATGTATATATCAAATCGATAGCTATAAGTTTTTATTTTCAAATAGGAGTTCCAAAAAATATGGTGTCATAGTAGAAAATTGGGTTTTAAGCCCTCAAAATATACACTGGTGATACAAAAAATGATATCCCAAGATCTATGCACGTGGGCATGGATGATGATCATGATATAACACTACAACATTTTCCAAACACCAAATAATATAACCCATGCATGAGGTACCCCGACTACATGTCTTTGCATCGCCTCAAGTAGGTCCTCGACCTGTACCATGGGGACCATGTGTGTCAAACATGCCAAGTTTCCTTGCATGTTCTACAACATCCACTCGACATCAATGCAAAAAATCTCATCTCCTCGACTCCTACATCGATGCCGTGGGAATCCATCTGATCATCATGGTCCTACGTCTATGCAAACAACCATAATGTCAGTGCATGATACCACCAAAAACATGTTTTTGATTTCTTTATATCAAAAATACAAAAAAATGAAATATTCCTAAAACACAAAATAGATCTTACCGATGTATTTGAATGTATACCCTGGTAGTAGTGGGATATCTCAGTGTCCATAGAATTTGATCCTTGCATAGGGATAATCATCTATAGAGATAATATGTTACCACCACCAATGGAAAATAGCATATGCTAATGCGGAAGGTGTTCTACCTCCTCCTAACCTATGCATCACCTCAGTCCAACAATTATGGGCTAGATCCTGTAGACTATAAGGAAGGACCACAACTTTGGGACTAAGGCTTGGTACCCTCTTAAGGAATAAAGTGCATAGAATACTGGAAAACCCAAAATTGTTGGTCCGACCTAGCTTGCAGTCTGTTAGTTGATGTTTGAGGATACCCAACAAGGAAGTGTTTCGATCATAGATAATGGGCCTCATACATTATACATCATAGAACATAAGAGATCATTATGATTAATGTAATGATGTAAATCCTGCTATCTAACTAGAACTAGAATGATCACTTTAAGGATAAGGTTCTGGATCGCATTGATGGGGACTTGAATTCCCACCTTCTCAGTGTTGGGAAAACAATATAAAACTATATACTCATCAATTCTCATGCCTCTTCTTGCTCCACAATACTTAAGGTTTACTACCTTGCCTTGGCGAGATAGTCTGGTAATGAAATAAATACATTCCACCTCAAGTCTTAATGGAATCCCATTTAGTATGAATTCCTCCTATCTAGATCCCAGTAGTTTACAAGAATTTATTTTAGTCTTGGTTGGTCCCTCAGGCTCCCAAGGTTCCAAAACTTGTATATCCCACATATTCGCAATGCTTATTGGGAAATTAAATTACCATGCACAACTCTATCAATGTCTTCATGCTCTCTCTCTCCCTCCATTCAAGCACCATCCTACAAATGAGGAGAGATTTTGTGAGGTTTTTTACTTCAAAAAAAAACATCCACAACCTTATACATAGGTCACAATGTTGACAGGTGTGTGGCCATGCAGGAAGGCTTCACTTTTCTCGCATATATTTGACCCTATATGCAACTTGATAACTTGTCATCCACGTGGGTCAAGAAATACAATTTCCATGGCTAAAAACTTCAAAATTAACCATGAAAAATTCAAATGAAGGTAACAAATTGAAATAAAATGGGATGAGAAATTACCTAGTTCTGACGGTTGTCGATTTCATGGCTCGTATCTCCCAAAATTCATCTTTGAAGTGTGAGGGTCCAAAGAGCTCCAAAATCACTTTAAGGGTTAAAAAACAGAAGGTATGGTAAAGAGTCAATTTTTTACTATTTATTAAAAAAAATTACCCGCTTTCCTATAGTTTTGACCCTCTATTGGTTATTTACAACTATTTGGACTAATATTTTTGTGCAAGATCCCTTTTTTTATGCAGTTTTCATTGAGCCTTAGTGGATTTTGACTGTTTTCGATATTGTTCATGCCCATGGAAGGTTTAAATTTGAACTGGAATATATGATAGGATCATGGTCCGCATGCATTTTACGCATTATCCCATGACTATGTCACATTAGCTATAGATATGAACCCACTTCTTAATGACATGGAACCATCCCGCTGCTACTAAAAATGTCGTTATGTAAGTGGTAGAGCTTTCTCGATCATGGGTAACCTATTTAGAACCTGTTTTTCCAAATGGCTCCCATGTTGAGCATACATGCATGTGTGGAAGTCCCTTGTAGTCCTTCCATGACTTTAAACAAAAACCTAATATTCTTTCTCATCTATCATGTTGCCTATTTCCCTTTGGTACCCCTGCTTTATATCAAGTTTTAAATGCATTGCATGTGTATTTTTTCCTTATTGATATCAATGCTGACTCTCTGCTTCACTTTTATAATCCATATTTCCTAATATTGTCTCAACTCTATCCAAGCAGAGCCTCTTATTTATCCTTTGCAACTTGATCACCCCTTGTCTGAGATGAAACATCCCCGTGAGTGTCCTTATCCTGCATGTTCTTCCTTGCATTGAGCATAGGTATGTTCCACTGCTTGGAACTAGTTTTCTTTCCTATAACACGAGTTTCCTCTTTATTGTACTATAATAATATTATATTATTTTTCAATCTTTATAATATAAAAAATACCAATAAAATAAAATAAAAAAACATAAAAATCCGTACGAGAAGTGATAATTTCTTATATTGGAAGTTGTTGTGTTGCCTTCGAACAAATCACAGTTTATATGTCAATTTATCATGGGTTGGGTTTCTATTATGACCTTATGAGATGTACTCATTATTTAGATATTTCTCCATTAACCAATTAAGCTTCCAGTCAGTATGGAGCCTCTGTTGATGCCGCCTGTGTCATAGAGTTGTCCTAGTTTGCACATTGAGTCTATGTTGCCTAAGTGTCTCCATTTTCCTCACACTCTTGTTTGAATGATTTCTTTACCCTGAGTTGGTCATTCCTTAGTTTCCTTGACTCTATATGTCAGGAATTCTCTATACATCATAGATTTTTTGTCCTACTTGGAACCCTAGGACTATGTTCATCATTGGTAGGTGACCTTGAACTCAATAGATGACATATCATTAGTGGTTGTTGATTGAGTGGTTTCCCTTGTGTTCGATGACAAGAAATCTATTCACACATTGGTATTCATGTCATGTCCTGGATTCCATTATACCCTATTAGTGGTTTACTATCCTCTATTAGTTGTTTTCATCAATGATTTCTATTCATAGGGTCTCTTTCGCATGCTACTTGCATCTGATGTGTGCGGGAGATGCACATGGTTATTGGTTAGTGTACATTTTGTTCATTCAATTTCTTATGAATTATCCATCCTTTTTGTATACCTCATGTTGGTTGATGGGGGATTCATTAATGCCCTCCTTCCAACAGATTCCATTCCATCGAATTCATGTCATTTATTCTGGAATTGGGATCTAGATTTAGTTCAGTTCCTTGAGACATGTAGTCATCAGTGGTAGGTTCTCTCATCATTGACAGATTTGGGAATACATCAATGTCCCCCGATTGATGGATTCCTCAAGTGTTAGACCTCAACACATCTATTCTCACTTGTTGAATTCACTTGGTATCTTGACCCCCATTTTCATCATCAGTGGGATGTCTTGCATATGTTAACGATATACATCAATGATCGGTAATTAGACAATGTTTCATCATGTTCGACCTCAACACCTCTATGGCATGTGATGATACATTTACCATTAGCGGTTTGCGTAGAATACCTCAGAGTATGGTGGCATTCCATATATGCTACTAACTTGATCGCAATAGTACCTATGGGATTTCAGTTCTCATACCAGAGAATGTACCTTATCATGGACCAAATGTCTTCATTTAGTATGGATACCAGACTCCACTATGTATTGTACATGGTTGTGACCACTTATGACATATATCTATTATGCCTATTCATTTCCATTGTACTTATATGTATCCAGGACTACTATATGCAATCCATATCTATAGTCATGTATACAAATTTATCATTGTATTATTCTAATGAGTGGCTAGTTCATCCACCTGGATCTTCACTACTCCACTCCTAGGATTATTATAATGTATTTCGGCCATCATGTACCCCTTTGAACTCACAAATTAGGGAAAAATTGTTAAAGCATGATTTACCACACCTTATGCATTATGCCTTGATGGCCTTCCCTTGTCTCTATGTAGACTCACTATACCCCCTTTACTCATTATAGCCCTAATGCTTCAGTTTAACCCTTTAAAATATATTTTTGAAGATATACCCAGGTCATAGTTATATTACTCGTGTATACGCATCTTGCACCATTACAATACATGTACATCGGGTTTTGTGCTAAAAAAAAGTAATTGGAGTTTTTCCAATCAAGTAACAAATATCTTGATCCTTGGCCTTCAATATCACGAAAAATTCTCTTATTAAACCCTCTATTTCCCATTTTAGGGTTATATATTGAACCATTGTGAAGCATTGGAGGAAGAGAAACTTTCAAAGTAAGGAAACTATATAAAACATTTTCCCCATTGTCATATACTTGAGTCTGCACCCCTTTGTCCTTGTTGATAGAACCAATTTTGTTCATTTCCCAAGCTCTCCATTGCTTTGGTGAGCTTTCCTTTTATGGAGGATTAAAATGGTGCAGGCCTCGGTGGAGGGAATCAATTTCTCAGTTTTGACAAGGTGCCGACAGAGGTTGTCACATTGTATCTCTATTTTTATATTAATAGAAATATCCATTTCTTGTCCAAATTTCATGCGCAATTGTTTATATTTTTATCCATGGGTATATTTTATTTATACATGTTCACATGGATTATGCTACATTGAGTACTAACATTTAATATATCATGCTTGTATATATATTTGTTATTGAGGGAAAATTGTAGGGAAAAGCATTTGATGGTGAGCTCAATTATGGTCTTCTTCAAACATCTAGTTGACGTATGACTTATCCCTTAGTTGTTAGTTTCTTTAATTTATCTAGCATACTTGAGAATGGATGTGATTTATGGTTTCATATTGTTTGTTGTGGTCCACACCAAACCATAAGAATATTTTCTCTGTAACAATGACATTTAATTTCTAATGTATGTCTAAGGATTCACAACCAGGGCACCTTCCATGGTCTTCCTACAACACCTTAATTTCTAGGACCATGCTAAGCCCACTAGCACCAGTTTCCATTGTTTCTCATGATGAGATTTCTAGGACAATCACATGTCCATATGAATCCTTAGGATTCCTTTAAGGTCCTTGCTTCCAACAATACCTGGGTTTCAACAACAAACAATTATGTGTCAACTTGACTATCATAAAATTTATCCTCTTAAGGATTGGAATATACACATGAAATTATACAACAAATAAAATATAAAGTACATGATAAAAAAATACTTATCTACATTAGTGTCTTGACACTGTTCCACATGTGTCCCACTTAACTTTACAAACCTTGGATGATCTATAGATATAATAAATAACGTTTGGCCAACATGTAGGATGCTCCAAAACATTCAATTTCCAACTAGTGCATCGATTGGATTTACCAAGGATTTATGGTGCTAAACTAGTCCCATTCCTGGTTTACCCTCTCCATTTCCAAGCCAACACTTTTTTATAGGTCAATGGGGCAATGTAAGGGAATTTCACCATAACCATTTTCATTCCAGGAAATAAAAGAAACTCTCATCTTGACTTCCCCTCTCTTGGAACCAATGTTTTCCCTTGGTCCAAGCCACACCTAGGATTTCCATTATGCTCTCGACTTCATCATCCAGTGCATGCCTCACGACGTAATCTATGTTCCCACATAATCGATTCCTAACCATGGGATCCTTATCAAATAATCATATCTCTTCTTCACTTCTCTTCTTCAATTACACTTCCAACTAGTATTTCATCACCTATCAATACAAGGGCTAGTCAAACTCATTAGTAATTCCAATATAAAATGATTACATAATTTTATAAAATTCAATCTCTGATATTGAAAGACTAGGAATACGTCCATCCCCTTAGTGTGTAGTCAATACTGACAACCATAACACAACACAATAGTAGAAAGGTGTTTACTCCTCTCTAATTTGTTCCATGCAAGCCATAATCACAACTCAAGAAGTCTAGAATAAAAACATGTTCCGCATATTAATTCCAATAATTAGACATGCATATTTTCTAGCAATGTTCATGAAACACTTATATATTTGTTGATGTCTTCTCTTTTCCCTTTCGTGAGGAATGGGGATCCCTTCTCTGGGTCAACAGTCCCTCAGGTTTGTTTCCCCAATCCATTTGTGTGTTTCAACTCCAGCAGTCATCACATGCCCCACTAGAATCATTTTATAATCTCACAAGTGTTATTTACTAATATGAAATTCACATGAGATATTATCATAATTTATAATGGTGTTTCAGCTCGAAACCCATTTCAAGCACATGATTCTTCCCATGGTGTTTGGATTCTACAGGACATAGTGCATGAATTCTTACAGAGTGTCCTCATTTCCCTCCACGACTTGCACTAACCGCTATTTTTTTGGCACGTTCACCTGTTGTATCTCCTATCTGCCAATATTCATATCAGCCAAGTCATTAACAATAAAATATTCAAGTCTGAATTTTAAATGCATTCGCTACATGAACCAATTGCACAAACAATAATTCATGGCACTTACCCTTGCACATTGTATCTCCCATCCCTTATCACAGACTTACAAACATTTCGATATCCAACCAAGGTTACCTGTAATCTTAATTTCAATCATCTGGCAAGCTATAAGTAACCATGCACATAATTTCCTTGTTACACATTTGCAGCATTCACAATATAGATGAAATCAACCTAAAACCTTAAATGATTTGGGTTGCATAATCACACTTCGTTCATTGCTTAACAATCCCTTAGGAGTACAAGGAAATCATTCCCAATAGTTATTTCAATGCACATAAATCTCAACCATGCATTCTCACAATGCATCTAGATCACATGCATACCCATTCATGATGATTAAAGTTATGGATGAAGGAATTCTTACCCAATTCTTTTTCAGTGCTTATGCAATCAACACACACAACCATTACCTACCTAGCTTCCATCAACATCTGTAGTGTTTCCTGGTTACGTAGCTTCTTATCAAGGATTACACAATCCTTCCACCAATATATTTGTCATAGGTTTACCATTCCCATATTCTCTTTTCAATTCTTTTGGTTACTTGCAATAGTATCATCAACATCTTCCACCTTGCTTCAACCATCCCTAGTCCTACAATAATTCATAATAATTTTCATAAGTGACTTATTGCATATGTAAGGCATCAATGCTATTACTCTCATGCAACATCACATTCATGCATTAAAATATCCTTATGCATTATGCATAATGTCCACTAATGTCCATGCATGCACCAACATCTTTACACACATTATGCATTAATTGTTAGCATTCCCATTAATGCACATTAATTTCATTTAGTTAATCCCTTGAATTTATAGCAGTTTATGTTATAATTTCCTCTATACAAACTCATAAAATATAAATATAACAACAAGTGAAGGTTTTAAGACTTCCCCCTTCTATTCATTCTTGCAGCATGGAATTCCTCTTTCATATCATATTTGGTCTAATTCTTGCCTCTTTTCTTTTCAATTTTTCCTTATGGAGATCATTCTCCAATTTCTGCTACAACCACCTATCATCCTTATGTAGAATTCACTAGAAATGACAACATATCTCCATGCATTCTATTCATAGTTCCCTACTGATCCAATTGATTTGGTAATTCTAGCTTGTTGTTGTAATTATAAATTCAGAAGACATTCTCTTGTACATTGTTGTACCCCCTTCAGAAATGTTTTCCCTCCATTCAGGATGTCATTATTGTGTATGGTCAATGAGGTAAACCCTTCATTGTAAGTCGGGGAAATAGTCCCCAAGATAACTAAAGTCAAATGTATTTTTGAGTATTCCTAGGTAGGCCGACCCCGAAGAGATAGCCTGGACAACCTAGTTAGTTAAGTGAATCACACAAATAAAGAATATAAATAGGGAGGATCCCTCCTGATTTGGACATACACTCACTCACTCTCTCAAGTGCACATTAGGAGAGAGAGGACAAGTTTTCCAGAGGAGAAAGAGAGAGAGAGTTGCAAAAGACTTCTTATTCTTGGGTTTTTCCATCTTGGGATATTGTATTAGTGACATAACTATTCTAACAAAGTTTGTGGGGTTTTCTCATTTATGGTTTCCCTAAGGAAAATATTTGAGTCGTGTGCATCTTTTGTATCTTCTTTTGCTTGTTATACTTTTAGATAAATATTCTAATCAATTTGAATTAAAGTACAAAAACTAGCATGGCATCAGAGCTTCTCTAAAAGAAGGCATTGTGCAATAGGGAAAACTAGGGATTCCTAGTTTAAGGTATTCTCTCCATGGATCATCAAGAAAAGAGGGTTAGTCTAACTCTCCCTAGGAGGGCTCATATTTTGGAGGAATCATAATCGAATTTGGAGAATTTTTATTTTTGACCTAGACACTAGTGTGGGGAGAAAACTAGGGCATCAAGCTTTTGGGGTTTTCCTCCATCAATCCGGAAAAAAAAGAGTACATTAGGAAACTTACCCTAGAAGGTCGCATATTTATGTGGAGTCAAAATTCAGTTCTGAATTTTTTTATTTTAAGCCTCATCTCTACTGTCGGGGGAAACTAGGGCATCAAACTTTTGGAGTTTCCCTCCACTGAATTGGGAAAAGGACCTCACCAAGAAAATCGCCTCAAGGAGGCACATCTTTCTATCTAGATAGAACCTTAAGATTCCAAGTTTGAAAAATTAGGGTTTCTCTATGGAACCCTAGGTCATCCAGCTCCAGAACGAGGTTGGACATCTCAAATTGGTAAGATGTAAATCTCTATTATTTCCATTTGAGGTTCTCATTTCAAAATGAATCATCACACCCAGCTTGATTATAATATTGGGGGAGCTGACAACTTCTGAGCATGGAAGTATAGGATCTCCCCGATCCTTGAAAAAAATAATTTCCACAAGTATATCAACGGGGAAGTTCCAGCTTCAGAGGGAGATGAAATTGACGATATCCATAAGAATAACTTGGTCAAGGCCAAGAGAATCAATGCAGATTCTATTAAGGATCATCTCATCCCTCATGTTTCATCCTTGAAGACACCTAAGGAATTGTTTGATTCTTTGGAAAAGTTGTTTGAAGGAAAGAACATCAACCAGAAGATAGCATTAAGGAACCATCTAAATAATGTGAAGATACAAAATCTAGATACCATGCAATCCTACTTCTCGAGGGTTTCTCAAATCAAGGAACAACTTGAAGCAGTCAAAGAGAAGGTAGAAGAAGGAGATATTGTTATGACCACCTTGAATTGTCTCCCAAGATCATGGAATTCATTCATTCAAAGAATATGTGCAAACAATAAGTTGATCACTTTCAGGAGACTTTGGGAAGAATGCACACAAGAATAAGCTTGGATCATAACAAGATAAGAGAATATGGGAGAAACTAAATATCAAGCTCTCATAGTTCACACCAAAAGAAATAAAAGAGCAAAGGAGGACCATCATCACAACAAAATGGAGGAAGCTCATAAAAAAATACAAAAGAACCCCAAAAGTGATCTATCCAGTATCATATGCTACACATTTGATGAGAAGGGACACTACTCCAAATATTTTCCCAGAAATAAAGGCTCCTCCAACAAGAAGTCAAACAAGAAAATACATCATGCTCACACTGTTGAAGATGATGAACCAACAATGAAAAACATCATAGAAAAAAAAATTGATTCCTAAAGTGATGAGGAATATGTACTTTAATCCAAAAGGATTCAACCAATGATAAAGAAGAGCATATTATCAATCTCAAAATTTGGATAAGAAGGGATGAAAAAGTGAATGAAGAAGTGACACTCAGATTCAAAACTGGTATACAGTCCCATGTGATCTATGGTATATAAGACTTGCTCAAGCATGGGAAATACATACATAGGTACTCATAATAATATGATGAAGTAAAGCACATTGTCAAAGGCTCCAGTAATTCCTACAAGAAGACAAGGATGAACAGGGAGTCCACCAAACAAACAAACAAAGATAAGTGTTTAAATTGTCATTTCCTATATATTTAGTTACTTAAATGACATTGTTTTGTTGTGCACATATTTATATTCAGCTGATGTATTACGCATGATTGAGTGTCTGCATTTATGAATAGTATAATATTGGCTTACATATTATGGTAAGTAGCTTATGGTGTTGTACAACATTCCATTTCTACTTATCTAGAATGAAACCTCTTTGTGGACATATTGGGAGTAGTGCACACTCAGATTAGAGGAAATTTCAACTCAAAATGGGCCTCCTAAGGAAAATAATAAAATAATTGTTAAAATAATAAAATAATATTTTAATTTTGGAGGAAGAAAAGAAAAAAAACTATTTTTTTTTGTTCGTATTTTCGAGAGATCTCTCTGGATTCAGAATTAAATTCCACATCCAATGAGTACCCACTCTGCATACTTTTGATGGACCCCGCTACCCCAAAATTAAGAAATACCTAAAAAAATGTGATGATGCCATTATCACATTTTTTCAGGTATTTCTTGTTTTTTGGGGTAGCAGGGTATGTCAAAAGTATGGAGAGTGGGTACTCGTTGGATGCATAATTTAATTCTACATCTAGAGAGCTCTGTAGCTCGAAATTTGAGTAAAAACACGGGGATATATGTCGAAAATATGAACAAAAAAAGTACTTTTTTTATGATACCTATCCCCAAATTTTTATTAAAAATTTGTTCAAGACCTATACAGTATTTCAAATTTGAATCAATTTCATTAGCTAACACATGATGACATGGAATTTGTGTTGCTAGGGTTTCACCCCTAGCTTGTGCGAATGAGCACCTACTAAGGACAATGGATTCCTTAGTAGCAGTTCAATAATATATGAAATAAAAGATGCTAAATAGTAATGAAAATTAATCTAAACATGTTCATGAAGCAAAAAAGTAAAAGGTAAATAATGAATTTTATTGATCTGACCTCCAATGTGGAGGTTGGTGAAGCCCGTTGCGCTGATCCGAGAGGTTGCTCCGAGCTCCAGCTGCTCCTTCTCTTTCTCCAATGGTGGAAATGGGCCAAAAGGGGCTCTCACGGTGAAAGTATCTCAATGGTGAGCTAGGGTTTCAAGAGCAATTTTGGCAGAGGCAGGATACTTGTGATTGTGGATGTGGAATAAGGGGTCTCCATCACTTATTTATAGTGGTGGAGTGCCGGTTTAGGGTTAGGGTTTCAGTTGTTTAGGGTTTTTTCCTCATTTTCCTCATTATTTTATATTTTTTCTTCCTTTTTGGAGACTTTTGCCTTTTTGGAGGAATTTTGGATATTTTTTGGAGGAAAAGAGGGTTTTATGGCCTTTCGGAGGCATTTTAATCCTTTTGGAGGCTTTTCAGATGGTTTTATGGGTTTTTGATGGAAATATGGTAGGAAAATGGACAAATGAGCCATGTAATGGGGTAGATGAGGTAGTGAACCTTTTTTGGGTGTTAACAATTTGAATTAGGGTTGAAAGGCCCATTTTGAGTTGAATTTTTCTCTAATGCGTAATAATGTTTTGGTATAGATGGAAGGCATCTATAAAGTTATTGTATGTATATGAGATATGGAAAAATGTTGCACGGGATAAGAATTTGTTGTTATTAAAATTATGTTTTGGAAATTATGAAATGTTTCTAATCGTGCAACTAAATTTGATTTGTAGTAAAGATCACATAGAACCACCTACAAGAGAAGAAGAATGATAATTGTTCTAAAGAACAAGTGACGATGGTTTAGCTAGAAGATTCACTCAACAAAATGAAGAACTTGGAGCTCCTAGGGACAAAGACACCATGACCGAAGAAATAGATTTAGAAGAATATAATAATCATGATATGACCAAGCCACAAATAATAGTAGATACACATCGAGAGATGAATACCATATTGGGAATGAGAGATCATACAATATGAAGAAAGTATGATGGGACTTCAAAATAAAGTAAGATCCTTGGACACACTCCAGTTATTTGACACTAGTGTGTGACATCATTGATATAGATCCTTCCATCTATGAAGAAGCATCCGAATGGAAGAACACTATGATCAAAGAGTACCAGTTGATCAAGAAGAATGGTTTCTAGGGTGTGGCTCCAAGACATGAAGGGAAGTTTGTAGTATCCTTCATGTGGATCTACAAGATCAAGAATGAAACAAACAACAACATCAAGAAGTACAAAGAATGGTTTGTGGTTTTTCTCATAAAGAGGGAGCATATTATGGAAAGACATACTCCATTGACCGGACACACTTCTCCTGTGAAGTAGAAGTGCATATCAAGCAGAGAACCACATGTACGCACAAGTATTTGTATAAGATTAGAAGTCACCCATGGGATAGCACATAAAATTACATGATGAGCTTGAAGATCACCTAGAGTGATGGAGATCTCAACCTTTGTTACAAGGTTGAAGATAGAAGCCTACAAAGGATGATAAGCTCATAGATGGGTGCAAGAGGAACTTTCAACAAAGTTCAAAATAGAGGATATTGGTATCCAATGACCTTTAGAGATAATATGGATGGATACATAGAATATTAGTAGCAGAGTAGGCTACCTTTCACTCCAGTACAGAATGTTTAGATACATAGAGTGCAAAATGCAGAGGGAGGATGGTGCTCCGCTTCAGAGGGAGTGAATACAAAAGATATCAGAGTTAGACAATATTGACATGGTATGATAGGATGGACAACTTCCTGATGATCTTAGGCTTTATTAAGATTAAAATAGACTCCAATATTTACTTCAAGGTTGAAGGTAGAATACCGGTGATAGTCCTACTATATGTCGATGACCTGTTTCTTACAAGTGAGAATGAACTCATTATAGATGCAAAAATGAGGCTTACCTAGATTACATACCTAAGGAGGATGAATTACTTATTAGGAATGGAGTTGTGTCAGAGTGTAGATGGGATCTTCCTTGGTCAAGGAAAGTATGCCCTAGAGATTTTGAAGAGATTCAGAAATCCAGACTACAAAGAAATGGACACACCTATGTCATTGAACTTGAAGCTACTATCTGATGCTTCATTAGAGTCATTTGATGCCATGATGTATCATCAAATAATTTGTTCATTAATGTAATTGACGAAACTAAAACAAAAAATATTCTTAGTTGTTAACACCCTGAGCCAGTTCCTGATGGATTCGAGACATGTTCACTTGATTGCTACAAATCATGTATTGAGGTACCTAAAGGGTACATTTGACTATGGGATTAAATATGAAGTGAATCAGAGGATTAACCTGCATGGTTATGTTGATTTGGATTGAGCAGGAAGTGCCATTGATAGGAAGAGAAATTTAGGATGCTAATTCAGTTTGGGTTCCAGCATGATCTCCTGGTTTAGTAAGAAGCAGTCATGTGTGGCGCTAAGTACAACCAAAGTAGAGTATGTTGTAGCCTATTCAAATAGTTGTGAGGCAGCATGGATTTAGAAGCTACTGTCTGATTTGTTTGATCTCAAGTTAGAGGTGACTTGCATATTTTGTGACATCCATAGTCGCGTGAAGTTGTCGAAGAACCTAGTGTTCCATGAAAGTCAAAGCACATTAAGATCAAGTATCACTATATCTGGGATATGGTGAAGAGAGGAGCAGTAATTCTCCAGTACGTGGAAATGGAAGATAAGATAGATGATGTATTGACTAAGTTGTTATCCAGAGTGAAGTTCAAGTACATTAGAGAGAGACTTGGTGTCATCTAGATCAAGGTCCCTAGAAAGAGGGAATGATGAGCTCTCACATGGTGGTAGACGCAGTTTGTCCATGTATGTAATCAATCCTGGTGTGCTCCCATGCTAGAGATGATGAGAGACCGAAATACACAAATGCACTAGAGTGAGATATAGTATGGTAGGAGATGCAGGTTGTCCCTAGATGTAATCAGTCCTGGCGTTCTCCCATGCCGAATATGGTTATCACATGGTGGTAGGCACAAGTTTTCCCTAGACATAATTAGTCTTGGCATGCTCCCATGCTGGAGACAATGAGATGTCCATTGGTCACAAGAAACTTAGTGTGCGCTTAGGAGATTCTCGCGTAGTGGTAGATGCAAATTGTCCTTGAGACATATGAGTCTTGTCATGTTCCTATGCTGGTAGAATGTGGGATGACCATGGAGAGACGTAATTCACTTGGTGTGATCCTAGGTGATTCTCGCATGGTGGTAGATGCAGGTTTCCTTGAGATGTAATGAGTATTGGCATGCTCCTATGCTAGTATAACACAAGTGGTATGTTGGACATGTGTGCATCTGAGTTGTTCTACATGTTTGATGATGAGATGATATGAATGCAGGAGATGCAGGTGATTGCAGTGTAAATGCAATGTATGGTACTGGGTTGTACCTATGGGATGGTTTTCTCATAGATATGATAAATACCTAGATTCAGGCTATTCCTACATCCACCATGAAACAGGGTTGGATCTATAGAAATTTGTTATGATAGATAGATCTGACAGATGTCACTAATCAATTATTGATAGTATGAGGACTATGAAAATAGAAACGATGATGAATTGACTAGAAGTGTTGATGAATTTTGTGAGAGAATACCTTCCTAGTTAAGAGGCAGTGTTGTTGTAATTGTAACTTCGAAGGATATTCTGTTGTATATTATCATTGCATATTATTGTACCCCCATTGGATATTTTTTTGCTTCATTCAGGATGTCATTATTTTTTATGGTAATTGAGGTAAACCCTCCATTGTAATTCGAGGCAATAGTCCCCAAGATAAATAAAATAAAATGTATTTTTGAGTATTCCACAACCCCAAAGAGATAACCTGGATGACCTAGTTAGTTAAGTGAGTCACACAACTAAAGAATATAAATAGGAAGAAACCCTCCCTATTTGGATATACACTCACTCACTGTCTCAAGTGCACATTAGGAGAGAGAAGAAAATTTTTCTTGAGGATAAAGAGAGAGAGATGTAGAATACTTCTTAATCTTGAGTTTTTCCATCTTGTGATATTGTATTAGTGACATAACTATTCACATGAATTTTGTGGGGTTTTCTCCTATGGTTCCCCTAAGGAAAATATTTGTGTCTTATGTATATTGTGTATCTTGATATGATTTTTATAATTTTAGATAAAGATCCTAATCAATTTGAATTAAAGTAGAAAAACTAACATAGATATGTCAAGTATTGACCTTTCTTGGACTTCCTATGAATTAACAATGTTGCAATTGATTATATTCCAGCTCCATATGGAATGTTTTTAAGGTCCATTATATGTACTTGGGCCTCATTAAAATATGATACTTTCTTTCCCTTTACATGGAGATATTTTCCACAATTATGAACCACAAAACATATTCACACATGGCAAGGTCCCATTCCTTGATTCACAGCCTGTGCATGTTGGAAATTCTATCACTATCATGAACCACATGGAAGGTTCACATACTGGAATGTACTATTCCCTTCATGATGGATTCTTCTCATTATTAGAAATTTTCAAAATTTAATTTCCATGCATTCTAGGGACTACCCTTATTGACAATTTTTTTGTCAAAACAACGTTATAGGCACTTTTCTATTTGATCAATAAGGCATCACAACTCTTCATTTAGGTTATGATTGTGCACCAATGTTCCCTTTTGAATAACATTTCCAACTCCTATCCTCATGCTCCATCCTTGTATTGGGTATGGAACTTACATCCTTTCAAAAATGTTAATTTTGCACAATTCTACACCTTTGTCCACATGCCCAATTAGCCTCGGGGGCAACTTCAGTCTACTGTATAAGAAAATCTAGAAAGCACTGGATTTTTTTTTATAGCTATAGAAGTTAGTTAATATAACAAGGGTCACTTAAAATATTTTATATCTCGGATTCGATCTTCCATTCACCCGCTATAAAAATATGGGTTTGACTACTTTTGACTTTTGCACTTTTTCACAAATTTCAAATTCACACAAATTGCCTATCTCCCAAACCAAGAATTTATAGGAAAAAATTGTATAATGGAAAATGTATTTTTTATGAATAGGTAAAATGTCAAGTTCAAAATTTTTCTTAGTTTCGACATCTAGGATCACTTTTACCTCCTTCAAGCTTTCCAAAATCCCCTAAAAGTGCTATGGAATAATTCTGTTTGACCTTATTTCACACACTAGATTCACATCCTTTGGGATTTGGATCCAAGATTCTAAATTTTTTTTTTCCTGGTCCATGGCCATTCCATAAAAAAATCATCCCAAACCGATCTCCCATTGGGCATCGAGACATTGATCTTTAAAAGTGACTAATTTGGAAATTCGACCAAATAGGAGCAAAATGGGCTTGGGCCTCTCATTGATTCTTCTCTGAAATTCTCCCATGGAGTCTGTATGCTATATATCTCACCCAATTTCAATTTAAACTGCTACTTTCATGGCCGAAAAAAAAATTCCTCTGACCCCTACGTGCCGGTACAAACCTTTTCCAAGCCTTTCATACTTTTTTGATCAAATATCATAAACCAAGATGCACAATTAATCGATAATGAACTAAATACAACTTCCCGAATCTTATTAATATCTTTTGCATGTTAGGAGTCAGAAGTTGGAAGTGCAAAACAACTCATAATAAAGCTACCTTGACTTCCCGAATCCGACTACTACCTTCCGTATGTAGGGAGTAGGAACTAGGCATTGTAGAATGGCTTCCAAATAATATCACCCCGACCTCTTGAATCCGAATACCACTTTCTGTACGTTAGAATTTGGAAGTCAAGACTTCACTACTACCCTACTTATGTAGTCCCAATCCCCTAATTTCTCCATTTGCACCCCATTGACGCACTTAAGCATTGGTACCTCGGCACTATCCAAGCAGTAATAACACAAACCCTTCGAACTTCTGAAGTCGGCAATATGCCCATGTTACTGCCAACTTCCCATGATGATATATTTCATGCCCGAAGTCCATTTTTTACAAACTGAGTGTCACTAGAAAGATCTCGCTGATCTCTATGAAACGTTGTGATCCTCTACAACATTTGAAGACTTTGATTTTTGGTAATCATTTATCCCACAATGTCACTAAACACTTATCATTCTTTTTTGTGCAATTTTGATTTTCTGACTGTAGGTGTGGATTTCGGCCCAAACAACCCTAGTGCTGCAACTGTTAGCTTTGATATTACTTTGTCATGTCCCCTCACTTCCATCCGACCGATGGAGGGAACATGAGGGGGTGCTAAATTTCACCCCCAAGGCCATATTATGAAATTTTTAACATCTAAATGTGTGTGCAAATGCACAATAAACATATACAGTGAATTAAACTCTACCAATGCACACACAACATACAATTACCTACATTCTCATCACATTCATAGTAATAAAATAATGCACAACAATAATTTGTTTTCATGCTATTCAGAGGCATCTAATCGAACAATTCAAGATGGATTATCTCGCTCAATTTAACACAATAAAATAGTCATTTGTAACACATTAATTGGACATAATTAGAGACATCAGTAAACACTCATCTTAATTGAAATTTTCCAAGAAACTAGATATGTGGCTACAGTGTTCCACCCAACCATAGGTCTTTACTTGGAATATGCTCTTTCATCACTCACATACCAAACCCGAGCTGGGATATGATATCCAATAGGGAGGAAATACTCAATCACACTCACATCCATAAGGACAATTACCCATGCAAATCCAACACACAGTTGGGTATATCAAGAAAGTAGGGAGGCATGGAAGGATATATATAAGCCAATGAGCTCAACCACATAGCTAAAAGCATCTCAATTCAGCTTCAGATAGTCCGAGCACCCCCATCACCTCCACTCTCAACTAGAGTAAGGTCCCCTTGTCTGTTACAAAGTCCCTTGGGAACCCCTTCCCTTAGCACTGACCTGGGAAGGTATTTATGGTCTCAACTACTGAACTAACATATATTTTTTTCCTTCATTGGTTCTACCATGCAAATCCAACCTCTATTCTCTTTCCCACTTTAATCCACTCTTGGATTTTTCTCAAATTTTGACCACGTGACTCTCAATCATGGATTTCAACTTCTAAGCTTTCAAAATTTGGTCTTCCCAAGAATTTCAAGGCTCTTGGATCTCTCAATTTCTCCCTAGGGGTTATATTTATGGATTTCCCACCGAATTTCACTACCCACATGAATTTATGGGTGATTTTGGCACATAAAATTGTGGCTTCTTTCTAGGTTGCAATTTTGGTATTTTACACAGTTGGGAATGGATAACATATTGGAAAATTATATCTTGTTCATCCACAATTGAATGGGGAATATGTAGACTGAATTCCAATGGGGAATATGAAATATGGTTCAAGTAAACCATGCCCATACGTAGCCATACAAATTTATGGACTATGCCCATGCTCATTAAATTCATGAGTTAATTTCTCAGTTGCTTCCTTACAACATAATTAAATGGAAGCAAGGAAATTCAAGTTGGTTCTGAATATGGCACTTGGAAACACAATGTTCAATCCCACAACCCCTCACCTCTCCCTAGTGGACATGCATAGCCCCCTCATTTTAGTTTCTTCCATAGACAACTCTTGGTATTTTATTTGCATTATAATTATTTACATGCTTTTACAATTTTCCCATGGATCTCTAGCAAATGGATCTCAAAATATAAAATACTTACCTTTATAACTCTAGGAATCCACTAGCAAGCCTTGGCCTTGAGCTCCATGCTAGGAATCACACATCACATATTTACAATATTTACATATCAAGTCAATACATTATAAGCGTCAAAATGGGGGTACTACAAAACCCAAATGGATTTGGGTCATCATGGTCCTATAATGAACCATTGTAAGTAACTATGGACCCAATTAGGTGATTACATCCTAAATTTGACCCATAGAGTAAGGAAATACCCTGAAACAAGGCCTCAAAGGAGTATAGTGATCCAAATCGATGAATATGGGAAAAAGTGAAGATATGAAAGGTGGAAAAGGGACATATCCAATAACTTGATAGCCCTTACAAAGCATACATATAAGTGAGGTAGAGGGACCCAAGGAAGGTGTTCCAACAGAAAAGGATGGTAGATATTAATCACTTGGAAGTTACCACATGTATAAAACACAAATGAGGACCACACTATGACCTATTTCATGAGTATGTTGTAATAAACAAAATATACAAATACTAAATACTAAATAATAATAATAATAATAATAATAATAATAATAATAAAGATGCACGGTGGGCTAGCTCAAGCGGTTGAGTGATGTAAGTTGTGAGTACAAGGTCTCGAGGTCAACTCCTCAGGAGGTTATACATTGCTATATAAGGGCCTCACTTGATGTCCCCATCACGTTAGCTCTATAATCAGAGCGAATGGGTGAGGCCCCTTCGGGTGGGACCCCTATGCATTGTTCTTGTGGACGTAACAAGCCCTGCTGGGGGGTAGGTGAACCACAATATAAATAATAATAATAATAATAATAATAATAAATAACTAATAATAAGAAATGATCAATTATCTAAGTTAAGTAAAATACATGTCCTTTCATGTGAAGCAACATAAGCATGCCTATTTATTTGGGTCTCGTTTGTATTGTAAAAATCATATTAGTATCTTATTCAATATCCATACTCTATACATTATGTGCTAAATATTATGTATTATTTAATATTTCAGATATTTTAGATAAGTTTTATGTGTGAGAAAAATTTGTTCATCTCATGTGGTATCAGAGCCCCTTCTTGGGATTGATTCCATTCTTTGGCCACAAACCCTTCTCAGAGCTTCTCCAGAAGTTATCTTTTGGCCACAATCTAGGACATTGTCCAAATTCTAGACTTTGGCTACAAACCCTTCTAGGAGCTTCTCTGAAACTTGGCCCTTGGCCAAAAAAATATTCAGCCAAATTCAATATAAAAAATAAAAAAGGAGAAAATAATAAATTATTTCAGCTAAAAATAAGAGGAAGAGAACAAGAAGTAAGAATAATAAAATATTACAAGGAGTGGAAAAAAGAATTATCCGCAAGAAATGGAAAAGAAAGGAAAAAGAAAAGGTTAAAGAATAGAATTCATAAAACCACACATGGTTTTACAAGGCGACACATGGTTTTACTTACAATATTAAATTATAAAGAAGTTTGATAAGGTATGCTTCGAGCACAAAGCATCCTAATGAGGAAGGAATTGTAATAAATAAAATATACAATTACTAAAGACTAGATAATAATAAAAAGAATTACAAAGATAACTAATAATTAGAAATGATTAATTATCTAAGTTAATTAAAAGATATGCCCTTTCATGTAAAAGCGGCACAAGTAGGCCTATTTATTTGGGTCTTGATTGTATTGTAAAAATCATATTTGTATCTTATTCAATATTCATATTTTATACATTTTGTTCTAAATATTATGGATTATTTAATATTCCAAATATTTTAGATAAGTTTTATGTGTGAGCGAACTTTGTTCGGATCACATGCATATGAGATTGCTAAAATGAGAAACCCATATGCCACAAATAAAAGGGAGTTCACGATGTTAATGATAAGATTAACAATATTGAATGATATCACTAGTGACACAAGGTAAGCATATTTGTACCTTATATGTTGTTATTCTCAATTGTTGCATGCTCATACTTCTAAAAAAGAATGGATATTGGAATTTGGCTATTCACATCACAAGGATAGGGATGATTCTCTATTTTCCTCCTTGAGTGAGTCCAAACAAGAGAAAATAATTATTGAAGATTACTATGCACTTAAAAGTACTAGTAGTGGTAGGGTTCATTACCAAAATGATGTGATTACTAATGTTACCATGTACCACATCTTAGTGACATGTTGTTTGTACCATGAATCAAGCAAACTAGCAACAATATTGAATTTTGGCTTGAAGTGTTCATTTTAAAATAAAAATCATTTTTATATTTTTGTGGAAGGTATGGTTGACCCAAGGATAGATTGTACAAGTTTTTATTACTTTAAGGGTTCAAATAATGAAAGTGGATCATTTTCTCATGCAATTAAAATTAATGATAGGGCATCTAAATTTCACTCATATGAAATTGATGATTCAATTGAATATGATCCATAGAATCCCTAGAATATCCCCTCGTGAAGGTATATGTGAGTTGAGTTGTGCTTTTGGAAAACATAAATGAGAAAGGATTAAAAAAGGAAAATCATGGAGGGAAAATCCATAGCTAGAGATTATGCATAGTGACCTATGTATGATGAATCATCCTTATTCAAATGGTGCGAGGTATCTTACTTCCTACATATAGGATTATTAGAAGTTTACTTAGGAATATTACTTGAATAACAAGTATGTGGTATTTGAAAATTCCATAGAATTAGGGCATTGGTAGAAAAATAATGTGGTTGACCTATGAAATGTTTGGGTTATGATAACATAGGAGAATATGTGAAACGTGCCTTTGAAGAAGAGTTGTATCACATATAAATGAACATTTCCACACACCCTTTAACATAATGATGTTGTTGCGAAGTAAAATAGGACTTTGATTGAGATGGATAGATGTTCACTTCAAGAAAGAGAGATGTTGACTAGGTTTAGGGGAAAAATATATAGCCCACTTAAACTACATTATGAATAGGGTTTTGATAAGAAAAGTGTCGAATTAAAATTCTCTTGTGAAATGGAGTGGAAGGAAACCATTGATTCTAAACATCATAGAACCTTTCGATGCATAGCCTAGGATAATACTTCAATTTAAAAGTGGAAGAAGTTGGGTCCCAAGTGTCATTCATGCATCATGGTGGGTTCTTCTAACGAATATAAATCATGTTTATTGTTTCATCCAACTAGGAAATAAGTGATTAGTCATTAGAATATTATATTTGATGAGAATGTTCCATAATACACTCTCTTGACCTATTCCTCTTGTGAAGACCTTAGCCATGTTTCAAAGGACATATTAGAGTATCCAAAACCAACTTTTGATTTCACATTTCTAGAAATAACTTCTAATATGATTTCTCATGGGGAAGTTTAAATTCTTATCAATACGACATACTGTATACATAATGAGTGTGTCATAGAGACAACTTATTCCAAGGATATTTAGTGCTTTGAGTGCGTGACAAAGACCCTTACGACTATTGGCACTATTGCGGTGATGCAAATGATTCAAGGAAAAATTGTAGGAAGAAACAAGAAGTTAGCATTACAATCATGGTGCATGTGTTGGAGACAAGCGATCCTTACACGTGTATATGCACACAAAATGCATGAATGGAGATTTACATGACTAAAGAATGTAACTCCTCGTTGAAAATAATAGTTGGGAATTGTTTCCTTGTACAAAAGGGAAGAATATAGTGAAGTGCAAATGGGAATATAAGACCCTGTTTACATTGGACTATTTTATTTTGAGACATAAGTCTCGGTTGGTGGAAAAATATTTTTCTCAATAGGAAAGTACAAATTACATGGATATTTTTTCTTTGGTGATCGAGATGAATTATGTCCAAGTTGTTATTTGTCTTGCTTCTAGACTTAGTTGGGAGGTCCATCAAATGGATATAAAGAGTTCCTTCTCAAATGGGGACATTCATGATGTAATTGAGATTTCTCCCCTATTACGTGCAGATGCACCAACCTTATATCGTCCAGAGCATAAGGAAGAGTTCAATAGAAAAAGAGAAAACTATACTACCATAGCAACAATGATAACAATTGAAAGCAAACATTTTTATGGTTTTAACACATATATATCAACTAAATAGTGCAAGAAACAAAAATAAACACACCTTTCTCCTGCAAGATGGGCCACCGTAGCCGTCCTCAGAAGTGGTTCCACAGATCCATGGGTTGGTTCTCAAGTTGTATCCAAGGGCAGTTGTGAAACAGGGAATGGATCCAAAGTGGGTACAGAGTAATCTCAACGTAGACCGTGGGAAATGGCGCGGCGAGGGGAATAATGGCAGGAAATTATGCAGTATATCTGAGAGGAAAATGGCACAGTGTAACCACAAGTGAATGAAAAGGTGTTTTGGGAGATCCCTTCACAATGTATTTATAGTATGGTCCTAGGGTTTTTTGATGCAAGGCTATGACCCATGGTATTTATCTGTGGCTTTTTAACCCTTTTAAGTTTTTTTAACCTTTTTTGGGAGAGAGTGAGGGTAAGCCATAATAAATGCTCATCACCCCTTCATTTATGGGAAGGAATAATGATGTTTTGGACCATTTTTTGTGGAAATACAATTGTGAAGGTCAAAAGTAAGGGAAATATGGTGGGAATATGATGTATGTATATGGTTTAGACCATAGAGAGCTAGGTGAACACTTTTTAGTGTTAACAGATTGCCCCCTAATGTGTGAGGGCAGGAGCTCATGGTATGACCAATAAACATCATAGGATCATGGGACTAATGGTGACAACAGTGGAGATACTGGAGACACACGCAGAGAAGTGGAGCTTCCTCATTCAAACTACAATGGATTTTGGTTTTTAATTATTGGTTCTAAAAACATGGATGAGATACATATAATGTGTGACATGTATATGGACAAGGTGGGCATACCCATGCTCGTAAAAATGTCAAAAGAATAAATAATGGGATCAAGGCTCAAAAAGATGGGAGGCGATCAATACATATACAAATGATGATACATAATGGTGGCCTCAATGGGAGGATGAATAAAATACTAATATGAAGAACTGATACATAGGAACAATGGAATTCTCATGGAATGCAATATAATAACAACTGATGCTCTGCTGAATTTGGAGGTGTACATATATATGGACTCAATGACTGAGAGTCAGAATCTCTGTGCAGCATCAAGTACTACAGATACATGGAAGCATAATACTGAGAGATTTTGAACAATGTTTCCAACTTAACCCATAAATCAGAAGGGACATGATACTATATAGGTCCCATAAGTACACTCACCAATATGCTAGAGTTAGGTGACAACCGGGGTCTTCGACCAAATAATGAACAGACCAATAACTTGTATGAATCTCAACGGTGCGATGATGTCTTTGAAGTCGAGCACGTGAGAAATAACCAACTCGAAAGGCACTAATGAATCCTTTCAAGTGGTCCAAGGAACTCATCAATTAGGTGGATGAAACTAGGATACATGGACCTCTGAGTCTATCATCAGGAATAGATGTGTTGACGCTGACAGAGGGAGACCTGCAACTAATCAAGGAAATGATGTTTCATTGACTAGAAGCATGATGGGGATAACCAAATATGTGGAACAATCTGGTGACTAACACACTGAATGGGGGAACATGGGAAGGGTAGTACGAGGGACTCAAACTTCCTTTGTTCAGAGTATGACAGAAGGGTTGAACTGGAAGCAAATGAAACTGACTCACAGGAGAGGGATTGTTAACCCAAAAAATTACCCGATTATATCTACATGACCTACACCACAAAGACATCCTTGTCATTTCCCTCACTTGACCCCCACACCCTTACAAAGGCTAAAAAAACACAAAAAGGGCTTAAAAACCTTTAGAAAGAGCCAAAATATCTCTCATAGGGGCTAAAACCTCCAAAAAGGGGGTAAAACCCCTTAAAGGAGCTTAAAATCCCCAAAGGAGCTAAGAAATGGGAAAAAGGGGCTTAAATCCCCAAAAAGGGGGCTAAAGCCTTGACCAAGGGATTAAAACCCTAAAAGCTCAAGAAAAAAATATAAATACTGTTAGATTTTTATCATTTAAGCAATATAATCTAGGATATTATTTGAGATAATAACATGCACAACAAAAATCACAAGAGACAAGAGACATAAAGAATTTTCCTCAGGGAAACCATAATGGAGAAAACCACGCAACTTCCTTAGAGATAGAATGAGCACCAATGGTAGCAGTAAAACCCAAAGATAGAAAAGATGATGTCCAACAGTTGTTATCTCTCTCTCACTTGAGAGAGCTTCTCCTCTCTCACTCATGCGCCCTAGTGAGTGAGTGTGTGTGTGATAAATAGAGAGTCTCACTCTCTATTTATATTCTTTCGTTCACTTTATTTCCACTCCAACATGTCGGCCTCACTTAACAATTACTTACTAGGGCCAACATATCTAGGAGAGTCTAATAAACCTAGTGCCCACAACTGAGGAGACTTTTCCCTCCAATCAACAAGGAGGGTTAACCTTAACTCAATTATGGGGACTATTTCCCCAACTTACAATGGAGGGTTAACCTCAATGACTTTACATGACTTGTTTACATTATTGAATCTCCCGATTGGAACATCGAGGCATGACATGACTCAATTACATTATAGATACTTCCCAAAATAAACATTGGGGTACAATACATAAGATATACAAGTGAATACATTCTAAAGTTACAAATATGTCAACACTCCCTCTTAACTAGGAAGGTATTTTCTCGACAAAATTTATCAGCACAAGTCTTCTTCTCTGTATCATTTGGATAATCATCAATTCATATTCATCTTCAAGTCATCTTCATCATCTTCATCGTTAAGTCATCTTCATCAAGTTTGGATCATCATCAAAGCTGGATCACCATTAGATCATCATCATCATCACTGCTTCCGCTATCTCAATTGAATGGTGATATCTCTTCATTCTTTTTGTCACAAGAATTTCTACAGAGCCAACCCTTTTTCATGTTGGTTGTAGGCCTACCCTTCTGTAGGTCTTCATCATCTTTGTCCATACTATGGAATCCTCAGGGCTGATTACGTGCATCAACAAAAACTTGAAAGAGCATCCTAGCATAGACTATAGGATCTCTAAGGATCTTTTACATTTTCCCATCACAAAACCTCGAAAGAGCATCCTAGCACAGACTATAGGATCTCCCAGGGTATTTTCTATGTGGTTAGAAAAAACCTTAAAAGAGTGTCTTGCAACCTGCAAGAACTCTAAAGAGCATCCCAAGACTTTTACGAGCACATAGCTCAACCTATTGGATCTCCAGGGCTGATTACATGCCTCTAGCAGCAAAACCTCGAAAGAGCATCCTAGCACATACTATAGGATCTCCCAGGATATTTTCTATGCTACCTGTAGAAAAACCTCAAAAGAGCATCCTAGCACAGACTATAGGATCTCCCAGGATCTTTTCTATGTTACCTACACAACCTGTCCACGACCAACCTATAGAAAAAACTCGAAAGAGCATCTGAGCACAGGCTATTGGATCTCTCAAGATCTTTTACATGCTATCTGTAGAATCTATCCACAGAGTATCATCCTGATACTCATCACAACATCATCCTCATGCATATCATCATCATATGATCATCCTGATCATCATCATAGTAGAAACTGAAGCATCATCTCGATTCTCATCACACAGCTCTTACATCCACAGTCATGGGAAGGATCCTCCTACCATGCTTGGAATAGATCCTACAAATGTGTCTCATCACTTCTTCCTTGAAGTATCTTCTATCTAAACAACACCAATCCTATCTCTGAAGTACTCAAATTTCACCTTGGCTAGTGGTTTGTTCAACACATCTTCTATCTTCTTGTCTATCGCAACACACTGGAGCTTCACTGCTCCTCTCTGCACCATATCCATGATATAGTGACATTTGATCTTAATGTGCTTCAACTTGTTGTGGAACACTGGTTTCTTAGAAAACTTCACACAACTCTGTTTGTCACAGAAGATATAGGTAGCATCCAACGAGAGATCAAATAACTTAGACAGTAGCTTCCTGAGCCATACTACCTCACAACTAGCTGAACAAGCTGCGACATACTCTGCTTTGGATGTACTCAATGCTACACAGGATTGCTTCCTGCTAAACCAAGAGATCAAAGATGATCCCATACTGAAGTAGCACCCTAAGGTGCTCTTTCTATCTGTAGCACTTCCTGCCCAATCTGAATCAACATAACCCTCCAGGTTAAAATTTTGATTCGCATCATACTTGAGCCCATACTCAACTGTACCCTTTAGGTACCTCACTGCATGCTTTGCAACCATTAGGTGAACATGTCTCAATGAGTTCACAACAAAGAAAATATTTGGTCTCGTATTTTTTAGGTACATCAAGGAACAAATCATCTGATGATACATCGTGGCATCAACCGTATCTGATGAAGTAACACTCAATAGCTCCAGGTTCGATGCCATATGTGTGGTCATGGCCTTGTAGTCCATCATCTTGAACCTCTTTAGGATCTATATTGCATACTTCCCTTGTCCTAGGGAGATTCCCTACACATTCTGCCACACCTCCATGCCTAGAAATTAGGGCATCATATCCAAGTCCTTCATCTCGAACTTGGCAGCAAGTCTCCTTCTTGCAACTTTAATGAGTTCCTCTTTTCTGTCAAGAACAAGTCATTGACATATAACAGGAGCATCACTTGTCTTCCACCTTCAACCTTGAAGAAAGGGTTGGAATATGCTTTACTCTCAATAAAGCCTAGAGCCATCAATAAGCTGTCCATCCTGGCGTACCATGTCGAACTATGCAGTCACTCCCTATGAAGCAGAGCATCATACTCCCTCTATCTTTCATACTCTATGCACTGAAACATTCTATACTGGAGTGACAAGTAGCTTCCTCTACTACTAATATTCTATGTATCCATCTAGGGTCACTGGATACCAAGATCCTCTATTTTGAACCTTTTCAAATGTTATTCTCGCACCCATATGTGAGATTGTCATCCTCTATAGGATTTTATCTTCAACCTTGTAGAAAAGGTCAAGATCTTCATCACTCTCGGTGATATTCAAGCTCCTCATGTATGTGTTATCCCATAGGTGTCTTTTGAGCTTGTAAAAGGCCTTCTTTAATTTGCAAACATAAGTCTTCCTGTCATGTGTCTTATCTTCCAATGGATTCAAATGTCTCTTCGTAGTTTGTTCCTTCTTTTCATGAGAAGCCTCATTCTACGAATCTTGTCTTGTATCCCATGATGTTTCCATCTACTACATGTTGGATCTTGTATATCCAAATGGAAGACATTACGGACTTCCCTTCAGGTCTCGACACTGCAGCCTAGACATCATTCTTCTTGAACTGGTACTCTCCTTCCCTTTCTTCTTGGCTACTTCTTCATAGTTGGAAGGATCTGCATCAATGATGTCACTCAACAGTGTCGCATAACTGCACTGTGTCTAAGATTTCTTCCTTTCTTTGCAAGTATCTCCATATTATTCTTCATCTTGGATTATTTCTTGAACTGTCATCACTTGTTCTTCGAAACAAGTCTCATCCTTCTTTTCTTGTAGGTGATTGTACACGATCTTTCCTATAAGTCAAATGCATTAGTTGTATGGTTAGAAACATTTCATAAGGTATGTTCATAATGAAAAATTATTTTGCATAAATATATGATCATGCAACTATTTTATCCAATACAACATTCATCCATATCTCACGGAAACTTTCTAGATGCCTTCCATCTCTACCAGGACAACATTGAGATTGTGCACTAATCCAATATGTCAGCAAAGAGGTTTCATTCTAGATAAGTATAAATGGAGAGTTTTATAGCACCATGAGATACTTACCCATCACATGCATATTAGTAGTATACTGTCATAGTGTAAACATTCTTTCATGCTTGAATACATCAACTGAATATAAACAAATGCATAATAAAATAATATAATGAAATGACAATTGAATACTTATCTTTATTTGTTTCGTGGGTAGACTCCTTCTTGAGCCTTCAACTTCATCATCTTCTTCATTCATAACAACATCATTTCTTATCCAAATGCTAATATGGATAAGAGGTTCTTCAAGAGTTGAGTCCTTCATATTCCTCATCATTTGAGGGATCTTCTTTGGATGGTGAGAGCTTGATCTTCAGTGGCTCCCATTTTCTTTTATCTTATTATGAGTTGAGCTTCTTCTTGTGTGCAATCTTCCCAGAGTCTACTGAAATTAATCACTTCCTTATGGCACACATTCCTTGAATGAATGAATCCTGTGATACTGGGAGGCCATTCAAGGTGGTTATTACAACGTCTGCATTCTCTACTTCTTCATCCACTGCTTCAAGTTGTTCTTTGATTTGAGAGACCCTTGTAAAGTATGAATGTATGGTATCAACATTATGTATCTTCACATTCTTGAATTGGTTTCTCAAAGTCATCTTATGATTTATGTTCTTCCCTTCAAATAGCTTGGTCAAGGAATCAAACATCTCTTTTGGTGTCTTTAGGGAAGACACTTGTGGTATAAGGTGATCCGTGATTGAATCAGCAATGATCTTCTTGGACTCAACCAAGTTCTTGTTGTTTAAGGATTTAGACTCATCTCTCTCTGGAACTAGAACCTCTCTACTTATGTAGGTGTCCAATTCATTTCCTTCAAGAACTAGTGAGATCCTATACTTCCATGCTTGGAAGTTGTCAACCTCACCAAGCTTGTCATCAAGCTAGTGTGATTAGTCATTTTCAAATGAGAGCCTCAAATGTAAACCTAGTTTTCAAAACTTGGAATATTTCAAATATGTTTGGATAGAAATATAGAGATCTTCAAGGTGAGCTATCCAATGTACTCCTGTTCTAAAAACAGTGGAGGGAAGCTCCGGGAACAGAAAGCCCTAGTTTACCAATTTCTTCTGCAAAAATTCCTGATACTCTTTCTATGGTATATCCGAATTTACTATTCTTCTGTGTCTGAAATTTTGTACAAAGGTAACCTATTCTGTCTTCTTTCCAACACCATAGGTTTTACCAGAATTGGTTTCACCAAGTGGGACTTATGATCATTTTCCCAAGGTGACATGTTTCAGGATTGTTCAACATAGTGAATTTGTATGGATTGCAACATGTTACTGGTGTGTCATATGGATCTGAAAATTTTACCACCAAAATTAAAGTCTGTGCCCTTTCTGGAACATCTTGAGAAATTTTATTTGGACCTCCGTAGCCTGAGATATAGCAATTCTCCCCAGGTGTCCTATTTGGGGAGGAATCTCGGGAGAGGCTAGAACCCTAACTTAGAGGAATCATATGTCCTAGAATATAGAGAATCTGAGGTTGAAAATTGGACACATTGTACCTAATCCTTCTCCAATATCAAGATATAATGAATATACCAAAACTATCAGTTTCTGTATTTTAGGTTTTTTCAAGCCCAAGGTCAAACTAGGGTTTGAATTTCTCAGAGTTTCACCCAACCAAACATCTTGAACCAGGTTTCTAAACTTTGATTTTGATGAGGTGATTAATCCTATGCTAGGCTCATTCAAAAATTCCTCTTCTGTAAAAAGCCCTAATTTTCGACAGCAAAAACTGAAAATTCCCGGAACCAAATTCTACTTCGATAGAAAGATGCGCCCTTCAATGGAGAGTCAGCCTAGCCTTCTTTTACGGATGGATTGTGGAGAGAAACCCAAAAATTAAGAATCCCTAGATTCTGTAGCTGTACAATGTCTTTTCTTAGGTTAGCTCTGATACCATGTTATATTTTTATCATTTAAGCAATATGATCTAGGATCTTATTTTAGAGAATAACATTCACAACAAAAATCACAAGAGACAAGAAACATAACGAAATTTTTTCGGGGAAACCATAAAGGAGAAAACCTTGCAACTTCCTCAAAGATAGAATGAGCACCAATGGTAGCAGTAAAACCCAAAGACGGAAAATATGATCTCTAGCAGTTGTTCTCTCTCTCTCTCACTTGAGAGATCTTATCCTATCTCTCATGCTCCCCAGTGAGTGAGTGTGTGTGTGATAAATAGAGAGTCTCAATCTCTATTTATATTCTTTCGTTCACTTTATTTCCACTCCAACATGTCGGCCTCACTTAACAATTACTTACTAGGTCCGACATCTCTAGGAGAGTCTAATAACCCTAGTTCCCCATAACTGTGGGGAATTTTTCCTCCAATCAACAAGGAGGGTTAACCTTAACTCAATTGTGGGGACTATTGCCACGAATTACAATGGAGGGTTAATCTCAATGACTTTACATGACTTGTTTACATTATTGAATCTCTCGATCAGAACATCGGGGCATGACATGACTCAATTACATTACAGATACTTCTCGGAATAAACATCGAGGTATAATACATAATATAGAAAAGTGAATACATTCCGAAGTTACAAATACATCAACAAATATAGGGGTGGGGGTCACTCTCAATACATTCCTAATTTTCCTACCACTACTCTACCCGTGTGAGTCCCTTGAGACCCATCTCTCTCAAGCCATTCATCCATCTCTCTCATTTGCTCCATTAGCCACTTCCCTTGTGTGTTGAGCTTAGCTCCACACCATTCAAACCAGTAAGGAGAGGCTGCTCCTTGAGCTAGGGCATGGTGGCTCATCTTGCATTAAATGGTTAGGTATAATAGGTTGCATGCTTTGTTTAGTTTTATTTGCAGCTTATATGTATGTATAGGTTTATTTCTAATAGTAGATTGTAGGTTCTCCATTGATTACTTGTTTTGCAGGATTATTTTTCTAACAGTGTGTTGCAAGGTTTTGTATGGTTCACTAACCCTTTCATGCAGGTTTTTTCTCCATTTACAGAGACCTTATCCTTTTGGCCTATAGATGGAAGGTATCCTTTTCTGCTCATAACTAGGGAGAAATCCCTACTACAATTTAGAGACCATACCAGGTCGATCCCATAGGATCCCTGGGTTTTTATAGTTTATTTCCAATTTTTGTTAACCTAGTTTAGATTTATGTTTATTTCTAGTTTAGATCTCTATTTTTTGCATTTACATTTCCAATCGAAACTGCTTAAGGCTGACTCGAGCCTGTTTGGCCACAGTACAAGTTACGGTTGGCCTTTCCCAGGTCAATTTTCAATTTTTTTTAGTTCACAGGCCAGATCGCTCTTATCGGGCTGAAAGGAGTGACCCAGTCACTCATTTAGCCCCGAAAGGAATGACTTCACTCTCAGAAGCTCGATCATGCCTGTTTTCGATTTTTGGGAGACCCCCTCACCTATTTTTAGAAAAAACCAGCAACCCCCTTGCTACATTTTCCCCGAAAAGGGTGACCCGTCTCTCAGAATTCGGTTTTTTGATGTTCGAACTGTCAATGCGGCCCTGCCGCCACTGTCCAACAACCTGTTTCTTTCTGCAAACAATTTCTATAAATTGATGATAGATTTTATTAGTTGTTAATAAATATGAATATGTTTTAAGGATTAGCTAAAGTACTGTAAGTTAGTTTTCAGTTTTTAATTAAACATTGGAAAATAACCCCTTGCCTAGCCCTTCCTCCTCTACCTAGTCATCACCCTATGGGGTATTATGGGATAAGATGAAGGGTCAATCTTGTATAGTAATAGGCACTTATACATGTTATTTCTTAGGACCACTAAAAACAAGTGACTTATAAGGTAGAGGGGGTGGTAGGCCCAAGGGGCCTCACGACGTTCACATCCTCCCTATTGACCGACCTTGCACTCGGAGGGTGACCTGAGGATCTATGTGTGGGCTTAGTCCCACTATGTTGAGAGCCCAACACTCTTTCATGGTCGAAGAGGAATACAAGCGTAAGGTAGTCACCTAGCAAGTCTACAATAGTTTAGGTTCATTATTTGCATGTTTCAAGTTTTCTGTTTCAAAATTGCATTGGTTTCATAATAGTTTGCCCATTCTGTAATGTCCATAACAAACCAGAAACATCTGGGAGTATTCATAAACCATAACTACAGTCATCAAACTAATAATAGAAAACAATCTAACAATGAACAATCTTTCATACACTAAACATGCACAAAACCATACCAAATAATCTAACCAAACTCAGTTCATGACACTAAGCCAACCATTAAAATCTATCAATTTACATTAATTCAAAACCTTGCAGTGTTTGAGGACATAAGTCCTTGATTTCCTTAACTGTGGTAAGTACTTGGGCTCAGCCCTGAAACTCACTATGAGGAGTACCACGGGAACCCCAAAGTAGCTGGCCGCTGAGAGGAATTGCCAAGCAAAACGGGAAACGACCCCTACCGACTGAATAGATATCCTATAAGGAAAAATCCAAGCATTGTCTCCTAGCAGTCTTGGTGGTCGAGTGATCACCTGAAAGCCAATAGGAATCCACTGAAACCGGTGTCTAGAACATCATTACCATATTACACCATTTGATCTACCAACTAGACACAATTGATCCCCCACGCTCTTCTTCATTCCTAAGAGGCGATCCACCACAGTTCAGGTCCTTGAACCAGCATCTTCAACACCATTCTCAATGACCCTCTACATCGTCAAAAGGCCACACAAACTCAGAATCAGACTCAGACTCATATCAATCTGAGCCATATTTACACATTGTACCATCTAGCCCCATTGCTGGTGCAAACCCGGATCCACTTTCTGTATTGGTGATTGGTAGTCGACCCATGTCCATACCTCACACCGCCATCAACACCCCTGTAGTTGGTCCTAGTACTTCCATACAAATTGTCTTAACCTAGCTACCTCCACCTGTACCTACTAGTCAAACTATCCCACTTGTCATACCTAGGGGCAGTGGCCCTTCTGCTCACACTATCCCACTTGCCATACCTGGGGACAGTGGCCCATCCACAATTGTTTCACAAGTACCCCCAATCGTGCAAGGACATCATGTTCTTACAAACCCCACTACCATTGTTGGTCCTTCCCACATCAACCTTGGCTCAAACCTCCCTTTCATGGCACGCCTCAAATTTTTTGAATTGACCAGGTTAACCAATGACCCTATCTGTCATCAATCCTTTTGGCCTCCCATGCCAACCAAGCTCCCTTCAGACATCCCTAAGTTTGAAGGGAAGGAAGGGGAGTTCCCCCAAAACCATATAATGACGTTTCATCTATGTTTCTCATCAAACAACATCGTAGATGACTTTATCAGACTCAAACTTTTCCAACGCACCCTCATAGGTGTTGTATCCAAGTGGTACATTGAGATACCACAAGCCAAGTACCCAGACTTCAACTCCTTGGCCTTTATGTTCCTGCAGTATTTCCAACTCCCTATCAAATATGATGAAGGAGTGAAAATCTTGCTATCTTGCCGCCAAAACATTGCGACCCACATAACCGACCACATCCATGAGTAGTGGCAACGTCACAACTTGTGCAATATCAAGCTTGATGACAGGATCTTCCTTGACTGGTTCTTAAAAAAATTGCTTCCACCCACAGCCAAAGACGTTGCCTCTGAATGTCCCCAAATAGAGAAAGAGGCCATCTTGAAGGCCCACTAGTTTGACCTCATTTACGCACAATCTGGATACCTCTACACCATCATTCCAGATGCTCCCTGAGAAGGCACCTCTTACCGGGATGCACTGAGGGAATCCCATGATACTGATGGCATCATAGGATTTGTCTCCCATCAATCATAGAATCACCTAACATTTGCTATGATGCCACCACAACCAAGCAACACCCCTAGGGTTTTCTACCCAAACCAAGCTCCCAACTATGCAAGAATGACATCTCAATTCGGAGCTACAACCTCTTATGCACAAGCTACGCCAAAGTAGCAGACCCATGAACCTACTTGGCCGACACAACAATATGTGGGATAGATTCCAACATTTGTAGTAACCCAAGTCCCCCAAGTCTACTATGCACCACCAGTGCAAGCTGGTCAAGCCCCCACCCTAGCTCCACCAGCAAGTTTGGGACAAGTGTTTGCATAGCAAAACCGTCCCACCCAACCAGCCCCTAATAACCAATAAGGGCAATCCAGAAACAATCGAGCCAAGAATAAAGGAAAAAACCAAACACAAGGAGGTGGTCAATAACCAAATCCTCCCAACAATGCCGAGGTAAACCGGATAGTTCAAAATCTCCAACAACCAAACCCACCTAGACGCAATGCTCTGTTACACACAAATCAACTATGCAAACTATGCGAGGTCTATGCACACTATACACATGAATTCCCCTTCATGGGTAGTGCTAAGCAGACCATTCAGAATTAGGTTCAACATGTTACCAATATGGAAGCCCCAGCGCAACCCAACCCACCACCACTAGGAAATCCTCCTATGGTGCTCCAAAACCCATTACCATTCTAGGGACTGGTAGCAACCGTTTCTGCTCCCCAACCCAATCCCACTACTCCAGCTGCACCTCTGACAGCAGAAACAAGTGTTCACCACCTGCTAGCCTTGACAATCAAAGAGGTCAATTTACAAACTAGGTGAAATCAGTATGAAGCCAACACCGAACCCTCTAACCCATTAGTGACATCCATGTCCAAAACAACCAGTACACCTCTTCACTTACCCCCTTTTCCCCCACTCCCCCCATATGGCGGGTTTCCAATAATGCCATGACTAGAGCTATTGTGAGATACAACATAGTTGATTACTTGGCCCAAACACCTATGGCCATGTCCTCTCTTGAGGTACTTAAAACTTTCCAAACAAATTGGAAGGCCTTACTAGCTACCCTCGGTGCTGTAGACCCCTCTAACTCCAAGTTGATCACATTCGACATAGATAACAGAGAACCGCGAATGCCATCAACAATTTCCTTTCAAATTCTGGTATCCATTTAGAATTTGGTCATGCACCAATGCATCATCGACGAGGGGGCATCCACATGTGTCATGTCAACCTTAGTCTAGAAGAAACTTGGGTCCCTAGTTCTACAACCATCCACTACCACTATGCGGGCTTATGATGGCTACCCCACTAAAGCCCAAGGTATCCTCCCACATGTTCCCATTACATTAGCTGGGAAAATAATATTGATTGATATAGAGGTTTTCAATGTTTAGTTGGACTATAACCTTCTCCTCAGAAGAAGTTATATGTATGCCATGAGAGTCGTAGCATCAACTATTTTCTGTCTCATGATGTTTCTTCATGATGGGAAAATCATGACGGTTGACCGATTAACTTATCACGATCTATAAGGGATAATAGCACTAGCCAGCATTATCCCTATGGTCAACACTATCGTCGATGACATACTTGCCTCTCCATTATTAAATGTGGGCCCTGGGTTGTTTCCCGACACCACCACGACGTCTTCCTTCCCCTTCGTGTCACCACTGCCGACACCTAATGAGACTACATATTTGTGCATGCTCTCATCCCATGATCCACCCTGATATTCCCATGATCCTCCCACATTTGGATTCCATGGATACATTAATAGAAAACATCCTCGTGGTTGAACTCATGAGCGGGCCAATAGTGAAAAACAAGTCATTGAGAACAAACCATGCTTGCGCCCTTTTCGGATTGTATGGACACTATTCTCACCACTTCCAGGACTTGTCCGAGTTTTGAATGGTCCTATCCAACCTTTGACAAGATGCCCTTGAATCTGAGATCACTCTGATTGAAGAAGTCCACACTCGACCTCCTTCTTCAGACACCATGTCCATTTACATGACGTCCAGTTCCATAGACCCTCTTATCTCCGTGATCACCAATAGTCCATCAGATCCATCCCACCATTGCTTTCGCAACGACAAGGAGATACTTCAAGCCTTAACCACTCTAGAATACCCTTGGGATGACATGCACCATTGCTTGTTCTTTCTCCCTGAAGAACTTGTGTCACTGTCTGACCAGTTTTCCTTTGAAAGAAAGGATTTCATTCATGGGAAATTTGAATGGTTCAAAAATCCCATTCGGTCACCAGATGCCTTCGAAGAAGGAAACATGGCCAATATTTCACCAACCATTAAAATCAACATATCAAACAATCTAGAGATGGTTGAAAAAATCATTATGGGGGAATTTTTCTCCTCAGAAGAAGTCACTTCCTATAAAGTGCTCTTCCAAGAATTCTGCGACATCTTCGCTTGGTCCTACACAAAAATGATCAAGTTGGATCCATCCATTGTTGAGCACCACATCGACACATGGATTGATGTGGTCCCTTTGCACCAAAATCAATGACAATCCATCCCTCCAAAGCTGCCGCGGTCAAAGCCGAAATCGAGAAGCTGCACACAACTGACTTCATTTAACCCATTGCTTACACCACATGGGTTTCAAATCTTGTTCCCATGAATAAAAAATAGGGTACCATCCACGTTTGCACATACTTCCATGATCTAAATTGGGTGTGTCCCAAAGACAACTTCCCAACACTTTTCATCGATCAAATCATTGATGTGTGCGCCAGATAGGAGGTCTTTTCCTTCATGGATGGATTTTCTGGATACAACCAAATTCAGATATGGAAAGAAGATCATTACAAGATTGCATTCACAACCCCTTGGGGCACATTCGCATATCGAGTAATGCCCTTTTGTCTAAATAATGCTGGAGCTAGCTTCCAGCTCGCCATGACGTATTATTTCCATGACCTTGTCCACATCATATTGGTCTACCTGGATGACCTTATCGCTTGATCATGAAAATGAGCACAACATATAGACGATTTACAACAAGTCTTTTTGCGATGCCACAAGTACAAAATTCACTTGAATCCCCTAAAATATGTTTTTTGTGTCCCAGCAGGCCGGCTACTCAGGTTCATCGTATCCCACAAAGGGATAACAGTTGACCCTCTCAAATTTCAAGCTATCCTTGATCTCCCTATACCACAAACCTTGCACCAACTGCAAATCCTCTAAGGCAAGGCCAACTTTATTTGTCGCTTCGTACCGGAGTATGCAATGAAATCCCATGGATTCGTAGACCTGCTCCACACCAAAATCCCCTTTGTTTGGGATCAACAAGCATGGGAATCATTTGTTGCACTAAAAAAAGCCCTGGATTCCACACCATTACTCTCAGCACCAAACTTCACCCAAGACTTCATTCTTTATGTGTCAGCCTTGGAAAATGCCATTGCTAGAGTCTTGTTCCAGGAAGATGATGCTCGTCAAGAGCACGTGATTTATTATGTCAACAAAGAATTGACAGGTCTCCCACTATGATATTCACCCGAGATAAATTGGCCCTCGCAATCATTTTCTCAGCCCAAAAGATGCACCACTACATCATTGCAAACCATACCCGAGTAGTGGCTGATTCCAACCCAATGTGGTACCTCTTAAGTCGTCGCCTTCTAGAAGGCCACCCAGCTAAGTGGGTAGTCATCCTCCAAGAATTCGACTTGGAGTTTGTTTCCCCGAAAATCACAAAGGCACTAGCACTGGCCATGCTCATGAGAGATCTTCTCCCATTGACCATGTCACCACAACCCAAGGATGACCTCCCTGATGATTTCCTATTCGTCATATCCATGGAAGACCATGGTATGGGGGCATCCTGCTATATTTGCGTACACAAAATTTCACAGCCCAGTTAAACCGCAAATAAAGGCAACACATCCGACATCAATCAGCTCACCATATTCTTATTGGATACATTTTATATTGTCAAGGCATTGATACCATTTTACCTCGTTGCCTCACCCATGTCGAGGCTGAGACAGTCCTTAACGACTGTCATAGTGGAGCCCGTGGTGGTGATCTTTTAGGTCTGGAAACTACCCAGAAGATTCTATGCCGGCTAATTTTGTCCTTCCATATTCAATTATTGCATAGAGGTAGTCAAACACTGTCTCAACTGTCAGCTCTTTTCCCCAAAGGAAAGAACCCATCCCGCACCATTACATCCCGTAGTCATAGTCAATCCCTTTTGCAAATGGGAAATATACTTCATGAAAATGAACCCTGCCTCGGCCAACGGTCATAAATATATCATTATGGTGGTTGATCACTTCACTAAGTGGGTCGAGGCCATGCCCACATTTGATTTCAAAAGTGAAATGGTGGCATGTTTCTTCTTTAACCACGCCATTTCACGATTTGATGTTCACAAACAGTTGGTCTCAAACCATGGTAAGCAATTTGAAGATGCTGTTTGGACAGAGCTTTCAACCATGCTGAAATTTGAACACCAGTACTCATCTTCCTACTACCCCCAGGGCAATGGCCAAGTTGAAGCAGTCAACAAAATCATCAAAACAATGCTCCAAAGGATGGTAGGAACCATAAAACCAACTGACACCCGTTGTAGCTGCAACTAGTCCCCCAAAAATCTTATTTTTAGGGTCCCCCCCTTGTTTTGTTTTAGTTTCAAACCGGCACAGGAGTGTTTTATTTTTTCCAAGGTTTGCTCTGGGCTCAGAAATTTTCTGAAAAAAAATTGGTCTTTTGCATGTCTATATCAGATACTCAGTCCACTAGATTTCCGACATCGGATGTTTAGTTGACTATTCTTTCGACGTTGCGGAAGAACAATCAACTAGATTTTCGATTGGATTCTTCCAAGGTATTCATCACTGCATTAGAGTAATTTTTCTTTGTCCTCTTAGATTTGGTTTGCCGAGGCTCCGACGTCTTAGTGTCATGCATATCTGATGAACCATATTTTCCTTCATCTATGCTTTTCAAAAACCGATATTGTGAGCAATCTCACTATCGGGTTTGTTTGCTAGAGTGAACTAGAGGTTTTAGTTAGTCACCTACCCGACGTTGTGGAGGTCTAGTCATGAGCTAATCCAAGGTCTTCATGTTTCCTCTACTGATTCTGAGGGGATTAGGCCTGTTGGGTTCCAAATCTCGGGTTGGTAGAGAAGCCTGCTGCCGACGCTGCAGAAAACTAGTAGCGAGCATATTTGAAAATCAGTCAATAGTGCCACCAGTTTCTGAGTTTTGTTCTTATGCAATGATGGGTATGTAGTTCCATTCACATCGGAGATTGCAGGTGGCTTCAGGCCTATGTGTCCAATTCATGGCTAAAAGTTTTGTTCCCGTCGATAGGTCTCCAACCGGTCGAGGCTTATATAATGTCGTTTTGGGGTTTTTCCTTGTCATTTTCACCATTGAAGCCATTCGTCCTCTTGTGTGTGCACAGCTGTCAAGACTTGATTCATCCTACTTTGCACCTGTGGAAGGTTTTTTCTTGTCTAGGTTACTTGCATTGCCATTTCCAGGTAGGATTTGTCCGTAACTTTGTTTCTTTGGATTGATTTTTGCTAATTTTAACCGCTAGGTGGATGGGGTGAAGTTCACGGTAGGGTTAGGTTTTCTTATACATAGTATTATTTTCTTGCGATGATTTTATCTATTATTAAGGGCTCATCCTGTTTGCTATGAGCATTTTGTTTGGCTGGTGGGTTTTTAGGCTATCCGCCATGAGTGCAACTATGAAAATTGCGTGAAGATTTAGGGCATGGTATAGACACGCATTTCACCATCTGCACCATGCTATTCTTGGTTGTTACATGTTTAGCCTGAGGTTAGAAATCCATGTCCCCTACAGCATTAGTTTTCCGTGTGATTCAGGAGGGCTGCGCAACTGACTAGGGTTTTTGGAGATGAGTTTTTGCGTCAGTTTAGGAAGTTGGATGAAACTGATGGGGTTTTTTGGGATTATTGTATATGCAGTGGTGGGATGAGTTTGCTTCAAATCAAAGTGCCTGCATAAGTTAAATAAAAAGTTCCAGATTAGGGTTTTGAGATAGTTGAAGCTTTGAGCAGATTTAGAGGGCAAAAATTTTGTAGGGTTTTATTTGTTTAAATATCTCATTCTGAGGACTGTGTATTAACATAAATTTCCAACATGCATATCGAAGAAGGGGTAATGATTGTATGTTTCTCTTGTTTATTATTATACCAGTTGCTAGAGATAGTTAAATTGAAACCATGTTGCATGACTGTTGCATGTCGATTTCCAGTGCAGCAACATGCCAAGGAAACAGAAGAAGAAAGCCCAAGTAGCTGAAGAAGAACCTGAAGTAGAAGTGAAAACCAAGGTAGAATTCATTTATGAAGATACTAAAGCTACTACTGGGGTTGAACCAGAACACAAGTGGCGAGAAGTGTATAGAATGATTTCAAGCCAAAGTGTCCCTGATGTTGGCTTTGAATACATGCACATATATGCAAATATTGAGAGGTCAGCCCTGATGAAAGTGGCTATAAGGCCTGCGTTTTTTCCATGCTCAGAAGTGATAGGTTGGATTCTGCCCAGGGAAGATGTAAAAAGGACAATCTTAGAAAATAATAAGAAGTAAGGTTATGCCACATACAACCCTGCTTATGTCTTCATGGCGTATCATCTACCAACACCACAGAATTACCTAACTGAAGGTTGGTTAAAGGATTTAGGTCTAGAATTGGTAGAGACAGTGAAGAAAATGATGATCCTGCGAAGAAATTTCAGAACAATGCCTTCTGGAGAGTATGAGACATCACTTCTCTGTACTCCATATAGGTTCATCGCTTTAATGCTGAATAGAGTCTTTAGAAGAGCTAATGGGAAAAGTTTTAAGCTGAGTTGGATACCTGTTATTTATTATGTTTCTACACAAGGGACTATTTTTAACTGGGAAAGCATAGTGTCAAATATCCTATCAGCCTGCATCAACGCAACATTGAGAGGAGTATCCCAAAAGAAGTCTGAATTCTACATGAGCTCTAGTTTGATCGATTTCATTTTATGCACTCAACCTTTCCTTGCACTAAAGTGCCATTGGGATAAGGATCGGGCTCTAGTATATGCTGCTTACAAGTTATTTTGGGCTCACAAATACTACACATATTATAAGGAGATCTGTGAGCATTTTATCATGCCTTTATACACTTTGATTTTCTTGGAAGAATGCAATTGCATGTCAAAAGAAGATTTTAAGGTTATGCAAGAATTTGAAAGTTATTATTTAACAGAAGATGGTTTATATTTAAGAATGTATAGTGGTTCAAGGGCCCCTTCTCTGCTCCCGAGATATGCTCCTAATTATGTACTCCATAAATAAGTTGTTATATAGTTATATATTGATGGAGTAGGGAATTTCTCTTTTGAACTGAAAAAGGTAGTATATCCTACAGTGCCTTTTTTCATTGGGAGTTACAAATTTTTAAGGGTGAATACTGCAGTAGAATTTGTCCAGGAATTGGAATACTTTCACTTCGGTGAAATGAACTTCCATAGAAATAAATCCAAATATAGAGTAGTTGATTATTGCAAGGAAGCTGGAGTACATTTTGAGTACACAGACTTTTGGGACAAAGATGAGGAGACTTTTCGAAATGCTAAGAACATGACAACCCTTAGAAAAAGATTCAAGCAAAAAATAACAACCGTGGGTGGTAAAGGAAAGCTTGCTGAGAAATAGAAAAGGAAAGAGGAAGAAGAAGCAAAGAAGAGAGAGGAGGAGGATAATAGACTTATACAGGAAGTAGGGAATTGGCTGAGGACAGAAGAGGAAGAAAAGAAACGAGCTATAGAGGAAGCAGCCAAGAAGGCTGAAGAAGAAAGGAAAAAACAAGAAGAAGATGAAATCCAAAAAAAAGGGAAGAAAGTGAAGGGTTCATATTAGAAGGTGTCCAAAAAGAGAAATAACAAACAGAAAAGGCACCTAAAAGCTCAAGAACATAAATACTAGAAGGACAAGACCCTACAGACCAAGAATAGGACCAGTCTGATAGAAACCCATTAGAGTCTGTTGCTCCTTCTAGTAGTATAGTGGGAGAAGGTTCATGATCATTTTTTGGATTGGATTTAATTCCTTTCATGCCTACTGAAGAAGAAGATATACCATATTTTAACACTATATTTTATGACAAAGCAAAAAAGAGAATTGTCAAGAGAACTAAAAATAAGGTGGAAACTGGGGGTAAACCAGGAAGGATGGTAACTGACAAAACAATAGTTCATGGTACACATAAGGATCCATGATTCTTAGCAAGGGATGGGGTAGCTATAATTGTAGCCATTGAAGACAATGTGGATAGGATCATGACTGACCTATATCAGTCTCAGAAAAGGGTAGGCCAGCTGAAAGAAACTTTGAAGAAGGAGAGGGGTGAAAGCCAGAATCTTAAGAGAAAATATGAAGACATGATCGGTGAGCTTAAAGTTTCAAAGGTAGAATGTCAAACTTTGTAGGAAGATAAAGATTCTCTGGTAGTATCTGCAGAAAATATGGAGAGGAATTCTTAGGCTACCTCAGCAAAGTTGAGAAAACTATAGCTGAAATATCAGAGTTTGGAGGCTGAGAAAAATCATCTTCAGTTATCAGTTGAAGGACTAAATAAAGAAAAGAGTAGATTAGAAAGTAAAGTGACAGAGCTAGAGGAGCTGAAGACCACCGCAGAAGGGAAGGATATGTTAGGATATTTAGACACTTAGGAGTTAGTTAAGATCAACTTGTGTTATATATCCATTAGGTAAAGTGTGTTTCTTTAGTATGCATTAGTATGCATTTGTAAATATTCTAATCCGATGGTCACGACATGCTCTAGACATAAATTGATCCGACGGTTCAACTTCTCTTCGATCATACCTACCATTGATCCATGTTTTAACACCCAATTGGTCCATAGTCTCTATTTAAAGAGCATGGAGGATCCTTGGCTAGTTGATCAGTTATGAGAAGCTCATGTAACTTTCTTTCTTTTACATAATAAATTGCTCAAAGTAGCTATCTGGCTGGGGCCATGGACTGTTTCCCTCTCGAGGGTTTTAACAACGTGACAAACATCAGTGTGTTTATCTGTGATCTATTTTTGTGAAGCGATTTCTCAAGGTGTTCGATCTTTTGGGAGTACCTTGTGTACCCGAACATGTTATCAGAGTGTTTATGAAGAGCTGCTTTCGGTTTTGATCAAGATCCAGAACCAGTGTTGCCAAAAATTTGAAAGGGTTTCAGGTTGTGGATTTTTTGTGCATTTTTGGCATATGGGATCTATTCCATTATGTCTGGAGTGTCGTTTCCATTGGGAAATATTTTTCGTTTCACTAAAAATCGTTTCTATTTGATCCAGAAACACTCATTTCAACAAATCTGAAGGTATAATGTTACAGTGACGGATTTGTTTAAATTTTTTTAAAGCTCTCATATTTTATCAGTTTTATTATTATATTTTTATTGTTTTAGTCTCGGACTGTTGCCTTCCCTGGCTGTGTATGCTCTTTGACGTGTACCTTGTGCGGTCGTGGAGAATCAGAAACAGAAAGGACAAGTTTTTTTCTTGTCTTCTCGGCTACATATGCTCTTTGTCGTGCACCTTGTGCGATCACGGCAAATCAGAAACAACGAGAAAACTTGAAAACATAGACTTTCTGGGTAAGCTAACAAAGATCTAACCCCATTGTGTAGAATTTTTTTTTTTGTGATTTGCAGGAAAAAAAGGCAAGCACAGAGAACGAGAGAGAAGAGTAAGAAAAACAAATCCCCTTTCCTCTTTCCATTCTTTTACGTACCTTTTAAACTTAGCTCACTTGGTCCAAAGTTGCTTTATTCCTTAATAGATCTTGAGTTCAAGTCTTATTAAGCTACTTTTTAGTGCATGTAATTTATATTTTCAAGTTACTTTATTGTAAAAATACATCTCACTTAAATAAAATAAAATAAAAAGTGAGTGACTTAAGTCTTTTAATTTTGCCGCACTATTTAAAGTAACATTATTGTAAAAAGTGAACATCACTTATTCTACAAAAGTGATTCACTTAAAAGCAACTTTATTGTAAAGTGATTGTCAAAGGTTGATCTTGGGAATAGGGGGGTTCTTTTTTTTAGTTGGTCAAGTTAATATTTGCCATGTCACTATTGGGGACATCTTCATCATTTTATTTGATCAAGCATAACTTCATCATCCAGAATTAGTTTTCAGTGCCTTTTTTTTTTAAACCGCATATTTTTTCGAGCTCTTTGCATCCAGATAGTTAGTTTCTATTCTTTCAGCCATTATTTTACAGTATGGCTGCCCCTTGTGATATTATAATTATAATTTCTAACTATTTCTCATGGAAATATCATATGGAGGATGTTCTGCGAAGTAGGGGACTTTTTAGGATAACCTCGGGGAAAGAAAGAGAACCCATTGATGATGATAAGAAAATTAAATGGGCAAATAGATGTGATGAAGCTTGTAGATTTATTGGGATGTCAATATCGATTGATTTGCGATTCCACATATCTGGAATTGATGAACTTGATAAATCTTGGGAAAATTTGGAATCTATGTTTGGTAAACACAATGAAATTCAAGGTCATCAACTTGAGAATGAGTTGATTTCCTTGAATCCAAATGATTTTTCATGCATTCAAGACTATTTATCTAAGTATAAAACTCTTAGACTCTTATGTGAAGAATGCAAGATTAAGAAAGAAGATAAACAATGTATTTATCATATTCTTTCCAAACTTGGACCTGCATAGTCTATTTTTGTATCTACATTCTACTCCATGAAAGAATCCTTGACTACAGCTAGCTATCAAGATCCTAGTTTTGAATCCTTTTGTGATTCCTTAATTAGAGAGAAAGATAAGCTCATTCTTCTAGGAATAATTAACAATCCAGACACATATGGGAAAGCCTTATTGTCCCAACAGAAAGAAAAGTCCAAGCCTCCCAAGAAACAGAATTTTCGCAATAATAAGCCAAACAACAAGGGTCCCAAACCCTCTCATTCAACTCCTTCTTTAACAAATGACAAAGGATCCAAGCCAAAAGGAAAGAAGACTAAGCATCATTGCAATTTTTGTGGGAAAGATAATCATGATGAATCTAAGTGTTTCAAGAAGATGGTAGCCTTGGAAGCAACAATAAAGAAGCACCACATTAGCCTAGATTCGTCTTCAGAATCTACCTCTCATGGACATGCACTTTGTGCTTCTGGTTACTCTTATACTGCATCTTCTTCTTCTACTTCAATTGAATGGCTCATTGATTCTAGAGCATCTTATCATATGGCTAAGGATCAAGCCATCTTTTCTACTATGCAGGAATGTAACACCAAAAAAATATTTGTTGGTGATGATAGATCTCTAAGTGTTGTAGGATCTAGAACAGTTCTAGTAGAAAATGGTCATTTCAGTGATGTACTATGTGTTCCAAAAATTTTCTGCAATTTGTTATCAGTCTATCAAATTACTCATTTAGGTGAATGTAAAACTGTGACGTTTATACCTCACCAAGTTGTAATCAAGGATTTTAAAAATCCTCAAAATGTCCTTGCTACTGGAACTGTTGATGATATTACCAGGTTATAGAAATTTGACAACTTTGGGTCATCACCTTTTCTTTCAGTTTTTGTTGCTCATAGTGATAACTTGAGAAAACTTTGGCATGAGCGATTTGGTCACTTAAATTATCGCTCATTACAACAACTATGTAAAGACAATATTGCGACTAGTCTTCCGATGGTATCTTGCAAGGATGGTGTTTGTTCTGGTTGTGTACACAGAAAACATCTTCGAGATAGTTTTGACAAACATGCTTCTTGGCACACCTCAGTTCCCTTAGAGCTTGTGCATAGTGACTTGTGTGGCCCTCTTCCATCTGCATCCTTTTTTGGTTTCAAATATTTCTTAACTTTAATTGATGACTACTCCACACGCACTTGGGTTTACTTCCTAATACTTAAGAGTGAGATATTTAACATGTTATTGGCCTACAAGGCCCTTGTTGAAAAACAATCTAGTCATCAAATTATTAAGTTAAGATTTGAAAATGGAGGAGAATATTTTAACAACAAGTTCACTACTTTCTGCACTGAACAAGGAATCCAACAATAAGACACTATTCCATATACACCACAACAAAATGGTGTAGCTGAACGAAAGAACCACACTTTAAAAGAAATGGCTAATTGTATGATCCAATCTAAGGGACTAAGTCTTCCATATTGGGTTGAGGACATAAATTGTGCAAATTACATAGTTAATCGCACACCCACTAAATTTTTTCAAGGTATAACATTGGAAGAAGCATGGAGTAAAATTAAACTAGATGTAAGTCACTTTTGTGTGTTTGGTTGTGAAGCATGGGCTCACATTCCAGATGAAAATTGGAAAGAATTGCAGCCTAAAAGTGAAAAGTGCATATTTTTTGGATATTCTGAAGATGTAAAAGGTTATAGAATTCTTCAGCCCCATTCACATGATATAATCATTAGAAGAGATGTTAAATTTGCTGAAAATATCTTGGCCTGCGAGCCTAACATGGCGGGTGTCCCATCCTTGGCCTGCGATCCTGATTCGACGATTGTCCCTTCTTCTTCTTCTTCTTCTTCTAACTTCCTTGACAGGTTTCCAACTCCGGTTTTTGATGATGACAATGAGGATGAAAATCCACCTCTGCCTACTTATGTTCCTCCAATTGCACTAGCACAAATGCTTCCTCGATGGGTCTATTCAACATGTGAAGAAATTGGTGATCTTTTCGGTGATACTAGAGATCAACGTCAAACACGTTCTCAGTTTCAACGAGCCTCTTCTCTTTTGGCTCAAGTTTCAAAGAATCGTGATCCAAAATTTTTTGTAGAAGTTTCAGGAAATCCATATTGGGATGCAGCTATGGATGAAGAATATTGTTCCTTAATGGCGAATGATACTTGGGATCTTGTTCCTCTTCCAAAAGGAAGAAAACTTATCAAATGTAAATGGGTCTACAAAAATAAGTATGCATCATATGGAAGTGTCGAAAGACTTAAGGCAAGGTTAGTTTCCAAAGGTTTTTCCCAAGTTGAAGGGATTGACTACAATGAAACCTTTGCTCCTGTCGCAAAAATGAATTCCATCTGCCTTGTTCTTTCCCTTGCTGCCTTACATAACTGGGAAGTCTATCAAATGGATGTCAAGTCAGCCTTTTTACATGGTGATTTACAGGAGGAAATTTACATGGAACAACCTCCTGGATATGTTTAGGATAACTCTAGCCTTGTCTGTCTCCTTAAGAAATCCTTATATGTCCTTAAGCAAGCTCCTAGAGCTTTGTATTCCAAAATGGATAGATTTCTCCTTGACACTGGTTTTTCTAGATACCATTCTGATGCCAACGTCTATACCAAGAAAGTAGGAAACCATCTCATCATACTTTTTCTTTATGTTGATGATCTTATCCTTACTGGTAGTGACCCTAAACCTATAACCCATGTGAAATCTAGTCTTAAGCAAAATTTTGAAATGTCAGACTTAGGACATTTGCATTATTTTCTTGGTCTCCAAGTCTTGCAAACCAAAGGAGGATTTTTTTTTTCCTAGTCTAATTATGCTTGTGACTTTCTTCATCACTTCCACATGGAATATTTTAAACCAGCCCCTTCTCCCTTGTAGTCTGGAGTCAAAATTTCTGCCACTTGTGCTTCCCTTGAAGTAGATTCCACCTTGTATCATCAGCTTGTTGGTAGTCTTTTATATTTGACTCATTCCCATCCTGACCTTTCCTTTGCCATTGGTCGTGTTGCCTATTATATGCAAACTCCTCATGAAAGTCACTGGAAAGCATAAAAAAGAATACTTTGATATATTCGAGGTACAATTCAGTTTGTGATTCATTATAGTATAGGGGGGGAACCTTTATTGGTTGGTTTCACTGATTTAGATTGGGACGGCAATCCTAATGATCGAAAGTCTACTGCAGGTTATGTTTTCATTCTGGGATATGGACCTGTCACTTGGGCTTGTAAGAAACAACAAGCTCTTCTTCTTTCTTCAGCAGAAGCAGAATATCAAGCTGCAGTTAATGTCAGTTAGGAATCTTTATGGCTTCGACAGATCCTTTCATAGTTTGGATTCGAGTAGCAGCAGCCTTCTCCACTTTGGTACGACAATCAAAGATCCAATTCTACATCAACGTAGCAAACACATTGAGCTACACATGCTGTAGTGCCCCATATTTTGACTCCGACATATTTATCACTCAGACTTATTACAGTGTATTTACTTATTTTCTGTGGACTCAACTATACTTCATAAACTATATTTTGGCAGGTTATATGTGATTATTTACGGATGTTATGATGTTATCAGGATTATGCTCTAATTATGATATTATGATCTTATCATGCTTATACTATACTTTGATCATGATGTTACGATGATTAACATGCCTATGTAGATGCTTTGATTATGATGTTATGATGATTATCATTTATATGAAATTATTGTGCTTATGCGATTATCATGCAGTAGTCGTCATCAAATTCATTTATTTCATAACTAAAACATATAGTTGATAGTAATCCTTCGCATGATGTGATATGTATGATGTGGTACATGGGTACCCATCCATGATATGATTTATTTTGTGATTTTATGATGAAAGTAAATAATGTTGATGATATGGACCAACTATTGATTTAATATTGTTATGAATGCATGTTTGCATAGTGCTAACCTGCAGGGTACAGGGGCTATGTGATAGCCAAGTGCGTGATGCAAAGTATGAATCAATATATATCTTGAAGAAGAGCCTTAATTGCCAAGTGATGATACGATGACACGTACCAATAAACTCAATAGCAACACAGTCTGGTTTGATGAGTATGTACCCAGTATGTTGAGAGGGATGGATGCATTTCCCACCCTATGTCACTTTGATACCCGAGGTCATGGGAGGGCAGTGCTGAGACACGCTCCCCAAGTTGTTGTGATGATGATGGTCGGATGCTTGCTAGGAGAGGCTAGGTCCGCTAGATAGCCGACGCTACCGCTCTCAGGTTCTGTGTGGGAAGGTCAGTACAGCTGGAATCTACTTTGTACTAGCAGGGGAAGGATAGGGAGGATGCGGACGTAGGTTAGGATGGGTGGACATATTAGTTATTATTGTTGAATGTTGGACAATTATGATACCGGATTAGTGATGGTAGGTACCAATATTAACTGACTGATTAATAAGAACATAATTGTTAAATAACTCCGAATGTCACAAGAAATCATATTATATCTGTATATGGGTCATGTTGCATGAAATATTAATTGTGTCAGTTAGAATTTAGGGGTTTTTGCTATAGTACATGTGCAGCATGTGCATGTACTGGCCATGCATGCACACCTCACATATGCACGCTAGTATGAAATATTAATTGAAAAAAATTAAATAGTTGGATAGGTTAACTCAGTAATTGTGATTTACAATTAATTAATTATTGGTTAATAATATTAATTATTATTTTACTTATGTTATTATTTATTATCATTTATTATTATTGCATATTATTAATTTTTATCATTAAGTACTTATTAATTAGTTATTAATAAATAGTAATTAACAATACTATTATTACCATTACTTTTACCGTTCAGTATAAAACTTAAACAAACAACATTGGTAAAATTTTATGAAAATCGGTTAGGTTTTAAATGTAACACGTACAATTCAATAGGATAAACATTTTAGTAATTTCCACCTTATCTTCGGGGGAAAGGAATTTCTCAATTCAATAAAATTTATTAGTGCATAACAAATGTCAAAACAAAATCTGAACTGGATTGCCCAAGATAGAATTAAATAATTAAATTAAATAAGAAGGGAGGCGGTGGAAGAAGGAAGGCAGGGGAAGAAAGGAGGGGAAGGAAGTATAAGGAGGGGGATCAAATGGTTCAAAGGGGATGAATTTTGGGGATTTTGGGGAGAGCAGTCGAATTTTTTTTTAACGGAAGAACAGAGGAAAGAAAGTGATGGAGCAGAGAGGGAAGAAAACTGGAGGAGGGGGTTAAATCCAGGGGTTGAATTACACTAAGAGAAATGAGGAAGTTGCTATCGGGTTTATCGGCACGTGGGATCAGGGGCTAGGAAACCCGTCGGTTTCCTAGGGCCAGCAGGTTCACTGGTCGGTAGGGTGGATCATCCGAGTTGGCATCAAGGCTCCTACAGGCTCAGGCAAGGGAAAGGAAAGGCTAAAGGAGCAGGAATCAGGGACAAACTTCAGCTCGCTAAAGCTCAGGTATTTTTCAGTGAACTATCTCTCTTTATTGCACAAAATTTAAATGCAAATCTGAAATTGAAGTAAATATCATTTTACTGTTTAAGGATAGGACTTAGTGCTCTGCCCGGTAAGTAGAGCACTACATAATGGTATTAGAGCCATGGTTCCAAATCTGGAACCAGAGGGATCGCAATTGATATATTGAAAAAAATAATATATATATATATAGAAATTATTTCAAGCCATTAATATCCATAACACTGTTCAAATTGAAATACAACACTACTTTGCCTCTTTTCAGTTCTTTTTATTATGTAATTTTTTATTTAAGTAATATAGGCTGCCATCGTAGATAAACTAGTTTAAATATATCTTAAATCAGAATTTATGTATCATCAAAAGAGATTCAATTTCTGGAAGTATAATTTTATTTCTTTATTTAGAACAAAAAAAAAAGGAATAATCTATCCCAACACTAACTCTGAACAATCGATCGATTAAGCTAAGGATGAACAATTAAATGCTTAAAACTTATGATTTGTAGAAGCTAAGCTGAGAGATGAACAATAGAGTGCATAAAACTTATGATCAGTTGTTGAGGAGGATTTAATTAATCTGTGTCTGCAATTTAAATCAAAACAAGGAGAGTTGGGTTCGATTCCTCAAACACTACCCCAACTGCAGAAGATGCATTGTAATGATAGGAAAGTCATAGGGTATTAAAGACTGCGAATGGTGGGTTGTAGATTAGGTGGTCCATGGGAATTAGTTACAGTGCAAGTAAATGCTGTTATGACAAAGATGGAAATTGGAATAGTCTGTACATGGCTGAAAATTATGTATATGCAGAGGTTGATTTGCAGTACTAATTAATTTAAATTCTGGTACTGCCACATGGACTGAACATATATATAAAATGCAAATTTGAAGGATCTTTGAGGAAAATGTCTCCTAACTTACCCATCTTAGGTTGCGCAGCCCTCTTAGTCTCATCGCAGGCTGCACAGCTCTCTTAGTCTTCTAAGAATTTATCAAGCATATGGAAAATCCAGGTAGATTCCCGAAGTCTGTCTAGTGGCCATACATTTTCCTATAATCTATAAATAAACAACCTGTACAAAAAAAAAAAAAACATGCACTCCTATAGCTAGAACTTCACAAAATAACAACTGGTAGCTTATCTTCAAAAGAAAATTTAAAGAATCCAGAGGCATAAGGTAAAGATCCAAAGTGTTTGCAGTGGGGAACATAAATTACAAACCTCTCCTTGACAGTCATCCACACAGTTAGAAGAGGTCGTCCCAGCAACACCGTTCTCTCCTTGATCAATGCCCAACCTACCATCTGGAGTATTCCGATTTGTATCCTCTTCATTTGGACTGCCAATACCTTGGACTCTTTGTTTTGTTCCAAATCATTCCCTTTCTGTGTTTTTCTGTCTGCATCCTCATCTTGCAATTTTTTTTTCTCCTCTTCATAACCTGCTATTTCCGAACAATACCAACAATTTCCAGACTTGTAAGCCCAAATTTACCCTTTTCACTAGATGTAGCACCGAAATGGCCGCCATGTTTGGTCCTCAGCTTAGCTCGAACTCCAATTACAGGCCTCACAGATAACTTCTAGCTCATACTGAGCACAACATATAATTCTTCCCCTCACCATATCAAGTATCCAAACTTTAAGATGTAGCAAAACCTAACAGGAATTGAAGACGTTGCGAAACATGACAGGAATTAACGAATGCGCAGGTGAAAGACAGATGCGTGAAAGTACCAGCTCTATCGCTGGGCAAGACATCTAGTCATGATCAACTCCATCCCCCATCAAGAGGAGCAACGATGGTCTTGACGGAATGGCAATTTAAAGACTACACAACCGCTGCAAAAAGACTAAAGACTGCACAGCCATTGAGCTAAACCATTTGCCCCTTTTTCTGACCATTTGCATCTTTTTAAAACCAATTTCACCTTTTTAAAACCATTTACCCACTTCCCAAAACAACTTCAATAGAAGCACTGGTTTTAATAGAGAGAGTGTGAATCGCTTTCAGAACAACGACGGCTCTTAAACTCAAGAATTGAAGCTTTCTCAATACAAAGTCTTGTGAAGTTATTTCCATATCTAAAGGCATCTGCAAGGCGAAGGAGGATTGAATTCACAAAGGCTCTATCTTTCCCAGAATATAGCTTAAAAATACTTGCTGTTAATGATGTGACACCAGGCTCTTCACTCCATCTCTGGAGCCTTGGCCCCATCTTCATAATAGCTTCTAAATGTGAACCAGGCTTATTAGAATGCAAGCCTCGCTCTAATTCGACATGCCATTGCATTGCATGGGCTGTTCAGCAGTTAAAATCAATTTGGTCAGCATTATGATACCGGCCGCGGCGACCGCCAATTTGTTGAGCATGAGTGCCAAGGAAGAGACACCGTCCAGTTCTTCCCGAGGCGCGGTTCGATCCAATGACCGGTTTGTTACAGCGAGCAATGCAAGCGATCAAGAGATGGAGTGGGTGGTGGAGGACTAGCGTGTAAACTTCATGCAGCATAAGCATCATGCGATTGTCCACCTGGCCTTCATGCAGGGATGGCTTGGTACAGGTGCTCGTGGTGATAGGTTAGGGAAATTTGTGGGGATACGTGCTTTGTCTAGGCCACATATAATTTGAAGTTTGGTTAAGTTATTATATATAACGATTTAAGAGATCTAGTTTATGGGTTCAATAGAGTACAACTAGTATAACTTAAAATCAATATCCAAGATCAGTTTAAACCTTTTAAGAATGGGTTTTTTATTATTATTAAATTAATAGGAAAGAAAAAAATTGATATTTTTACCTAAAAGGTTAACTAGAATAATTTTGAATTAATAAAGTTGTATATATAATCTTAAATGTTAATATTATATATATATATATATAAAGTTGTATATAATATTAACTTAGTTTCAACTAAGAGATTGCAAAGTATTGAATCCATTTTTTTTCTCCATAAAAAATAATAATAATAATAATAATAATAATAAATTATAACCATTTAATTAATTAAATATTATAATTTTTGCAAAAATATGTAAACACATAAAAAAAAACAATAGGAAATTTTGAAAAAAATAAAAATAAAAATAAATAATAACTCTCTTCTTTATTTGAACACAAATGTAATCTCCAAAGAATATCATAGCTGCCTAGAAAATCTAAGACCGTGATGTTATAAAACTAGAGAAATAAAAGATAGGGAGGTAAGGAAAATACATTACATTCTTGTGACTTTTGACCATGGTTCCCTTTCTCAGAATTAAAGGGAGCAGGGCATTGTTCTTAGCAAAACAGATTTGTGTTTAAACCTACTTGAAATTTACTCATGAGAAATTTGTGAGTGAGAGTGGGTTATATTTTCAGCACTACCTTAATTTTGTAATAGGGGTTTATTAATGTCAATGTTACAGTCTTCTACTGTTGTGATTGTGTTGTTGTTGGAATATTGTATTACCAGTCATTTTCAATATTTTGGCGCATTGGATTTGCAACCAAATCACTTCTCATCATCGTTTCTCTCATTAGTTTTGGGTTCACATCACTGAACAATAAAGAGATATATGTCTTATTTCTTGCAAAGCAAGTTTTCCATATTTGGTTTTTAAATTAGATGCTATGTTCAATTAAGTTAAGATAAAGGTTCTCATTGAAATAGATGTTAGGGTAATTAAAATATTTAATGTTATTTTGCTTAAATCTAATATTAATTAGTTAGAAATAATATTTAAATGTTAAATGTTGGGTAATTGTAAACCTAACAATATAGATAACATTAAAAATTTAAGATATAGTAACGTTAGTTAGTCTATGTTATTGGAAATTCAAGTATTAAACTTAAGGCACTACCGAGACTTTGACTGATAGTTGAAGAGGCGAGATGGATGTGAAATAAGAAAAACAAGACACTTTTGAGACTAGCATTATGAGCTGAACGTTAAGGCATAGATTAAACCCCAAGACGAAATCGTTTAATGAAAGTGACTATGCAAGTTTACACAAATATTGACAATTTGTCTCGACGCATAAATATAAGCATTGCATAACTAACATTTTATCTCTACAATTATTAGATTGAGATAATAATGGCATAATGTTGTTGAATATGTCAGGAATTATCATGGTTCAAACACGCAGAGGTCGAGGTCGAGGTCGAGGGCGAGGTCGAGGTCAACCACCCTCGCCGCCGCCACAGACCCCAGGTCAACCATCCTCGCTGCCACTGCAAACCCCACCATCGACACCGCCAAGGACAACCTCCAGTCCTGAGATGGGGGTGATATTGAGATCCTTGGAAACCATCATGGCCACTCTAAACAGGCAGTCCGAGAGGATCGTAGAAGTAGAAACCACATAAGTGAGCCGAGAAAACTCTGAAAGGGCACAGGGCCCAAGGCAAGAACCGCTTCAGGATATTTCCAGGGAGCTACAGAAGATCAAAATTCTTGAGTTCTTAGGAGGACAAACGGGTAAGCACACTGAAGCGTGGCTCGAGGGTATGAAAAGGTGCTTCACACTAAATGAGTATACTTCAAGTTCCAAGGCTAGAATGGCCATCTTCTAGCTAAAGGGTGATGCCCTAAATTGGTGGTCAGACCTCGAGAAACAATTGCACCTTACTCCTTTGTCTGTTTCATGGGAGTTATTCGAGGAGAGATTCAACACAAAGTATCTTCCGGCTTATTACAGGGAACAACAGGTGGGTTCCTTTCATGCTTTGGTAAAGGGAAACATGAAGGTGGAAGAGTATGAATATAGATTCATGGAACTAGTAAAGTATGTTCCATACTTGGACTCGGATGATTGACAGGTGGAGCGATTTGTGTATGGACTCAACTATAAGATCAGGGCCGTAGTACGGATGTGGAAGCCATCTTCATTTGCCATGGTAGTTGAGTATGCTCGCTATGCTAAGGATATGTCAGATGCAAAGGGAGGAAGCAAGTTGATAGGATCAAATCAGTATGTTACAAGGAAGGATCCACGGCCATACTTCAGAGGAGGAAAATCCAGACCTCCTCCTTATGGTAACAGGTTCACCCTGAGAGGTAACACTTCAGTTAACTCACTATCGTAGGCTTCATCAACAAACCATGGGAACCAAGGACGAGCACAGGGCAATTCCTATAGAGGATCGGGAGGTTTTAGAGGATCTCAAGGAAAGAACACATCCCAGAGGACTCCTCCCTGCAACATGCAAGCACCACCTAATGTCTCTTGTTGGGGATGTGGAGGTCCTCATTTTTAGCAGGATTGTCCTAAAGGGAAGACTAGCAGCAGGCAGAAGGAATGAAAAGCATCCATGAGCAATTATGATAACACTCATCGGATTCATGCAGTTGTTCACAACCACTAGGCAGAACATCAATCCACCGTAGTGGAATCCACTGGTAAAGTAAACAATGTCAAACTTAAAATTTTATTTCATCCTGGTGCAGTAGATAGTTTTATTTCACCATATGCATTAGATAAATGTGGGTTTGCAGCCTGCGAGCACGATGATTTTGAATCGGTCGATATGGCTTCAGGGGTTAAACAGGAAGTAGGTCTTAAGGTAAGGGGGTGTTAAGTTGACTTAGGAGTATGCACCACTAATTTGGATGCTTATATCACCAATTTGGGCACCTATGACCTCATTGTTGGCATGGATTGGTTGGAAGACCATAGAGCTTTCATGGATTGCTATGCAAAGAAAGTCTTGTGCCTTGATGATGAGGGTTGAGCAATTCAAATCCAGGGTCGAAAGAGGAAAATATCCCTCCATTTCATCTCCGCAGTGAAAGCTAAAAGGTGTTTAAGACAAGGATGTTAGTTGTTTGTAGTTGAGACGGTGAGCGATAGTAAAGGACCTTCCTTGAATTCTTACCCAGTATTATATGAGTTCAAGGATGTCTTTCCAAAAGAACTTCCACAACTACCTCCAGAACGAGAGCTTGATTTCATGATCGAACTGAAACCCAGTGCGGAGCCGATCTCAAAGATTCCTTATAGGATGACAATCCCTGAGCTTCGAGAATTATAGATCCAATTAAAAGAGTTACTAGACTTGGGACTAATTATACCTAGTATCTCACCATGGGGAGCACCAGTGATCTTTGTTAAGAAGAAGGATGGATCTTTGCGACTGTGCATAGATTATAGGGATTTGAACAAAGCCACAGTGAAGAACAGGTATCCTATACCAAGAATTGATGACCTATTTTATCAGATGAAGGGCACATCAGTATTCTCTAAGATTGATTTGCGGTCGAGGTATCACCAGCTTAGGATTAAAGAAAATGACATTCCTAAGACTGCTTTTCGAACTCGATTTGGGCATTCTGAGTTCATAGTAGTACCATTTTGTTTGACAAATGTTCCAGCAGTATTCATGAGCCTCATGAATAGTGTCTTTCGGAATTACTTGGACCACTTTGTTCAGGTATTCTTAGATGACATTCTTATATATTCTAAGAACGAGAAGGAGCACGAGGAGCACTTGCGGTTAGTCTTAACTTGCTTAAGGGAACATAAACTATTTGGTAAATTGTCAAAGTGTTATTTCTTCCAAAAGGAGATTCACTACTTAAGGCATATCATCTCAGGAGAAGGGATCTCAGTGGACCCGAAAAAGGTGAAGGCCATCGAGGATTGGCCAATCCCAAAGAATGCGCATGAGGTGCATAGCTTCATGGGATTAGTAGGGTACTACCGGAGATTTGTGGAAGGATTCTCCAAGATTGAAAAACCCATCCCCACCTTGCAGCGAAAGGGAATCTAATATGAGTGGACCAATGAATGTGATGCCACTTTCACTGAATTAAAGAGATTGGTGACGAGTGCACCAATCTTACAAGTACTAGACATGGATAAAGACTTCATGGTATGTACCGATGCATCGAAGCAAGGGTTAGGAGTAGTTCTAATGCAGGAAGGTGGGGTAATAGCTTATGCATCTTGTCAGTTGAAGCCTCATGAGGAGAAATATGCCACCCATGATCTAGAATTGGCAGCAGTTATGCTGGCACTAAAATTATGGAGACACTACCTAGTTGGTAGAAGTTTCACACTTAAAACAGATCATCAGAGTTTGCAGTATATTTTTACACAAAGGGATCTAAATGCTAGGCAACGACGATGGAGTGAGTTCATGAGTGAGTATGACTTTGGTATCTCATATATCAAAGGAAAGGAGAATGTGGTGGCAGACGCTCTGAGCCGAAGACCGAGAATTTTCTCCTTAATCCCCTTGAGAGTGGATTTGAAGGAGAAAGTGCTTGAACAACTCTTGGGAGATGGTTGGTATATAAAGGTAACCTCAGATATTCAGAGTGGGAAGAAGTGTGAGTTGAAGTATTATGGGTACCATATTGAGGAAGATGGGTTACTGCGGTACCAAGGGAGGATGTATATCCCTAAAGAGGGTGATCTCAGTGAAGCAATCCTTAGAGAGTCCCATAGGGCACATTATTGTGCGCACCTTGGAGTGAAGAAGATGTATGCAGACATGAAGAATCTCTTCTTCTGGGCCGGTATGAAGAGCAATGTAGTGGATTTTGTTTCGAAATGCATAGAATGTCAGCAATTCAAGGCAGATCATCGACACCCATCCAGTCTCTTATAGCCTCATGATATTCATGAGACTAAATGGGAAGTCATTTCCATGGAATTTGTTGTGGGATTTCCCCTCACATCCTTGAGACATAATGCTATACTTGTGGTGGTCGACAAACTGACCAAAATTTCCCACTTCATTCCAGTGAGAGACACTTATGATGTGATGGATGTAGCAAGGGTATTCATAAATGAAATTGTACGCCTTCATGGAGTTCCGAAGAAGATAATTTCTGACCGAGACCCTAAGTTTACCTCCAAATTTTGGACAAGCATGCAGTCAGCATTAGGGACCCAGCTGAACTTAAGCTTAGCTTATCATCCCGAGACGGATGGGCATACAGAGAGGGTGAATCAGGTGATGGAGGACATGCTTAGGATGTATGTTATGGATCAACAAACACAATGGGAGAAATATATTCCTCTAGTAGAGTTTTCATATAACAATAGTCATCACAGCTCCATTGGTATGCCTCCATACCAAGAATTGTATGGGAGACCTTGCAGGACTCCACTCAGTTGGGACAGGTTGGAGGATTGTGTTTTAGTCGGGCCTGAGTTGCTTCAGGAGATGGAAGAGAAAGTGGTACAGATCAGGAAGCAGCTTAAAGAAGCACAGGATAGACAAAAGAGTTATGTTAATGCAAACAGAACTAAGAGAAGTTATGAGGTAGGGGATCGCGTATTTATACGCATCCGACCGAATAAAAGTACCATTTGGTTTGGAAAGGGGACCAAGTTGTCACCTTGCTTTATAGGGCCATTTGAGATTCTTGAAAGAATCGGACTGGTAGCTTATCGTATTGCATTTCCACCCCACTTGTATAGGACTCATAATGTATTTCATGTTTCAGTATTGCGACATTACATAGCCGATGAGTCTCACAAGATTCATTGGAAGGACTTGCAGGTCTCAGACGAGGGAACCTTCATGGCCGAACCATTACGTATACTGGATCATAGAGTTCAACAGCTCCGTAGTTGACATGTGGACCAAGTCAAGGTCTAGTGGGACAAGTATAGCCCAAGATCTGCTACCTGGGAGGACATAGAGACTATGCGTTGATATTTTCCCTCACTATTTTGACCATAACTTCGGGACGAAGTTTCATGAAGGGTGGGTGTATGTAGTGCCCCATATTTTGACTACAGCATATTTATCACTCAGACTTATTACAGTGTATTTACTTATTTTCTGTGGACTCAACTATACTTCATAAACTATATTTTGGCAGGTTATATGTGATTATTTACGGATGTTATGATGTTATCAAGATTATGCTCTAATTATGATATTATGATGTTATCATGCTTATACTATACTTTGATCATGATGTTACGATGATTAACATGCCTATGTAGATGCTTTGATTATGATGTTATGATGATTATCATTTATATGAAATTATTGTGCTCATGCGATTATCATGCAGTAGTCGTCATCAGATTCATTTATTTCATAACTAAAACATATAGTTGATATTAATCCTTGGCATGATGTGATATGTATGATGTGGTACATGGGTACCCATCCATGATATGATTTATTTTGTGATTTTATGATGAAAGGAAATAATGTTGATGATATGGACCAGCTATTGATTTAATATTGTTATGAATGCATGTTTGCATAGTGCTAACCTACAGGGTACAGGGGCTATGTGATAGCCAAGTGTGTGATGCAAAGTATGACTCAATACATATCTTGAAGAAGAGCCTTAATTTCCAAGTGATGATATGATGACACGTACCAATAAACTCGATAGCAACGTAGTCTGGTTTGATGAGTATGTACCCAGTATGTTGAGAGGGATGGATGCATTTCCCACCCTATGTCACTTTGATACCCGAGGTCGTGGGAGGGTAGTGCTGAGACACACTCCCCAAGTTGTTGTGATGACGATGGTCAGATGCTTGCTAGGAGAGGCTAGGTCCGCTAGATAGCCGACGCTACCGCTCTCAGGTTCTGTGTGGGAAGGTCAGTACAGCTGGAATCCACTTTGTACTTGCAGAGGAAGGATAGGGAGGATGCGGACGTAGGTTAGGATGGGTGGACATATTAGTTATTATTGTTGAATGTTGGACAATTATGATACCGGATTAGTGATGGTAGGTACCAATCTTAACTGACTGATTAATAAGAACATAATTGTTAAATAACTCCAAATGTCACAAGAAATCATATTATATCTGTATATGGGTCATGTTGCGTGAAATATTAATTGTGTCAGTTAGAATTTAGGGGTTTTTAATATAGTACATGTGTAGCCTATGCATGTACTGGCCATGCATGCACACCTCACACATGCACGCTAGTATGAAATATTAATTGAAAAACATTAAATGGTTGGATAGGTTAACTCAGTAATTGTGATTTACAATTAATTAATTATTGGTTAATAATATTAATTATTATTTTACTTATGTTATTATTTATTATCATTTATTATTATTGTATATTATTAATTTTTATCATTAAGTACTTATTAATTAGTTATTAATAAATAGTAATTAACAATACTATTATTACCATTACTTTTACCGTTCAGTATAAAACTTAAACAAACAACATTGGTAAAATTTTATGACAATCGGTTAGGTTTTAAATGTAACACGTACAATTCAATAGGATAAAATTTTTAGTAATTTCCACCTCTTTGGGGGCAAGGAATTGCTCAATTCAAGAAAATTTATTAGTGCATAACAAATGTCAAAACAAAATCTGAACTGGACTGCCCAAGATAGAATTAAATAATTAAATTAAATAAGAAGGGAGGCGGTGGAGGAAGGAAGGCGGTGGAAGAAAAGATAGAATTAAATAATTAAATTAAATAAGAAGGGAGGCGGTGGAGGAAGGAAGGCGGTGGAAGAAAGGAGGGGAAGGAGGTATAAGGAGGGGGATCAAATGGTTCAAAGGGGATGATTTTTGGGGATTTTGGGGAGAGCAGTTGAAAGAAAATTTTTACGGAAGAAAAGAAGAAAGAAAGTGATGGAGCAGAGAAGGAATAAAACTGGAGGAGGGGGTTAACTCCAGGGGGTGAATTACACTAATAGAAACGAGGAGTTTGCTATCGGGTTTATCGGCATGTGGGCTCGGGGGCTAGGAAACCCGTCAGTTTCCTAGGGCCAGCAGGTTCGCTGGTCGGTAGGGTGGATCAGCCGAGTTGGCATCAAGGCTCCTACAGGCTCGGGCGAGGGAAAGGCAAGGCTAAAGGAGCAGGAATCATGGACAACCTTTAGCTCACTAAAGCTCGGGTATTTTTTGGTGAACTATCTCTCTTTATTGCACAAAATTTAAATTCAAATTTGAAATCGAAGTAAATATCATTTTACTATTTAAGGATAGGACTTAGTGCTCTGCCCGGCAAGTAGAGCACTACACATGCACTTCATCATAAATCTTGTTCATGATCGTGTTCTTGAAATGCTCTATTTCCCTGCAGATGATCAAGTTGTAGACATCTTCACCAAGTCTCTTACAGAAGTGAAGTTTTCTAAACTTTGATCTATGTTAGGAGTTCATGAATGTGTCCTTAAGGGGGGATAGGCTCTAATACCTCCTTCCTTCTCCTAATAGTGTCACTTTTGTAAATCCTTCAATCCTATCCCAAGTTGTTCTTAAGGGGGGATGTTAGGATATTTAGACACTTAGGAGTTAGTTAATATCAAATTGTGTAATATATCTGTTAGGTAAAGTGTGTTTCTTTAGTATGCATAAGTATGCATTTGTAAATATTCTAATCCGACGGTCACGATATGCTCTAGACATAAAGTGATCTGATGGTTCAACTTCTCTTAGATCATACCTACCATTGATACATGGCTTAACACCCGATTGGTCCATGATCTCTATTTAAAGAGCATGGATGGTCCTTGGCTAGTTGATTGATTATGAGAAGCTCATGTAAATTTCTTTCTTTTGCATAATAAGTAGCTATTTGGCTGGGGCCATGGACTGCTTCACTCTCGAGGGTTTTAACCATGTGATAAACATCGGTGTGTTGATCTGTGATCTATTTGTGTGAAGCGGTTTCTCAAGGTGTTTGGTCTTTTGGGAGTACCCTGTGTACCCGAACAGGCTAGGCTATATGAGACTCAAATAATAGCCTTGGAGGAACAAAAGAGTTTGCTTGTAGCTTCACTAAAGTTAGCTATGGAGCAGAATGATGATATTGAACCCTTAAAGAAGAATTCTCTTATGAGTAGAAAGAATATTCACCAAATACAATTGCAGATAGCTGAAGAAAGATTTAAAGTCCAACAAATAGACATCAGATTAGAAGAACTTGTAAGTACAACTTCATATTTTTTGGATAGAACACAGGAAATTCTGGAGATTCTATTGGGAAGGATGGCATGGGTAGAAGAAAACAAGGGATCTCTCGTAGATACATGTGCCAAAGATCAAGAGAAAATAAAGCAAGAATATGCTGAATTTTGTAGGAGAGTGCTCCTAACCTATAATCGGTGTCAGACCTCCGCTGCGAAGAGATTGGAAGCACTACCAAAGCATGAAATGTTTTTGAAACATTTACAGGACAAATGCAGTGAATATGAACAAGCCATCCAACAAATCAAGGAGTTGGATGAAAATATACTAAAGACTGAAGTAGCACATGCAGTTGTAAGCATCCACTTGCTAGAAGACCAACTGCGCTTGATTCTTTCCAAGATAGTGAGTATTAAGACCCAAGCTGCTCAGCACAAAATCACTATCATATTTATCAAACCTTTTGGTTTTGAGAAAATAGCAGCTGAAGCAAATATATGGAGAAAGTTCATGAACGAACAAGCTGGGCCCTCCTAGTTGAATATTTTGGAATATTGATAAATAATGTTATATTATATTTATTTTTGTGCACAAGCTACAAGACAAATTTTTGGAAAGGAAAGGTTGGAGAAGCCCAAAAGGCAACAAGGGCAGCCCAAAAGTTTTTTCTTTTGTATAAATATAGGAAAGTTTTAGGTAGAGAGAGACCTTTTTTCAGACCATCTTTGTGGAAGATTATTGTAAGGAGAACTAATTCATCTTATAATAAGGAGTTATATTTTTTGGCTGGAGAAAGCACTATGGAGTTTCAAATGTTTGACATGGGCGGGTTGGATGTGAATTGTTTCTGTTTCAGCTTGTTCCATGAATTGTGAGATCGTTCTAACTTATGAATTCTTTCATGTTGTGAATGTGATCTTGTTTAATTTTGTGAAATTTCCACAAATTATAGTTGAGTAATGAATGTTTTAATTAACAATTAGCTATCTCTTTGTTCATCTATCGATTGATATTCATGTATTCGGAAATTTTAACAGATATATGTAGTTTTTCTTTATGCATGTTATAAAATACATTTCTCACCATTAATTATAGTATTGCTCTCTAGGGATAGGTTAGTTAGTCGTAGTTAGTTTTTCTTTATTTGTGATTTAGAAGCGAGAGAGGTAAGGTGAGAGGTAAGAACCTACACATCATGTTGTGACCCTCCTCATTATCTCCATTGCTTGCATTTAGTTAGGCACTTACACATCATACATAAATATAAAAAACTAAAAAATACACCTAAATAGTGGACCAGGCCGCAACCGGTAAAGCATTTTTAGCCGTTACTTGACCTATGGTGGTTGGATCATAAATCAGAAAGATTTCTCATATCAAACAATAACGAGCTAATTAGGAACATTTATTGGGGATAATTCCTACTGTTGTTACCTACGATTTTCTAGGCCTTAAAAACACCACATGTTGTTTTCCACCCTATGGGCGTATCGTACATTTGCCAAAACTGCAACTAGTTTCAAAATTTTCTGTCTAGTACATGGCGTTGAATAATTGCTCCCTATAGAGTGCCAGATCCCATCACTCCACCTCATGGTAGAACTCCTCCCTGACACTTCATCATTGGAAGAACGACTCCTCCAACTTGAGAAAACTATAGAAGATAGTCAGGCTTCCCTCCAAGCCACTGAAGCAGCAAAACCAAGGTCAAAATCCCATTATGACTCCCATGTCCACCCTCACACCTTTAGCGAAGGAGATATGGTTCTGGTTTATGACCAACCCAATGATAAGTTAGGAAAAGGAAAGTTTGAGTCAATGTGGTACGACCCATATGTTATCCACCGATGCCTCAGAAAAGGGGCATACATTCTTGTTGACTTTAATGGGAAACTCTTGGAGAACCCTTGTAATGGGCTCTACCTTAATAAATTTTATGCTTAACATCACCAACGAGTCTCTTAGTTTTCCTTTTTTGTTTCACAACGTTCTTACCACAAGTCAGAGCCCCCCTCCAGTAATAGTTCTACACATGAGGGTAGCCCACTCGAGGGTACAGTACCACATCTACACATGCACACAGTATGTCGTACATATGATCTAGCTACCACCTTGGTAGCATACCATTAAGTCCCTAGACCTATCCTGGAGGTCCAAATAATTTTTATACCACCATGTGAATTGTACATTGTATGTTGAGCTAGCCCTATAACCATAGGCCCCATTTGACCTATTTTCTTCATTTTCACATAACTGGGCCAGACGGAGTCCGTTTGGGATGCCATTTGCACCACTAGTTTCAGAATTTCATTATCTATATTTTAGTGAGACCATAGTCTCATGTTTAATAAGTAATTTTTGGTATCACTTCCAAAGAGTTACCTTGGTTTACATACCACATTGTGATATAAGTGTCTCTAGACCTATACTTGCATTACATCACCACCGCAAGTTATGCGGGATTCTAGACCATATCCTAGAATCCACCTCAGCTTACATGCCCTTCACATATAACTGTCTAATCCATCCATCGCAACTTACGTTGGTTCTCGGACCACTTCCGGGAGGGCGGATCATTTTCACATGCATTTGGCACATAAGTTCCTCTGGACTTGCGCTGACATCATATGTAGTCCAATACATCTACCACAACTCACACAAGACTCTCCTCACCTCTGTCCGAAGGCCACCTCAGTATACATGCCTCTGCCGCACCGATTCATGTGCCTCTTTTGTGATCTATCCCATGCATGTATTGGTATGTTCAAGATCCACCTACTCTATACATACTGCACGGTTGACCTTTGGACGACTATCCATAGTCCCGAGAGGGGGGCACCTTTAGTGCCCCCTCGATTGGTTGACCATACCAGAGTTTTTGTTAAGCTCTTTTCTAATTCCTAAAATAATGAAAAGATTATTGACTGCATTTTCTTTCTCTCCCACTCATTAAAGTATCAGAAAGGGCATCTACATTGCTTCGTTTATCTTCTTTTGTGAACCATGTAGACTACCATATGAAAAGGACCACCTTGGTATATTCAAGCCAAGACCATTCCCCTCTTCATCCTTTTATGCTTTCTCAGGAAGAGGGGCCAAAATTTACGAAAAATATCACCATGGGTTGTCATTAAGCTCTTTTCTAGCCTTCTCATCAAGAAAATATCACTGAGCAAACTTGGTCTCATTCATGCTCGTAAAAGTATCTGAATGACCGTCTAGTCAATATAGGTTTAACCTTTTCTGGCCTGATTGGACTACCAATGGTAAAGAAGTATCCCATCCCCCTCAAAGGATGAGCGAGCTCTCCTGTGCACACTTTTAACCTTTTTCAGGCACATGAGACTATAAAAAAAAGAGACCCCACTGGAGTCTTCTTCGTGCTTTTGGACTCTCTAAAATTGAAAGCAGCATCGAGCATTTACCTTCTTGGGCTCGCCAAAAATCCATGATATTGTACCACAATGGTGTCTTTAGAAACCACCCCACATATAACAGTTTGGAAACATTCCCACTTTGGGTCTCCTTTGTTCAAATTATTCTGCGATGTGTCTTCTTTGGATCCCATCAATACCAAAAGTGTCTACCTCTGCTAAGTATTTCCCATTTGCAGTTACATCACTGCTATTACAACTATGATCCCTTTCCCACGAGTCAGTTTCATTTGCTACCTAGTCCACCCCGTCATCATACTCTGAACAAAGGAATTTTGAGTCTACTACACTCCCCCTGCCCTTGTTCTACCCACCCCCATTCAGTGGTTCATTCCTTAGATGGCCTCACATTTGTCGGTTATCTCCCTCGTGCTTCTAGCCAAGGAAACACCATTTCCTTGGTCACTTGCAGGTCTCTCTCTGTTGATGACAACACATAAATTCTAGAGGATAGACCCAAAGGTACCTATATCCTAGTTTCATTAACATCATTGTTGAGTTCCTTAGACCACTTGAGAGGATTCCTTAGTGCCTCTCGGGATGGTTGTTTCTCATGTGCTCGACTCTAGCTACATCATCGCATTGTTGAGATTTGTACAGAGTATTGGTCCGTGCAATATTTGGTAGAAGACCCCAAATATCACCTGACTCTAGAAGATTGATGAGTCTATTGAGGGACCTAAATAGGTTCATGTCCCTTGTTATTTTTGGGTTGCGTTGGAGACAGTGTTCAGAAGCCCCAGAGCAGTGCTTCAATATAGATTCATGATTGACGTAGTGCAGAGACTCTGAATCTCCGTCAGTAAGTACCTACAACTATGTACCATTCTAGATCTAGAAGACCATCATTCGTGAAGATATAACATTCCATGAGAATGCCATGGGTCCAATGTAGCAGTTCTTCATATCAGTATTGTATTCAACCTCTTATTGAGGCAACCACTATGTAACAACAGTTGTACATGATCGACTCTTGCATTGTAGAGCTTATATCACATTATTCTTTTGACATCGTTATGAGCAAGGGGATTCCCGACTCATCCATACACATGTCACACATTACTTGTATCTCACCCATTGATGGGAACCATATTAATACAAAAACCAAAAGCCACCATGCCCCAGCCTAGGAAGCACCAACTCTCCCCAGAAAATCCTATGATGTCCATCGACCATACGATGAGCTCCTTCCCTTACACATCATGGGGCAATCTATTAACCTAAAAAATTACCTGATTATCTCTACATGACCTACACCACAAATACATCCATGTCATTTCCCTCATTTGACCCCCACACCCTTACAAAGGCCCAAAAAACACAAAAAGGGGCTTAAAACCCATAAAAAGAGCCAAAATAGCTCTCATAGGGGCTAAAACCTCCAAAAAGGGGCTAAAACCCCTCAAAGGAGCTTAAAATCCTCAAAGGAGCTAAGAAATGGGCGAAAGAGGCTTAAAGCCCCCAAAAGGGGGCTAAATCCTTAACCAAGGGCTTAAACCCTAAAAGCTCAAGAAAAAATTATAAATATAGGGGTGGGGGTCACTCTCAATACATTCCTCATTTTCCTACCATTACTCTACACATGTGAGTTCCTTGAGACCCATCTCTCTCAAGCCATTCACCCCTCTCTCTCATTTGCTCCATTAGCCAATTCCCTTGTGTGTTGAGCTTAGTTCCACACCATTCAAACCAGTAAGGAGAGGCTGCTCCTTAAGCTAGGGCATGGTGGCCCATCTTCCATTAAAATCTTAGGTATAATGGGATGCATGCATTGTTTAGTTTTATTTGTAGCTTAGATGTATGTATAGGTCTATTAATATTTCTAATAGTATATTGCAGGTTCTCCATTGATTACTTGCTTTGCAGGATTATTTTTCTAATAGTGTGTTGCACGGTTTTGTATGGTTCACTAACCCTTTCCTACAGGTTTTTTCTCCATTTACAGAGACCCTATCCTTCTTTCCTATAGATCGAAGGTAGCCATTTTTGCTTGTAGCTAGGGCAAAATCCCTACTACAGGGATCATAGCTGTAATACCAGGAAGATAACTGCAAATGGGAAATACCGAGGGAGGTAATTGGACTAGTGATATCTAGGGGATCCAAGGAAGATTCATCGCATAATACTCTAAAAAAAGGTGACCCAATGGGGGGAATATCCGATACTGTGATATCATATGTGGTGGCACCTAAAGACATAGTTTGGGACTTATTCATAGTTTAAGGAGCATGAAGAAGGGATAGAAGTAAGCTCGACATGACATGATCTTGTGGATTTTTAGTGAGCCTGAGAAAGAAAATGATCGATGGTGTTTTCATTTTTAGAGAGTTTGAAAATAGGAAGAAAACTCCAGTGTGTTCCCTTTGTTGTTAATAGTCTCCTAAGCTAGAAAAAGGATAAAGGTATACAAAGGAGAGCTCTCCCAACCTTTGGGGAAGGGAGACTTCTTTACCGTTGGTAGTCCAACTAGGTAGAAAAAGGTTAAACCTATACTGACTACACGGTCATTCAAATAATTTTATGAGCATGAACGAAACCAAGTTTTCTCGACAATATTTTCTTGATGAGAAGGCTGGAAAAGAGCTTAAAGACAACCTATGATGATATTTTCCATAAAGTACGATCACAAAGTCCAAGAAAGCATAAATGGATACTAAGGGAAACATTCCTAGATGGAAGGTGCTAAGTTGATCCTTTTCTTATATTAGTCTATATAGTCTAAAAAATGAGATAAACGAGGCTACATAGACTCCCTTTCAAATACTTTGACGAGCGTGAAAGGAAGCAACCGTGCATGAAAATATTTTCATTCTTTTGGGAGTCATAAAAGAGCTTAACGAAAACTCCATAATGGTCAATTAAGCAAGGGGGAAGTGTTTGATATATGGAAATAGGTTATGTTGTGAACATGGTTGTGAGGAATAAATGTAGAACACTAATGGTGCCCCCTTGCTGGATGATAGATGGTGGTAAAATAAGGCCAACTGTGTAGTATGGATGGAGCAGATGGCTTGTGAACATGCCAATACATAAAATGGAATATTCACATGGTGGCATTCAAATCGATGTGAATCCTTGGAAATGGCCTAGAAAATAACACTGAGATCATGAGACAAGGGCCTCATCAAAAGACAGAGGGTGGAAAACTGAATCCGATGGTGCAAACAACATCTCAAATGGACTCCAGATGAATCTGTGGTGCACAAAAGAAAACTAGACCAAATGGAGACCTATAAATAGGGGGCACCACATGACATGTGTCATTTTCACTAGTCAGTGCCGAGTTGGAGTGGAGGACCCAAAAACTCAACCATCGATTTCTTTCGACTGGACCGACGGTTTTCTGATCTGTGACTTGAAGGTAAGACATATTGTTGAACCCGTCTTTTTTACTGGTTCAATTTTTCTTATTGCTCATCCTGGGGCCTGTGCCGAGCTCAGAGGGTTATCAGGGCTGGGTCTCTCTTTTCAAGGTTAAAGAAGCAACCCCAGTCACTCATATAGGGTAGACATGCGTGACCTATTCGCACCTTTCAGGGAGACATGTGTGACCCAGGTCGCACTTGTTCAATAGATAGAAGTGACCCAGTCATTCATGTTCAGGGTTTTTGAGTGACTTGGGTCACACCAAAAGGTCAAACAAGAGAGATTCAACCTAGGATGATTTTTTTGCATGAATGGACTTGGCAGGGACTATTTGTATGTGCAGGATGCCATGGGTGGCAAGGTGAGAGTGAGATATTCAGAACCTTTGAGGGGATGTGCATAATGATCCAACAGTGTAGAATATGCTCACTCTGTGTGGGTTATGGAATTTCTTCTAGATCCCACTCATGCATTCAACAAAGCTATTGTTGGACAAGTAGGTGAGCTTCTAGGACCAGGATGTAGAGTGTTTTATCATCTAGGAGGAGCAGATCGAGATCATGCTCTTCGATATTTATTTTTTGACTGGGTTCCCTATGTTGGGTGTGATCGACGACACTACGTCGAAGCTCTCAGATGGAGTGTCACAATACAACCTCTGCGAGAGGCATTGCTATGCCTCTGCATCAGTGCACTTGTCATAAATACTAGTGTACGACATTGAGAATATTGAGATTCAAGTTGTAGCAGCAATGGTGCTACAGATGCTGGGATCATTGGGACTGAACAAGATCTCAGGCAATCATCTCTAGATGGTGGAGCATGTTCTGAGGGGCACCTACTTTTGATGGGCCCAGATGTACTTGAATCAGGTTCAGTGTGTGTTGAACCATGCTAGATTAGTGGGAGGGGATTTATATTTCCCCTTGTTCTTGTGCTCATTCATTTTTGAGTGATTTCCTACTCTATGACCACATCTAGCGGTGCATGAGGGAGGACCTCATGATCCTCGCATGAGGAGGTGGACAGAGATGATGATTAGGTAGGAAGGTGTCTTAGTGGGTTGATTCTTCACTTGGGAGATCTTTTCACAGTGGCAGAAGCTACTAGTCCTGATAGAGGACTATCTGTATGCTAGTATGGATTACCTGGGGGATCCTAACATGCCTTGAACTCCAGGGAAGGCTTGGGGACCTGATGATATGTATACATAATTATTTATGTGGTTGCATTGAGATATAGTTTAATATCTTAGTGGTATCAAGTTTATGTGTGTGATGGATACTGATGACATACTGTGTGCATGTGCAGACATTGGGCCATACCCTCTAGGAGGGTATCATAGGTGGAGGGGAATACTGGAGGGGTTAGATCCACCTACTCATGGGCACAGGATGTGTCGAAGTACACTAGAATCACTTCGACTCAAAATTGAGCGCTTACTGTATTGGGTCACCAATGATGGGTGGCAGTACCTCGATGATGATTTGATCGCTATGTGTTACAGGGCTCCTCTAGAGTAGATCCCCCTTATGAGGAGGATCACAGTCACTGCTGAGTATGTCAAGGAAGTGACCTAGGGTGATGTGCCTATGGAGGAGGAGGACTCCAATGAGGAGGACATGAACCCAGAGTATGAAGATTATGACTATGATTCTGACTAGAAGCCATTGATGTTGCCACCTAGTGTGGTGGTGCCCAAGGAATTTTGTACTATATGTATGATCAGTTGAGAAAGCTTGTGGAGCTTCTCATTTTGTACTAAATATTATGAAATGATATATATATGCATGTGGATGCACTTTTTGTGTGTTTTTTATGATTCTTTTCTATGATGATGCCTATATGATGTATATGAAATATGAATGCATGACTATATGATGATGCATGATGCAATTTTATTTCCTATATGTGATTATTGATGTGCCACTCTACAACATCCTTATACATTTGGTTTTCTACACCATTGAGACTTGTGGGAACATGCATGAATGTAATGGATTCAAAATTTCTAACCAAATGTCTAGTGCGTAGGAAATTTCTAAAGAGACAAGGATCACGTACCCTATAGTAGTTATTCAACTAGGAGACAAGCAACTGAGAGTCTAGGAATACATCTAGGTGATATATACCCAAGTGGAGGGAAGCAGTTAAGAGACCAGTGACACCATCATAATCAGCCTGGTTGTTGGTAGAAATACCAACACACATTCCATCGATGTGGATCAACTCATATGATGGGGAATAAATAACCCTCGTAGCTAAGGTGAGATTAGGAGACCATTTACTTGCACCATCAATGAAACCAACATAGCGATGCGAGGTAGGATCCATCTAGAGAAACCAAGGAAAAAAACAATAAGACTCATGACAAGAACAGTGTAAAACAAAAAATAAAAACTATGACACAAGTATACTCATGGTGGGAGACTCTAGGCATAGAACCTCTTGAGGTAGAGCCCATTGCGAGGATTATTCAAGAGGTGGTCGTTGGAGTATTCAAGGATATATGACCCGTTTTCAAGGTAGAGATGGATGACATATGGGTTGCACCACATGTAATCAAAATTCCCCTTCCCTAACTTATCATTGTCCTGGTCGTACATGAGGTCAAGGTCTCCCTCGCTAAAAATGTGAGGGTGGACGTGGGAGTCAAAATGGTACTTCAACCGAGTCTTGGTTGCTTCAATCATTTGGAGAGCAGTACAACGGTCCTCATTGGTCTGTTCCAGCATAATTAGGTGTTGTTCTAATGGTGAGGTATCGGGAAGAAGCTTGACGACAAGCAAAGTGATGGAATCTAGAACTCAATGGGAAGTACCTACTCTACACCATGGACTAAGTGAAATGGGGTAGAACGAGTGGCGGTCTTCGTTGATGTTCGGTAGGCCCAGAGGGATGAAAAGAGAAAATGATGCCAGTTGGATTTATGTTTATCCACCATCCATTGGAGTGCATTTTTTAGGATATTTTTGACAACCTCAACTTGGCCATTGCCCTGAGAGTAGTATGCGGAGGATTATTGGTGTTTGAACTTCAACATGTAGAAAGCTATGTCCAAAAAATGTCCTCAAAATGAGAACCATGGTATGAGACTATCTATTGGGGGACACTGAAACATGTGATAGCGTGGTAGAAAAAGAACTGTGCTGCTGTGTTTTCCTTACAGTTGAATGTAGGCATGGCCTCAGCCCATTTTGTGAAATAATCAATGATCACAATGATGTACTTATGACTAATGGTAGAAGTAGGATTACAAGTCATGAAGTCAATCACCCATTTGCAGAAGGGATTGACTGTAGTGACATGATGTAACAGTGTGGGAGTTTTCCTTGATTTTGGAGGAAATAGCTGAAAATTGTGATAGTGTTTGACTACATGAATGCAGAGTCAATAAAGATGGTTGGCCAGAAATAACTCATATGGAGGATCTTCTAGGCGGTGGCAAAACCAGAGAGGTGGCCACCACTGGCTCTATTGTGACAGTCATTTGAGACTCTTTCATCCTCATCATGGGTAAGGCAATGACATAGGATGTCACCATCACCACGAAGGTACATCACATCCCCTATGAGGAGATAGTGATCAGCTTGGTGTCAAATGCACCAACGATCTTTGTGGCTTAAATGGGGCCCAAATTTCTGAGTGTGTAGATAGAAGAGAATTCCCCCATACCATGGGTCTTTCATAGAAATCAAAAATAGGAATTCGTCAGGAAGGCTGATTGTGATAGGTGACATAGTAGATGATGGAGGGAGGTATGTCATTAAGGAATTTAACGCCAATGCATTGGTGCTCTTGGGGGTAACAAATTTCAAATCGTACTCCTAGAGAATGACCATCCACTTGGAAGCATGACCTTGTACAAGGCGGCAGCTCAAGAAATACCTCTTGGGGTTGGAATTGGCCACGACTCCAGTGCGACTCAATAGGATGTAATACCGTAGATTCTAAACAGAAAAGACGATAGTGAGGTCCATCTTCTCTTCATGTGGGTAGTGTAGAGGGGGTTGAGAAAGCTTCTAACTTACATAATGGATCACATTTTGTTGAGGAGCATTGTCTTCTTGGAACAAGACTCCAATGATGGCATTTTAAGATGCTAACACATAAAGGATGAACTCTTTAGTGAACTCAGGAGGGGACAACAATGGAGCATAAGTCAAGGCTTGTTTCAATGCATCAAAAGAGTATTGTGCATGCTTATCCCAAACAAAAGGAATGTTGGTACAGAGCAGTCGTAAGAAGCCATGGAATTTTGTCACATAGTATAGAATGAAATAACGAAGGAATTTGGCCTTTCCTTGGAGACTCTACAACTGGCGCAAAGTATGCGGAGGGGGGGGTGAAGATTCAGAATGGCTTGAACTTTCAAAGGATCAACCACAATCCCTTTGTGGGATATGATAAAAATGAGTAAATGTCTGGCAGGGACACAAAAAAAACACTTGAGAGGGTTCAAGCAGACGTTTTATTTGCGAAATCTCAAGAAGACTTGTCGTAAGTTGTCTAGATGCTGGGAATGCTTCCAATAATGAGCCTTGAGGTTGTCTAGGTATACCAAGATAATGTGGATAAGGTCATGGAAGTAGAATGTCTTGGCCTGCTAAAAAGTGGCTCCAACATTTTTAAGGCCAAATGGCATAACCTGATACACAAACATACCCCAAGGGGTTTTGAAAGCGGTCTTGTACTCATCCTCTTTTTGGATTTAAATTTGTTTATAACTGGAAAAACCATCCATGAAATAAAAGACTTCATGGTCAACACACCCATCAATGATTTGGTCAATGAGCGGAGTGGGGAAGTTGTCTTTGGGAAATTCCAAATTCAAGTCATGAAATTCAATACAGATGTGAATGGTACCTTGTTTTTGTTAGTGGGAATAAGATTAGAAACCCAAGTGGTATACGCGATGGGGTATATGAAACCTGATTTACGTAGTTTCTCGATCTCAGATTTGATGGCAGGAGCCTTTGAGGGGTGAATTGGTATTTTACTTTCATGTATGGGTGCAACATCAGTCCATGTGTCGATACGATGTTTGATGCTAAACGGATCTATTCTAGGACTCTCAGTATAGGACCAAACAAAAATATCATGGAATTCCTGAAAAAGTGCTTTGTAAGAAGCAACTTCGTCAGGGGAGTAAGACACTCTAAGTGTAATATATTCAACTACCTTGGGTTTAGTTGATATATTGACCTTTATGGTTGGAGAAATGTTAGCCATGTTTCCCTCTTCAAAGGATTCGGGTGCTGGAATGGGTTTCTTGAACCAATCTACTTTTCCATGGATGAAGTCTTTGGCTTTGACTAAGTATTGGTCCGACGATGAAAGAAGTTCATAGAGGATAAAGAATGAGTACTCAGGAGTTGAAAGAGCTTCAAGGATTTCCTCATCATTCTTAAAACAATGCGTAGATAGATCAGATGGATCTGCTACAACTGAGGAGACATAAGGACTACTGGAATTGAAGATCATGTATATGGTATTGGTTGTGTCCGAGGAAGAAAAAAGAGGGTGGATCTCCTTGAGGAAGGTAATGTCAGATTCATAGGAGTGTTTCTGAAGGTCACGAAGGGCCGACTGATTCAGACAAGTATAGGAAATGGTGAGAATAATGACCATACATGTCACAACCTGTACAAGGATGATTGGTTTGCAATGACTTGTTCTTAATCGCTGGTGGATCTGGGATGGTGACTACTGGAGCACCATTTCTCTCATCTATAACGTCCAAGTGGGTGTGAAGGAGAGGAAACTGTAGATAATTTTTTGTCACATGGCCTTGGATATCTCACAATGCGCAAGTGGGAACCGGATGTGTTTCAGTCGTTGCTTTGGCTTCCTTTCCCCCAACCTTCTTAGGAGGAGGAGGGACAGGCATGGAGACATGAGTAGTATTAGGTGGACTAGGAGGTGGGTGCGACATCATCTCAATGGGTTGGACAAGAGTCAACACAACCTGGGGAGTCGAGGGTGGGTTCGGTGGATCAAGGTACCACACAAGATTTCCTAGCATAAAGTTATGTAAGTTGAGAGTAGCCATGACATGCTTTCTCACGATGCCCGATGGTGGAAAAATGAAGGGAATCATGTGGATCGAGAATGAACCCAAATAATTCCCCGATGACTAAGGCTAAGGTTACGATGTGGTTGGGATGGTACCGAATGTGATAGTGCATAGGTCTAATACATCAATCGATGAAGTTGGAGGTGGTAAGGACAAAAAGGTGTCCATCATAGGATTTTTGGAAAACAATCCTGAGACAACAATAGATAAGGATGGAATATACATGCTATCAATGGTAATGTTGACAGTGGTAACAATGTGTTCTGGTGTGGCTGGCCCCTTCAGATCGTACTATGTTAGTTGGTCAACGCTGACAATATTCCCATCATAAGGGAACATCAGCAGCAAAAATACAGTAGAGGCCATGACTCACATGGAATACATGTAGCTACATCCTTGGAGGAGGTTGTAATCAAGTTGGGAATTGGCAACCTCAATGTCAATCAAAACCATTTTTTTGGCTAACTCAACAGGAACATTGGTGAGAATCCCTTGGGGCTAAGTAGAGCGACCATCGTAGGTGTGAAGAGTGGTGGTGGAAGGTTGAAGGGTAGGAGATCCGTATTTCTTCCAAACAAATGTTGACATAATGTTGGAGTCATTATCCAACCCACACATCTTTATTTGGTCAATTTTTCCTAACTATCCACTAATCCTAAGTTATTGGTTTGAATTGGTGACATCAAAATCAACTAGTTCATTCTCCTTCAATCAAGGAGGCCAAATAAGTCTTCTCCTTTAATCAGGGAGACTAACTGAGCTTCACCCTTCAATCAAGGAGAAAATATGGGTTGATTCGCATGACTGAAGTTCCCCCGAAAAATTAAATGATGGTTATTCACCAAATTTCAGTTAAATTGCAACTGTAAAGGCACCTCCATCACTATTTTGTCTATTTTTGGAAATTCCCAGTTAACTGGAGTGATATAAGGTGCCTCCAACAAATTTTGGTGATTCATTTCAGTTAAGTTCACTTCATCGGAGCTAACTTGAGTTAGATATGTGCCCTCACCTACTGATTGAAATGCAGCTGAGTTCTACTCAGTTAGATTTGGTCATAACTGCTCTGATTCAGTTGGAGCCTATTATTAATTGTGATTAGTGGTTAACGGATGTGTTTAGTGTGGCTAACTGACAACTAAGACAATCTCATGTGTGCAATTTGAATGACCTCCTTGGGATTCTAATTGTCTTGCTATGCATGCAAGTGCATGCCATTGTATCACTACTTCTGATTGATTATTGATAGATAATATACAGCTGCAACCTCTCATTGCAGCACTATTATGTCATTTTGTGTGTAAATTGTCTTGAATATTCTGTAAGATTATGCTTTAGTACTTAGATTACCGTGACTCAATTTTCACATGGTATCAGAGCCATGGTGGGACAAGGATCTTTCTTCTCCAATAAGATTTCTTGATGGATCTAGCATGCAATTTGAGCAAAAAAAATCTGAAAAATTCCAACTCTGCACCAGAAGTGGAAAGTTTACCACATAAATCCTAAGCAAAGGAATTGTTGATTAAGCCAACTTGATTGTCTAAGCTAGGTGTGATGAAAACTTGAAAACTGTAGGTTGTCCGACCTTACGGTGCCCTTTTTGTGTTTTTGTAGTTTTTTTTAAAGACTTCTACTGCATTCGCTATAACAGAAAAATGGCCTCTTCTTTGGATCATCTTACTCCTTTAAACGACCATTAGTGGAAGGAGGACATGGAGATTCAATTGCGTTCCAAAGGACTCTATAGAGTCACAATGGACACTGAGATAGAGCCAAATCATGTTGTAGACAAAGAAAGATATTGGAATAAGCTTGATGAATCCTTTGGGTTTCTATGCCTTTGAATTTCTAAGGATGTTCTCTTCCATATCATTGTATTGAAGAATCCTAAATAAATTTGGGATCAACTTGCTTCCCTATTTGACAAGTAAGATGACCTGAGGATCCATCAGCTAGAGAATGAGTTGATTTCTCTTCACCCAGGAAACTTCAAAACTATGATTTATTTATTCACCAAGTTCAAGCACTTGGTGCTCTAGCTAAAGTAGCGTGAAGTGGAGAAGGAGGATGATCATCTCATCCTCTCTATTCTTTCCAAACTTGGACTGGATTACTCAGTTTTTGTTTCCACATTCCATATCAGGAAGCTAACAACCCCGAATTGGAAGATGTCGAATCTCAATTCCTTCATTGAGCCTCTCACAATAGAGCATGAAAATCTTGTGCAGATGGGGATGATGATATCCTCAAAAGATCAAGCACTATTTGCTAGAGGGCCCAAAGACATGAATGGTAAGGGAAAGCAAAAGAATAAAAATAATAAGTTTGATGCTCCCAAACCAAAGGAGAAGAACCGGAAGCAATATGAGCCTTCCTACTCAAGAAAGAAAAAGAACAAAGGGAAGGAAAAGAAAATATCAAGTGTTCCTATTGTGGGAAGGGATTTCACCCCAAACATTCCTACATGAAGAAAAATATTGATGAAATGACTCTTTTCCTTGAGAAGAACAATATCAATATTCCTGACAGTGTTAGAAAGAGAGATAATCATGATCAGAACATCCTGCCAGAAAGAGGACATGCCCTCATGGAAACTATTTCAAAGCCTAGAGCTCTCCTCATAGACTCTAGTGCTTCAAACCATATGGTGGCAAGAAAATATTCCTTTTAATTCATGGACTTCAACAACAACATTCCCATCCACATGGGAGATGATTCTCAAATAATTTAGAAAGGAAAAGGTACCGTAAAACTTGAATATGGAAGCTTCTTTGAGATTTTGTATGTACCCTCCTTGGCCTCCAATCTATTGAGTGTATATCAAATGATAAACATAGGAGTGACCAAGAGAGTTAATTTCAGCTCGAATAATGTTGATATATTAGATATTTTATCCGATAAACTCATTGCAATAGGTCTAGCAAACCATTATGCTAAGACCTATGAGTTTTCCAAGTTTTTTCTGGATGCAAAGCCCACCACCCTTCTGAATAATGGGAATGAGGTCAGCTAGATGTGGCATGAAATATTTGAACATTTTAAATTCAAATAATTTCATCAAATTCAAAAATATTCCATGGTGGAAGGTCTCCCAACCATCAAAACCTCCAGTGGAATTTGCAAAGGTTGTAATGTCGACAAACACCCCTAGCACAAATTTGATTGAGGAAAGGCAAGCCATGCAGCACGTATTTTGGAGCTGATCCACTCTGAAATAAGAATTACTATGCCTACAACCTCCATGAGTGGTTCAAGGTATGTGCTCACTTTTATTGATGACTTATCCATATTCACTTGAGTTTTCTTCCTAAGAAGTTCTTGAAAGATTCACCGAGTTCAAGGCATTTGTTGAGAATGCCTATGGGAGGAAGCTAAAGTATCTTAGATATGATAATGGAGGACAGTATATCAAGTCTAATATTCTGAAAATATGTGCTGAATATGGGATCCAAATCCAACACTCCATTCCCTACACACCCCAGCAAAATGGTGTAGAGGAAAGGAAAAACCAGTCCCTCAAAGAGATGACCACCTGCATGCTGGAAGCCAAAGGCTTGGCTGCAAATATTTGGTCTAAGGAAATGAATGTTTCTTCATACATTCATAAAATGGTACCTCACTCTTCCATGAAATTAAAAACTCTTTCGAATCATACTTTGGGCACAAACCAGATGCGTCCAATTTCAGGGTTTTTGGGTCCACTACTTGGGCTCGAATTCCACTTGACAAGAGGAAGTATTTGCAACCGAGGAGTATTGAGTGTTTTTTCATTGGGTGTACTCAGAAGTACAAAGGATACAAACTTCTGAATATCATAACCAAACATATATTCATTGATATAAGTGTCCGCTTTGAAGAACATCTCCAAGATGTAGAACTAGTCGAGGAAGAAACTGCTGAAATTCCCTCTTGTTCTGCTAATCATTCTGATGATGAAAATGGAAGTGAAATATATATATTTCAGATATTATTTATGATATCAGTGAAAATAATATATCAGTTTCTGAATCATATTCAAATTTTCCCACTCATCTCCCAAAATGGGCCAAAAAATACTCTCTCTTCCGCCGGGACAAATGTTGGAAATCCTGCTGATCCAAGGAGAACCCGATCAGATTTTGAAAGAGCAGGTATTTATCTTTATTGTCATGATTTCTTGCTGTCTGAGACCTGCTATATGATTATTGGGTATTATCCCAAGTTTTAATACCATTCTTGGAATGATCTGAGATGGCAAGCTGCAATGAATGAAGAGTTCAACTCTCTCTGGAAAAATGCAACTTGGGATCTAGTTTCCCTTCCACCTGGGAGGAAACTTGTTCAATGAAAGTGGGTATATCAGAAAAATGTTGCTGCAGATGGATCAAAATGAAATTATAAATCATGGCTGGTAGAAAAATTATTTTTCCAAGTCTAAGGAGTGGACTATCATGAGACCTTTGCACCAGTGGCAAGGATGGATTCCATAAGGCTAGTTTTGGCCATTGCCACATCCAAACATTGGGAGGTGCATAAAATGGATGCCATGAATGATTTTATTCATGGAGACCTTCAAGAATTAATATACATGAAGAATCCTGAAGGCTATATATCATATGCTTCCTTGGTTTGTAAGTTGCATAAATATTTATATGGGTTGAAACAAGCCCCAAGATCTTGGTATGCCAAAATGGATGCCTTTCTGATCTCACAGAACTTCCATAGATGAAAATATAATACAAATGTATATTTGAAGCAGTATGAAGGTAATATTCTGATCATATTATTTTATGTGGATGATATTTTGATAACATGAATCACACTTGATTTTATTTCTTTTATAAAAACCGCTCTTCATGATGCTTTTGAAATGAGTGATTTGGGCCTGCTGAGACAGTTTCTTGGGCTGGAAATCACTCAAGACTATGATGGGATAATGGTGATGCAGAAAAATATGTTTCAGACCTATTAATTAAGTTTAACATGGCTTATTGTAAGGCTTCACCATTTCCTTTCCTCTTAGGAATTAGTCTTGAAGAGGGAAAATCAACTCCACCCATGGATTCCACTATTTATCACCAGTTGATCGAAAGCTTGCTATACTTGACACATTCAAGGCCTAAAATTTGTTATGCCATGTATGTATATGCAAAATCATCATGGTCTCCATTGGAAGGTATCTAATAGGATCCTTCAGTAAATTCAGGGCACTAGATCCTACGACATTCACTATGCTGCAGATTCTGAGCTAGATTTGGTCAGTTTTACATATTCCGATTAGGCAGGGGATATCATAGATCAGAAGTCCACTTATAGATATGTGTTTATGTTTGGTGATGTGCCTATATTCTATTCCAGAAAAAATCAAGCTTCCATTGCCCTTTCTTCAACAGAGGTAGAATACAAGGGAGCAGTCAATGCTTGTATCCAGGTAATTTGGCTGCTAGGCATTTTGTCTGAGTTTGAGATTGGTAGTGCTTCATCCACCATCCTATTTTGTGAAAACCAAAGTGTTATCAATATATAAATGGATCCATTAAGTGGAATAGGACCAAACATATTGATATCCATATGACTACATCAGGGAGTTGGTGTAGGACATGACAATTGTTTTGCAATACTGCCCCACAGATGAGCAGATTGCATATACTTTCACCAAGAAATTTACAGAGAAAATGTTTACTTACTTCCGTTCACTATTAGGGGTGAGTTCATTAGGGTCATTAAAGTTACTTCTTTAGTGTTCAGCTTGAGGGGTTTTTTTTCCCCATGGGGTTTTCCTCTTTTCCTCACTTAGCATTTATTTTGATCATTTAAAAGTTACTTTTTGTACAGGGTGACCTATGGAATTTGTTTCTGGGGCCCTAGCATTATTTTTTTACTCATCCACATGAGTATAGCTTAAGGGGGGGGGGTGTTGGAGTCATTATCCAACCCTCACATCTTTATTTGGTCAATTTGGCCTAATTATCCATTAATCCTAAGTTATTGGTTCGAATTGGTGACATAAGCATCAACTAGATCATCCTCCTTCAATTAGGGAGGCCAAATAAGTCTTCTCCTTCAATCGAGGAGACTAACTGAGCTTCCTCCTTCAATCAAGGAGGAAATTCGGGTTGATTTGCATGACCTAAGTGCACCAAATTAGTTAACTGATGGTTATTCCACCAAATTTCAGATAAACTGTAGCTGTAAAGGCGCCTCCATCACTATTTTGTCTATTTTTGGCAATTCCCAGTTAACTGGAGTGATCTAAGGTGCCTCCAACAACTATTGGTAACTCAATTCAGTTAAGTTCACTTCATCGAAGATAACTTGAGTTAGATATGCACCCTCACCTACAGATTGACATGCAGTTGAGTTCTACTTAGTTAGACTTAGTCATAACTGCTCTGATTTAATTAGAGTCAATTACTGATTGTGATTAGTGGTTAACTAATGTGTTTAGTGTGGCTAACTAAAAGCTAAGCCACTTTCATGTGTGCAATTTGAATGACCTCCTTGCAATTCGAATTGAATTGCTAATCATGCAAGTGCATGGCATTGTATCACTACTTCTGATTGATTATTGATAATATACAGTTGCAACCTCTAATTGCAGCATTGTTATGTCATTTTGTGTGTAAATTGTCTTGAATCTTTTGTAAGATTGTGCTTTAGTCCTCATATTACTATGACTCAATTTTCACACATAACGCAGGTGGATTCCCCCTCATTAATAATGCATCGATGTATGATCAAATACCGAATTTTGACTGGAAGTTGGAATGCAATGGTTAACGCCATCGTGGGTTCTCCTTGATCCAGGTCGAAGGTGATCAACCTAGAATCAAAGGGATCACCGACACCTAGCACATATAAGAAAACTCTTTACGTTGTGATGGACAAGTTTTAAGCACTTCCAGAGTGGACATGGCTATAGGATACTAGGCCAAGTCATCAACTATACTGTAGTTGAGGGCATCTTTAGAAGTAGCATTGTTTACAACACGACGCATAGGAAACCAGAGGACTCTAGCCGCCCCATCTGTGGAGGGTATCGGTAACTGCACAGACATGTCAAGAGTGGTAGAGGTAGATTATGCTTATGGTTTAGTGTTTTTGGTAGTGGAGCCATACTGGTTTCATTGAGTTTGGAGGTTTACTTCAGATGCTAATGTCATGAGGTGATGGACACTAGCCTCAACAGGTAGGCCCACAATAGTGGTTAGAAGAGTAGGTGGGGCCAAGGGTTGGGGTGCAACCATTCCTTGGTGTGGTATGGGGTTTTGGAGCACCATAGGAGGAGGACCTGGTGGTGTTAGTTTTGGAGGAGCCAGAGAAGCCGCATTGGAATCACGTTGACTATCACTTTGGAGTAGTTGTTGGACGTGAGCCATGTGAGGACACTTATGAGTGTAATGGCCATAGGTGTTATAGATAACACAAAGATGGTTAGTCTGTAACTGTGGGTTCTTCCTAGTTAGAGTGGGATGATGGGGATTATGTGAAGGAGTTTCAGTGTTGTTTTTTTTTGGAGGTTAGCCTGCTAACCGCCTTCTTGTGGTTGGTTGTTGCCTCGATTCCTACCTCTTTTGTTCTTTCCTTGCCCTTGTTGGTTATTGGTGGCGGGTTGGTTAGGGAGGTTTTGCTGTGTGTAGATGTTGGTCCTCTGGGGAAAACTCGGGTTTACTTGTTATGTACCAACAAAACCCCTAGCTCACTAGCCCTTTCAGTGACAGACTACAGAGCAGCCTGAAGTCTCACCCGAAGTGATCTTAGATGGGGTGGCTGAAGAATCAAGTGTCCTCAACCGGGTTCTGTAGCATTCTATTGGTTCACAACTCTTCTTAGACAGTGGGATCTCTCTCTGCGATGGCGACCTTTCTTACTCGTTGGCCTTGGGAGGGAGCGATCTCTTATCGCATCGCTACCTCTAGAGCGATGCGCAAACTCTCTCCTCAGCTACCCTCTTATACTGCGATATCTCACACCACAGTTCCTCTGATGGTGCGATATTGCCTTTCTATACTGTGATATCCTTTATGGTAAGACTTCAATATGGCTCTCACATCCCAAATGATTCTCTCTTCTTAGTATACTAGTTAAGCTAAATAGCCTCACTTAGACTCCTATAGTCAAATATGCTTAACATCAACTATGTTGAACTCACAGAACTCATATACCAGAGTCCCTTAATGCAATAACTGTCAACTAACATGAACCAAGCACTGATAAACTAGTATATAGGCTACTTGATACATTCAAATTGAGGTTAATCTTCTATGCGCTATTATTGAAGCATAACATACATACATTCATCACTTATAAGCAACATCCATGTAACCGATAATAGATAGCAAATAGGTAAAACACAATCACATGAACAATCGCACAACACACGGGTTTTACGTGGTTCACTTCCATGGGGGGGAAGCTATGTCTACGGGAACTAGTTTTTATATTATATCTTGAGAGAGTAAACATAATTCCACTGCAACCTATTATGCAGCTTGAGATCTTCTGGGAAACTCCCCACACACAACCGGGAGCCCTTCTCTCTTAGATCTCTTCTTCCTCTTATATCTTCTTCTTATGATATACTCTTCCTCTCTCTCTCTCTCTCTCAATCCCTACGGATTGTTACATGCATGCTCTTAGAGCCATATATTGGTTACAGTAAGATAACTACAGACTGAATAACAGAACTAGAGCTTAACTCTTACAATACTGAGACTCTAGAGACACTTGGCTAGCTACACGACTCAGTGACTCCTCCTTGTCTAACTGTCTAAGCAGCTACCCAATTGTCTCACTATCTAACCTTTTACATTACAAAATACATTCTTATATAGGTGGCCTGAAGGTCTCACCATTACAAAACTGTGGGCCTTTCCCAACAGCAACCCAAAAACCCTAACTGTGACAGTCAGCGCGTTTGTACTGTGGGCTGCTGCTTACCATCACACCATAGCTTCCTTCAGTCTTCCATGCTTCTCGGCGCTGATCGTGGGTATGGGCGCCGCTTCCTACTGTCCTTTGTATTCAATACCTCGGCCCGTTTCTCCTTTTCTCTTTATGAGGGTAGTTGAGCTCTCCTATCTTCACCGCTACCTTAAGTGCAGTGGTTGAGCTCTCTCTTCTCGGTCGCTCAGGTATTGTCTTCTTTGACTTCCCTGTCCTGATGTAGCATCTTTTCCTGTAGCTGCGGGACCCTGCTCCAACAGTCCCCTAACACTTACTTGTGGCTCATCCCTGAGCCATTAACAGTTGGCTTATCTTGTTGTAGCTTCTCCTTGGCTTCCTGCGAAGTCTTTGTGAATCTCTCGCGAAGTCCTACGACTTCTTTATTCATAGCTTCAACACACTCTTGTGGAATGAGCTCCATTTTGTCGCAAAGGTGGTCTTGTGTCGATCCTCTGGATGGATTCTGATCTGGTGATAGCCTGAAAATCCATCAGTGAAGGAGTAGACCTCATGTCCTCCCACATTGTCTAAAACTTCATCAGTGAAAGGTGTCAGAAATGGGTCATGAAGTGATGCATCGTTGAGTTTGTGCAAGTCGACACAAATCCTGATTTCTCCTTTAGTTTTCTTTTCCTGCACGACCATGGGACTAACCCATTCACTTTCTTCTACTAGCTCAATGATGCTTGCTGCTAGCATCTTATCAATTTTATCCTTAAATTTTTCTTTATAGTGGTGATTCAATCTGTATGGACGTTGCTTAACTGGTCTAGCATCCTCTTTCAATGGTATGCGCATGACTCCCAAATCTCCTACTATTACCTTCATCTCTATGAACTTAGTGGGAAATAGGTCCTGATAGTCATGTAAGAGATCTATGATGTGTCCTACTGTTTCATCATCCCAATAGTTTCCAATAGAGGCAAACTTAGGTTCTGTTTCTGTGCCAATATTGATCTTTTTAATCTTGATAGGTTCTGTGATAGATGGAATTTCTAGTTTGGGTCCATCAACATCGCGAGTCCCTTCTGACTCGAGAATGTTGGCACTACGAGGATTCTCATCCTCAGCATCTGTTTCTGCTACAAAGTTGTAACATTCTAGCACATTTTCCAACTGGCTGGCCCAATCAGGCTGAGCAAGCACTCATAGGGTACAGTCATCAAATACCTTAGTCTTTATTACATCTAGAGCCTGATCAATGCTTGGATACTCATATTCAAAAGTGAAAGTGAGTAGGAAGCTGTCTATCATAAGTGGCCATGTGATGGTTCCTCTGCACAACTCTGTCTCAGTGTACCAATTCCTTGGAATTGTGTCTAAGGTGTGAATGAATAAGTGAGCCCATTCATCCTCTGGAATATCCGACCAACTTTGTTCGCAAATCTGAATATGTGACCTAGGGTCACTCTCTCCTATGTATTTCTGCTGTAACGGCCCCTTGTCGTTAGAAAATATGATTGCCATCAGTCTCTTAAGATCATCCCATGATGTGATATGTTCTTTATGTGCATGCCACCATCTTGCAGGTGTGGCTTTTACTACAAGGTCCATAGTTGTCAACCTCTGCTCCTAAGGAATTTCCTGCTCAAACTACTGTAAAAATTCATTGACATCCGCTAAGCCATGAAAGGAAGAAATATCAATTATCTCTGCGCCAATCCATTGTAGTGACTTAGTCATAAACACACATCTGCGAGCTGAGACTTCATAAAGTTTGTTCTGCCAGTTCTCTAGACCAACATCCGAGTCTGATGTGCATGAGCCGTCGCATCGCAACTAATGTTTCCTTCTGCGGTATGGTTGATGTAATCACTCTGATTAGCAGTCATCTGATAAATACTTTCCATGTTGCGTGCCTCCTCCTTTGCCGTGATAGGTTCAATGTAGTGAGGACCCTGGAAAGGATCCAACAGTGCGATGACCCGGATCTGCTTATCCTCAAAGGTCATTTGTCTTTTATTTAAGTCGATAACAACCATGTTATCGATTGCCCAATCAATACCTAGTAAATATGGGTATGGTCTACTATCTCCAATGATATCTATAACTTCAAAGTTTGCAAAGCTGTGAACTCAGTCAATATCAACTGGTACCTGCGGTAATCGACCTAGTGGTGATACCCGCTGCTGATTGGCTAAGCACAGATGGATAGGCAATCTGGATAACTTAGGGTTACCCATCTGTTCCCATGTCCGCTTAGTCAGAACATTTACCTCTGATCCTAAATCTAGGATTACCTCATCCATTTCAAATTCTCCAACTTGTGCTGTGAGTCTCATCTCTCTTCCTGTTCTTGTATGTCCCATAATATTATGAACATCACGCTATGCACTGCTCACGGAAGAAGATGGTTGACACTGATCTATGATGCACTGAAGCTCTTAGATAGATTTCTCATTTCTAATGAGTTTCAAGCAATTCCGCAGGAAGGATTGTACACTTCCTGTTGACTCATCCTCTTCGCACCTTCCCGATGTGGTAGCCTACAATATCTGCACAGGACTAACACCACAAGGTTCTTGCTGTGGTATGCCCCTACACGGCAGTACCTACGATCCCGATGTTGTAGGTTCAGTAAAGAAAGTTTATGCTTGCTGAAACATTTCTTTGTTCTTCTGCAGGTCGAGTGGTGTTGATTTATTAGTCTCTTTGCGCACCCACTGTGGACCTGTATTATTTTCTATATCATCCTGTGATGTTCTACTAGTAGAAGCACTACTGCGAGTCACTATATTAACTCTTGTTTCTAGCTCTTTCTGCTCAGCAGCAATAAGCTGGATGTTTTGGTGTACTACTGGCTTAGGTTCCCTAATCTTGGCTATCAAGATCAGACACTCTTCTATAGGGTGATCATAGGACTTGCAATACTTACATGTCATACTAGGGTTCTGACAGTCCCTAGCATAATGTCCTACAATTCCACAATTGTAACAAGTAATAGGTCCACGGCCACGGCCAAAGCCTTCTCCACAGCCAAAGCCTCCTCCACGGCCTTGTCCTCTGAATCCTCCTCCATGACCAACGTGAGCCTCTTCATGCTGCGGTCCTGCTGTTGGACCTGCTATTTCTGACTGGACTCTATACAAGTCATGCTTTCTTTCTATCATAAGATCATAAGCTCAACAATTATGTTCATCATGACCTACTGAATTATAGAAGTTACAATATAAGTTCTTAGGGGTTTGTACATACTTCTGAAGTAAAGGGCATTCTGGTGTTTGATGTCCTCTTATTCTGCAGAGTTCACACCATGGCCTGTGAGTCTGTAATAAGGGCTTAGGATCCCCACTTGCTAAATACTCTACAAATACTGGACAATTATCCTTAGTATGGCCCTGTCCTTTACACTTTATACACCATAGTTCTTGTGCAATCTCTTTTCCTTTCTTAATCTCATGCATCTGTAACGTGAGATTGGCTAACTAGTTCTGTAAGCTTGTCATTCCTGTACTGGTCTCTTCTAGAGGTGAAGCCTCTAGTTTCATTGCCATCTCCAATGCTTCATCCTGCATACAGAGTCTCTGTTGCATTAATGGAAGTCTGATATGAGGAAGCAGTGCTGCGATGAACCATTCCTTATGCTGCTCTAGCGCAAACTCAAAGCTAACCTGGTCTATAAGAGCTTTGAATTTCTGATCAAAGTCCCATACTGACTCTGTAGGTAACTATTTAATGTCTTTAAGCTCTGTGATACACTGTGACTCAGACTTAGGTTTCTTAAATTCTTTAATCATTGCGGTCTTGATCTATACGAGCATTCTGGACGGTGCTGTTGTATACTTCATATACCATGTTAAGGCTCTGTCTCTGTAGTGACCAGCTAGACAAGTTTAATGCTATCATCCTGGAGTTGTTTAATGGTCCATATGAATTCACATAGGAACCAATTCTATTCTGGGTCTTCTGCCCCTGTACCATTGAAGGTAGGTAACTTCATGTCATCCCCCATTCTATTTCTACGTGGTGGATGCTGATTTGCTGTATTACTACCACTCGGCGGTGTAGGTGTAGGTGATGTAGCAGTAGTATGTACTGTATGTGAACTACTAGATGTAGCTCCTACGGGATTACTCTGAGTCTCGGTTGTTTTCTGCGGGGTATAAGGGTGGTAAGGGATACTTCCTACTAGTCTCTCTGTATTACTGTGACTTTGTTCTCTAGTGTTGTCTGAACTATTTTCAAAGAGAGAAGATATGAAATCTACTTTATATTTCTTACCACTACGAGTACATCCAATTTCATCAAAATCACTCTCAAACTCTTGTGACATTACACTGACTTAGCTTATTCATCTGAGAATAAATCCATTACTCCTTTTTCATGTAATAACATCTTAATGAACAAGTTTAAAGAGCTTAGGTACTTACCATGGTAGCCTTTGAAGAAGTACCTCTCTGCTTCGCTGAAAACTTTTTCTTTGATCAACTGCAAAATCTGTAATGAATCCTTCCAGCAAACTCCCAATCCAGAAGTCTACTGCCTATGAAATGGGATTATCTATACTCTTCACGGTCTGAATCAAATCCTGTGTCCAGAAAATGTTCCTTTACTTCTTGAATATGTTCTGATCAGTCAAATTTGATAACCAGTCGTACAACTCATTTTCATAGGTCACAAAAAATATCGTATGGAGATCAGTGAAGATATGTTTTTGTAACCAGTCCTCTGTACTCAGTCTAGGACTCTTTTTTTCTTTTTCAGCAAATTCTTTCTCCTTAGACTCAACCCAATGGTTAAGTTATTCTTTAGTAGGATGCCAACAGAACATTAGCTCGTCAATGTTTTCAAATCCGCCAATGAAACCATTTGTTGGTCCTCTGGGGCAGACCCGGGTTTACTTGTTATGTACCAAGAAAACCCCTAGCTCACTAGCCCTTTCAGCGACAGACTGCAGAGAAGGCTGAAGTCTCACCTGAAGTGATCTTAGATGGGGTGGTTGAAGACTCAAGTGTCCTTAACTGGGTTCTATAGCATCCTATTGGTTCACAACTCTTCTTAGCCAGCAGGATCTCTCTTTGCGATGGCAACCTTTCTTACTCGTTGGGCTTGGGAGGGAGCGATCTCTTATCGCATTGCTGCCTCTAGAGCGATGCTCAAAATCTCTCCTCGGCTACCCTCTTATACTACGATATCTCACACCGTGGTTTCTCCGACGGTGCGATATCGCCTTTCTATATTGTGATATCCTTTATGGTAAGACTTCAATATGGCTCTCATAGCCCAAAGGATTCTCTCTTCTTAGTATACTAGTTAAGCTAAATAGCCTCACTTAGACTCCTATAGTCGAATATGCTTAACATCAACTATGCTGAACTCATGGAACTCATATACCGGAGTCCCTTAATGCAATAACTGTCAACTAACATGAACCAAGCACTGATAAACTAGTATACAGGCTACTTGATACATTCAACTTGTGGTTAACCTTCTATGCGCTATTATTGAAGCATAACATACATACATTCATCACTGATAAGCAACATCCATGTAACAGATAACAGATATCAAATAGGTAAAACACAATCACATGAACAATCGCATAACACACGGGTTTTACATGGTTCACTTCCAGCGGGGGGAAGCTACATCCATGGGAACTGGTTTTTATATCATATCTTGAGAGAGTAAACACAATTTCACTGCAACCTATTATGCAGCCTGAGATCTTCTGGGAAACTCCCCACACACAACCGAGAGTCCTTCTCTCTTAGATCTCTTCTTCCTCTTATATCACCTTCTTACGATATACTCTTCCTCTCTCTCTCTCTCTCTCTCAATCCCTACGGATTGTTACATGCATGCTCTTAGATCTAGCTACTGGTTACGTAAGATAACTATAGACTGAATAACAGAACCATAGATTAACTCTTACAATACTAAGACTCTAGAGACACTTGGCTAGCTACATGACTCAGTGACTCCTCCTCGTCTGACTGTCTAAGTAGCTACCCAATTGTCTCACTATCTAACCTTTTACATTACAAAATACATGCTTATATAGGCAGCCCGAAGGTCTCGCCATTACAAAACTGTGGGCCTTTCCCAACAGTAACCCAAAAACCCTAGCTGTGACAGTCGGCACGTCTGTACTATGGGCTGTCGCTTATCGTCACACCACAACTTCTTGTAGTATTCCACGCTTCCCGGCGTTGATCGTGGGTATGGGTGTCACTTCCTACTTTCCTTTGTCTTCAATACCTCAGCCCGTTGCTCCTTTTCTCTTTATGAGGGTAGTTGAGCCCTCCTGTCTCCACCGCTGCCTTAAGTACGGTGGTTGAGCTCTCTCTTCTCAGCCGCTCAGGTACTGTCTTCTTTGACTTCCCTGTCCTGATGTAGCAGCTTTTGCTGTAGCTGCGGGACCCCGCTCCAATAGTAGACCTGTACCATATAAACCAGAAGAGTCAAGGATAGAGCCAGAGTGGCTTGCATAGGTGGTGCATAATAGATCATAGGAGCTGGAGGTGTTGCAAATTTGGCCGTTTCGAAAGAACACGAGTGTGCCAAACAAGTCGGTCCATGAACATGAGGAGTTGGTGTAGAAGGCGCATAGGATGGGGTGGCTCTAGACTGAGCCATTATGCGTGAATAATCAGGGGCATAACCATGAGGCACATAGGAGGAAGTAGCTCCAGATTGAACCATCATACATGAGTAATTAGGGGCGTAATCTAGTTGGAAAACATTATGGGTGTTTCCAGGATGGGATGGAATCATAGGAGAGGATGACTCAAAATAAGGGTGTTGAGTAATAGAGCCGATAACTCCGTCAACAGCGTGATATTAGCCAACATATCTCAGCATGAGGTGCTAGCTCGGGGAGCATCGGGTATGACAATATACAAATATCTCGATTGGGCATATATCAAATCGAACTACTGAGCCTTAATTATGGTTTCTTCTTTAGTTTGCGGTCGCTCACATGAAACGTCCTTGGCTATGGGGGGACTAAGGTTTTGAGGAACCAATTGAGGAATATCCTATCTTCGAACTGGATCTTACATAGACTACGGTGAATATTCTATTCATGGATATGATCCGTGATATGGGTAGTTGTGTTTCGGTGACAGGGTAGTAGGATCTCCACTCCCTCGTCATAACGAACATGTAACTGGAAGAACTAAAGGAACATTGGAGTGAGCGAGGAGAATTCAGGGTACATAGCATGAGGAAATTCTATATACCACTTTCCCATAGAACCCATAAGTGTGCACTGGAACAACCTTAATCGAATGGAGTCATCCACAATGATGTTAGATGAACACCATAAGTGGAATGACATGATGTGATTTTGAGTGTCCTCTCCTGCCTTGCCCTCAAAATTAGGGATGTATGAGGGAATATTGGTAGGAATGGGTGGTGATGAATGGGTTCATTGGTTAACTATGACAAATTTGGTAGGTTTAGACTCTCCATACAAGGTAAGCTAGAGACGACGTTGGCTCAAGAAGGACCAACAAGGGTGCTAGTAGCTGCAGCAACATAGTTTGCATGCATAACTGGGGGTGGATGAGGTTGAATTCCGACCGTAGGAAAGGTCATTGGTATGGAATGAATAGTTGGAACTGGCATGAAAGGGCCATTGCCCCCAGGTATATAAGGTTGCATGGTAGTGACAATGGTGGCTGGAATGGAACCACCATTAATGGTTAGTGAAACAACAATAGTGTGTGTAGTGACAATGGTCCCACTAGGAATAGGGCCTATAGGCCCAGTGGAAAGGATACCTATGATGTTAGGTGGAATGGAAATGATCCCACTACTAACAATCCCCCCCTTGAAAGGGGTTAGGCTGTATGTTGGCAACATGAAAATATAGGTTGGCATTGATGGAAATTGAGGAAATCTGTAGGACAGTAGCCCACGTGTTGAAGATGAAGGATCCCATATTTCGAAGACAAAGGAGTCACAAAAGAGATCAAGATGAAATACACCCGTTCAATCAGGCAGGAGGCTCAAGGATCGTTGGATCAAATTATCCATGACTAAGATTCAAGTAGATTGACAGTTTAGGTTAAAGCCGTAGGTAAATCTACAACTATAAGATAATATTCCACAAAGAAATCAGGCATATCGACAAAGTCATGGTGAGATCCACATTCAATCTAAAAATGATGTTCATAAATCATCCCACATGAGATCCGAAGGTTAAGGATCAATTCCACAAAGGATAGGGAAAAAAGGTGAAGTTCCACAAAGGATAAAAAATAGGATGACTGAGAATAGTTCTGCAAGTAGATCAACGGTTCAGGAAAAGCATTGTGGGAATGGAAGTGCGGGTGTGGAACCACAAAAATAAAAAGTTCGAAATCATGGAAAAGTTGAATTTCCAACTTCTACATTCCACCATGCAGAAAATTCAAGTGTGAAAAGATGTGAAAATATAATGATGAGAGGACCGTTGCAGGAGAGGAAAGGAGGAAAGGAAAAGGTCCAAAAAACTGGAAAGTTGATTTTTTGGTTTCCACCTTCAACAGTGTAGAAAAGAGCTTGCGGAAAGGCCAGTCCAAAAAGCGGAAAGACAGAAAGAAAAAAGACAAAATATTGGAAAAGTTCAGTTTTTGAGTTCCGCCTTTTGTAGTGCGGAAAAGACGTTGCAGGAAGGCCGGTGCAGAAGCGGAAAAGTGGAAGTGCAAAAGTTCATATTTTGGAAAGGTTGGGTTTTCCAATTTCCACAATCCACATGCATAACAATTGGTGTGGAAAGGATAGTGCAGAAAGTTGAACTACAGAATGATAAGCTTACGAAAACCTTATGACTGCAGAAGGAAGCTTACGAAAACAAGAAAATATTGAAATCCAGGTTGCGGAAGAAGTTAATATTTCCTGCAAGCCTTGAAGATGATGCCTGCAAGTACGAAGAGAATGTATGCCATTGTTGGATGAATATGATATAGGTTTAATTAAATTTTCATAAACAGAATTATGAAGGGCATGGTTAACAAATTTACAACAGTTATGACTAACAAAAGGCACATAAACATAGTTAGAGTATCGTAAGGATGTGAATATTTGAAAAGGTATGTTGTTGTATTGATGTTTAAGAATAATATATAAACTTAATATTGAAGAGGAAGTGTAGCATCTCCATCATCCAGATCTATGTAGCCAAAGAATAAGACAGAGACCAAATGAGAGTAACAAGAGACATAGTTTTTAAAGAAGCTCTGGAAGTCTGATAAAAATACATACAAGGGTGGAAGGGTGGGGCTAGGGTAGGATACATTCCTGCAAGGAGTCCTTAGCCTCCTTTCATTAGTGGCTAGAGAATCAGGGTATTGGTGTATCCTTGTATGTAGGTGTAGGTATAAAATAGGGTGTGGGTGCATCCTTCATTAGTGGCTGAGAAACTTGGGGATTGTGGTCTCCATCAAGTGGGTGCTTGCAAATAACTATTGTATATTGTCAAAAAAAGTTTTTTCAGATAATAGAAACTTGTTAGTGGTTTACCTTATTGGGTTCCATGTAAAAACATTGTGTCCAAATTTGTTTTTACATTTTCTAAAATAAAATAAATTGTGTTTACATTTCTATCACTAATTCATCCCCCCACCCCCCTCTCAGTGACAAGACCTGACTCATCAATTGGTGAAAGAGTAGGATCCTTCACCATGATTTAACCAATGGGAGGAATATCCTATTACAACCACTATGGATCAGTAGATGAATATGTCAATAAGAGTCCCCATATTTGATGGTGAATACCATGTTTTATGGAAGATTAGAATGAAAAACTATCTTATGTCCATTTGTCTAGAAGTTTTTCCATTAGTTGAAGAAGGATATAATGTTCCAAAAGACACTCCCACAGAAGCAGAAGAAAGGAAGAAATTTTGGGAACATACAAAAAGCCTTAAACACATTACAAAGACCTATAAAAGTGAAAAAGAGATCTGGGACAAATTAGAAACCATATATGTAGGAGACTCCAAATTAAAGATGGAAAAACATCAATCTCTCAAAGTACAATATGAAAGTCTAAAAATGAAGGATGAAGAAAATATTTCAGAGTACTTTGAAAGAGTTGAGAATCTTGTTAATGCAATCAAAGGTTTGGGAGTAGAAGTACCATACTATGAGTTAGTTGAAAAGATACTAAGAACACTTCCTATGGTATATAATCCCAAAGTATCCACTCTTTAAGACTTAAAGAATCTAGAATATCTTACTATGGATGAATTGTATGGAATCCTCACAACCTATTAATTAAAACTACGAATTGATAATATCCCGAAATGAGAAGCAACTTTCAAGGTGATTAAGAAACAAAAAGTCAGAATAAAAAACCTTAGACTAACCATAATGAAGACTCTAATGAAGAAGAAGCCAATTTTATAAAAAAACTTTAGAAAAGATCAGGTAAGTACAAAGGCAAGTTGCCCTTCAAATGTTTTAACTGTGGAATAATTGGGCACTTTCAAGCCAATCTTCCTTATCCCAAGGAATACTCTGAAGATGAAGATGACAAAAACAAACAATACAAGAAAAAGGGAAAATTCCACTATAAGAAAAATTACAAAGGAAAAACTAATTTCTACTCAAAAGAAGAAGACAACAGTTCATTTGAGGTTAGTGACAGTGATGATGAAGTCACTTTTCTAGGTATTGAAGAGTCTAATGTGATAGAAGAAATTGAGCATAAGAAAGAGTTAGAAGATAACGCATAGGTTAATATGAAAGAATAACTATTCAATGTTTTGGATGTACTAAGAAAATACAAAAAAAAAATAGACACCTGAAATTTTTTTTAGTTGAACAACAGAAAGAGCATGAACAGAAATAAAAAGAGATGAAGAAAATAATAAGCAATATGAAACACCAAATTCAAGATGAAAATAGGATATAAGAAAGGTTGGAGAAATATCTTAAAGAAAAAACAACTAATCTGTGAAAAAATGGAAGCATAATTAGTTCACTTAAGAGAAGAGCTTGAGGCAAAATTTATTTAAACTAGATATGAAAATAGTTCTAAAATATTAGATAAGATTATAACCACACAAAGGGATCCAAGTAACAAAAATGGAATATGTTATTATCAAGAAGAAAATAAAGTTAGCTCAAAATATTATGCAAATTATCTTATTAGTACATTAAAAAATAAAGACAAAGAAAATAAAAGCAATGCTCAGATCTCTAGAAGATCATTTACACCCATCAAGAAGGAAGTCAAAACAGATCCAAAGAAAGTTTATCAAACAAGGTATCCTCACATTTTACTTGGATATTGTTTTACATGCTCTAACTTTGGACATAAAGCTATGTATTGTAGAGCATATGAAAAGAAAAGTTTGAAGGTTAAAAACTATAACCTAAAGAACAATCAAACAGTTGGTCAAGTTAAAAACATAAATTATAACTCATTTGCACCTCTACAAAAAAGGGATTTAGAATGATTAAATTGGCATAACTATGGACATAAATAAAGTAATTGCAGATTAATGGAAATATCAGAAATACCAAAGGATATTAGAGAGCAAAAGAAGCAGTGGAAAGAAAGAACATTAAAGAGGAATGTCTTATTTCCTTGAGAACACAAGATAAAAGAGATCTTTGGTATGTTGACAGTGGGTATTCTAAACATATGACAGGATATGAAGACAACTTTTTAAACTTAAAAAAACAAAAGGGTAGAGTTACATATGGTGACAATGCTTCAGGTAATATTATAGGGAAAGGTACTATGAATGTGGGAAAAGACAAAGACAAAAATGTGTTTCTTGAAGAAAATATGAAGCCTAGTTGATTAAGTGTTAGCTAAACTTGTGATCAGGGGAACATTTTCATTTTTTATTCTTAGAAATGTGAGATAAGAAGGAAGAACTCAGGAAAATTGGTTGGTGTTGATTCTAAATATCCTGAAAATGTATACATACTAAATACAAGGCAACTTGAGAAATGTCATACGAATTTAGTGGATGAAAGTTGGATATGGCATAGAAGGTTGGGGCACATCAAATTTGATATTGGGGCAGTAAGAAACTTACCAAAGATCACAAATCCTTCAAATCTTATATGTAGACATTGTCAATTAGGAAAGCAAACTAGAATTAGGGTCAAAACAAAAGAGTACTTAATATCAAAACCTTTAGAGCCGGTTCACATTGACCTCTGTGATCCTACAAGGATCAATATTCTGCAAGGAGAATCCTACTTTATGTTGTTCATTGATTATTTTACTAGAATGGCTTGGGTATTTTTTCTCAAGAAAAAATGAGAAGCATTTAACAAGTTCAAAGCCTTTAAAATCCTTATTGAAAACAAAATAGAGGAAAAATCAAATGTCTTAGATCAGACAATGGTGGTGAGTTCACCTCTAAAGAATTTGATCTCTTATGTGAAACCCATGGAATTAGGAGACAATTCTCTACTTCTAGAACACCTCAGCAAAATGGTATTCCTGAGAGGAAAAATAGAACAGTTTAGGAGGCTACAAGGACTATGCTCAATGAAGAAAATTTGTCTGATGGATGTTGGAGGGAAGCTGTAAACACAATAGTACACATATTAAATAAATGTTAGCTTAGGATTAATAGTAATAAGACTCCTTATGAGTTGTGGTTTGGGAGAACTCTTTCGGTAAAATACTTCAAGGTCTTTGGAAGTAAGTGTTACATCAAAAGGCTTGATGAGAACCTCAGAAAATTTGATTCTAGATATGATGAAGGTATCTTTCTTGGATACGCTTCTACCAAAAAGGAATACATATGCTACAATATTAGATTACATAAGATTATTGAGAGTGCATATGTTAATGTGGATGATTTAAAAACAAAGAAATTCAAAAATCAAGAGACCATACCTGACGATGAAGATGAAGATGATGATGAGTTAGTTGATACACAAGCAGATGTAGAAGAAAAGGATGACACACAAGAAGATGAAATGGATATGAGAAAAGAAAAGGAAGATACTCAAGAAGAAGAGATAATAGAAGAATCCCCAAAAAGAGACACAAAGACACCCTTAAGAATAACTCAAAAGAATCATCCTGAAGACCTAATTATTGGAGATAAAAGTACAAGAGTAGAAACAAGAAGACAATTGTTGTATCAAACAGAAATAACACTTTTGTCATTTATTGAGCCCAGATAAATCAAAGAAGCATGCAATGATGAAAGTTGGGTCAAAGCTATGAACAAAGAATTATACCAAATAAAAAAGAATAAAACTTGAGAACTAGTTCCAAAACCACAAGACAAGAATGTTATTGGAACTAAATGGGTGTTCAATAACAAAGTAAATGAAAATGGACAAGTAATCAGGAACAAGCCCAGATTGGTATGTAAAGGGTATGCTCAGGTTGAAAGATTATATTTTGAAGAAACTTTTGCACATGTGGCCAAATTGGAGGCAATTAGGATGTTCATATCCTTTGCCAGCTACAAAAAATTGAAAGTATACCAGATGGATGCGAAATAAGCGTTCGTCAATGGAAACTTTGAAGAGGAAGTTTACATAGAGCAAACATAAGGGTTTCAATTAACTGATAAAGGGAATTATGTTTGTAAAATAAATAAATCTCTATATGGGCTAAAACAAGCACCCAGAGCATGGTATGAAAGGATATATTGTTACTTACAAATACAAGGCTTCAAAAGAGGACCAATTGACAGTAATCTTTATTATAAATTATTGGTGATAGAATAATTATTGTGGAAGTATATGTTGATGATATCATATTTGGGACTGATGATGAAAAAATGAGTAAGGATTTTGCTAGTAAGGTGCATCAAGAATTTAAAAGTCTTTGCTTGGTGAATTGAATTTCTTTCTAGGATTTCAAATAGTTCAATCCAAAAAGGGAATATTTATTCATTAGTCCAAGTATGTGAAATATATGCTTAAAAAATTACAGTTTGAATATTTCAAACCTGTTTGTACACCTATGACAGTAGGATGAAAACTAAGCAAGGAAGATGAGTCCAAGACTATAGATCCAAAACACTATAGATCAATGATTGGGAGTTTTCTCTATGTAACATCTTCTACACCTGATGTCAAGCAAGCTGTTGGAATAGTAACTAGATTTCAAGATGGACCAAAAGAGAGCCATGTTCACACTGTGAAAAGAATTTTTAGGTACTTAAAAGGAACCATAGATCATGGTTTGTGGTATCCTAGCAACAATTAGTTCACTTTAAAGGCCTATTCAAATGCAGATTGGGAAGGTTGTGTAGATGAAAGAAAAAGTACAAGTGGAGGAGCATTCTTCTTTGGAGAATCATTGGTAGCTTGGAAAAGCAAGAAACAAACCTCAATATCTCTATCTACTACTGAATCTGAGTATATTGCAGTAGCAGAATGTTGGACATAAGTGGAATGGATGAAACAAGCTCTACAAGACATGAAAGTAGTCTTTGAAGATCCCATGGTTATTTACTGTGATAATACAAGTGCTATAACTCTCCCCAAGAATCATGTTCAACACTCCAAAGCAAAACAAATTCCGATAAAATACCATTATATGAGGGATCGGGGTGGGAAAAGGAACATTAAATTGGAATATGTCCCAAATCAAGAACAGATTGCAGACATCTTCACTAAACCCTTAAGCAAAGATGTATTTGAATATCTCATACAAATATTAGGAGTAGTTGCTCCTCCAATATAATCTTTTAAAAAAGAAATGTATTAGTTGGCATCAGTTCAGGGGGAGATAGTGATCAAAGTCAGGGGGAGTCACTCAATCCTTTTCCCTTGATGTAAAAGGGGGAGAAATTAAAATAATATTGACATCAAATCCAAAGGGGGAGATCATTGGAAACATATCAATATAGGTTTGCATTGATGGAAATAGAGGAAGTCTGCAGTCCAGTAGCCCATGTGTTGAAGATGAAGGAGCCCGTATTTAGAAGACAAAGGAGTCGCACAAGAGATCGGGATGAACTAAACCAGTTCAATCAAGCTTGGAGAATCAGAGATCATTGGATCAAATGATCAATGGCTAAGATTCAAGTAAATTGAGGGTTTAGATTAAATCCATAGGTAAATATATAGCTATAGGATAATATTCCACAAATAAATCGAGAAGATCCACAAAGTCATGTTAAGATCCAAATTCGATCTTAAAACCATGGTAAAAAAGAATCCCACATGAGATCTAATGGGTAAGGATCGGTTTCGCAAAGGATCAAGGATTAGATGGCTGAGAATAGTTATGCAAGCAGATTGACTGTTTGTAAAAAGAATTGCGGGAAAGCCATTCCGGGAACAGAACGTGGGTGTGGACCTGCAAAAATCAAAATGTCAAAATTGTGGAAAAGTTGAGTTTTTGAATTCCGCATTCCGCCCTGCAAAAAAGGAAAGTGCAGAAAGATAATGGCAGAGGGACCGTTGTAGGAGTGGAAAGGTGGAAAGGAAAAAGTTCAAAACAATGGAAAATTGAGTTTCCGATTTCTGCCTTCCACAGTGTGGAAAGGATCTTGTGGAAAGGCCAATCCAGAAAGTGAAAATGCAAAAAGAAAAAAGACAAAATCTTGAAAAAGTTGAGTTTTTCATTTCCGCCTTCCATTGTGTAGAAAATACATTGTAGGAAGGTCGATGCAGAAGTGAAAAAGAGGAAGTGAAAAAGTTCAGATTTTTGAAAGGTTGAGTTTTCCGATTTCTGCAATCCATAAGTGAAACAATTGGTGTGAAAAGGCTGGCGTGGAAAGTTGAACTGCGGAACAATAAAACTATGGAAACCTGACGATTACAGAAGGAAGCTTGTGGAAACAATAAAATCGTGAAATCGAGGTTGCGGAAAAATTTTGCTTACAAGCCTTGAAGATGATGCCCACATGTATGAAGAGAATGTACACCATTTTTGGATGAATATCAGATAGGTTTAATTAAATGTTCATAAATAGAAGTATGAAGGGCATGGTTAACAGAGTTATGATGGTTATGATTAACAAAAGGCACATAAATAGAGTTAGAGTATCGTAAGGATCTGACTGTTTGAAAAGGTATGTTGTTGTATTGATGTTTAAGAAGAATATATAAACTGAATCTTGAAGAGGAAGTGGAGTGTCTCTATCATCCAGATCTATTCATCCAAATCATAAGACAGATACCAAAGGAGAGTAACAAGAGACATTTTTTTTAAATAAGATCTGGAAGTTTGATAAAAATACATAAAAGGGTGGAAAGGTGGTCCTAGGGAAGGCTACATTCCTACAAGGAGGTATTATCCTCCTTCCAGTAGTGGCTGGTGAATTAGGGTATTTGTGTATCCTTGTGTATAGGTGTAGGAAGAAACCAGGGTGTGGGTGCATCCTTTAGTAGTGGCAGAGAAACTTGGGGATTGTGGTCTCTAGCAAGTGAGTTCTTGCAACTAAAAATTTGTTGCAGCTGCAATTGTTTTCCCCAATTTTTAAAAAAATTTGGACCCCCTTTGATTTTAACTTGCCTAAAATGGTTTGGATTCATGAAATCTATTTTGTTTTTCCCTCTGCTACAGTTTGGATTGTTTCGAGGTCAACTGTTTTCATGCTTTTCGAAAAATTGTTGTGTCTGCAAATGCTTTGGGTCGTGGAGTTTAAAGTTTGATTTGAAAATGTTGTCCTTTGATCTGAATGATTTCTTTCATTGCTATGGGAAGTCTATTTCTATTCAAATCAAAGTTTTAGTTCTCTTTGCAGTCGTGGTGTTGGAGAAGAAAAAAACTACTTCTATTGCTGCACTGCCAAGTCTTTCAAAACTTAAATTTTTTCTTTATTTGTCTTTTTGGAGGTCAGTTGAACATGAATCGCAGCCATAGTTCTCTATGTAGCCGCCATTGCGGAATCTAAACAATGAATGACCCAATGGATAGTTTTGATTGTTGCTGATTCCTTGGTTTATTGATCAACTGTTTAATTTGCGATGTTTATTTAACACTATCGAAATTCATTTGAGGTTTGATTCAGACTGTAGTTATTTGTGCGGCCGCTGTTTCGGAGGATTAATAATGAACGTTCCGACGGATTAGGGCTAATCCTCTCCGATACTGTGTTTTATTGTTTTTGTTTTTTTTCTTCGCTATCTGAAAGTTTTATGACTTCGATTGAAAGTTGTTGTCTATTTGATTCCCACCATTGCTGCTCCAGAGTAGACTAACGATCCGATGTGGTTTGTTCTGATTTTTGTCATTGTTTTCTATTATTGTGGAACCCTTAGTCCATGCATCACCCGCTGTTGTAGCTCCTTAGTAGGAAAATCGTTTGATCCTATAGCTGTTTCGCTCACCGATGGTTTGTTTTGGTTTTCGCCGATATGTTTTATTTGTCGTGGAAGCCGTAGTTCTTTTGTCTTTCGTTGTTGCGGCTCCAAAATGAACTAATAATTTGACTTATAGATTTTCCAACCGTCGATGTTTTATGTTGACTATGGAACCCTTAGCCTATGCAGTTTCCACCGTTGTGGCATTTTAGTGAACTAAGCACCCGACGTTTATGTCATTCCGTTCGCCGACAAAGAGATTTTTCCGCCCGATGCTATAGTATTTAGTCTTTTTGATGCCGATATACTTAATAGTCTCATAGAACTCATTGTCTATCTGAAGCCCACTGTTACGGCTATGAATAAGACTATCCTTCCAATGCTTCAGTGATTTTTCCCACCTGTTCTGTGTGTGTTTTTACCCTATCTTATGGGCGGCGAAGGTTTCCGATTCTCATCATTCTAAGTTTTTCACGATGAGAGCACAGTACAGGGACTCCTTTTGATGATTAGTTTTATTGTTAGTATGGTTTACGTTTGTTGAAAAGATGCAGTCCAAATTAATGATGGATTTTTGTTTTAACTGCAGACAGACTTAGAAGATTCTTTAGACCTTATTTTGATTATTACTACTACAAAGAAGACATAGCTGGAGGACAAAGCAGAAGGGATTTGGATGAAGAAAGAAAAATTTAGAAGCAGATATGTTGCTCACAGAGCAAGATAGTGAAAGGTTGAGATCAACAGGTTATTGAACAGAATTGATAGCAGTAGAGGCACAGGCTTGGAAATGGCTCATCAGTTACCAAGCCGATCCCTTTTTACAAAGTGCTTGTAAATATTAATCTAAAATGTAACATATTGTATTAATCTTGAGCACTCACAAAGGACAAAATTGTCATATTAAATGGTTGGGGGAGCCCAAAGGTCACCTGGGGGGGGCAACCCAAAGGTTTTGCTGTTTGTATAAATATAGGAGAATTAGAGGGAAGAAGGGACTTTCCCAAGAATATTTGTGAGAATATGATGTAAGAAGAACTATTTCCTTTTGCATAAATAAATTAAAAGTTTCCTGTTGGAGAAAGCTTTGTGGAATTTTTCAAATACTGTGCCATGGATTTGCTGAATGTGAACTATTTTGATTTCAGTCTTGTGTCCATGAACTGTGAGATATGTTAACTCAAAAATCCCCCACTCAGCTCTCAATGGCCTACACCACCCAAGGACACCATCTCACGACCCTCATATCACTCCATTAGACCCCCACACCCTCAAAATAGCTAAAGGATGAAGAAAAGGGCTTAAAAACCCCAAAAAGGAGCCCAAAATATTCTCCTAGGAGCTAAAATCCCCAAAAAGGGGATAAAAACCTAAAAGGAGGTAAAGTTAGGGAGGAAGGGGCTAAAATCCGAAAAAAGGGGGCTAAAGCCTTGACCAAGGGCTTAAAACCCTAAAACCCCTTGAAAAAGCTATTAAAGGAGGGTGGGGGGTCACTCTCAAACAACTTCTCCCTTGCATATTGTTATGTTGTCCGTGGATACCTTGAGACACCTTTTCCTCTCAAGCCACCCACACTCCCTCTCCTCCATTTCCATTGAGCTAAAGCTCCCCATCCAAGAGAGGTGCTTCCACAAGCTAGGGCATGGTGGCCCATTTCCACCAGAGAAGGTATGGCTTGTCTTTCATGTCTTGTTTATTTGTTTTCTGTGCTTTCTAACCCTTGTTTCCATTTGCAGGTTTTATGTTTAACATTTTTCTACAGGTTTTACTGTAGCTTAGGATTTGTTTGCAGGTATTTGGAGGTGGAACCCTAACTTGTGTTTGCGGATGGGTTCACCGTTGCTTCTCTCTTCTTTCTGTTCGTAGCTTAGTTTACTGTTCTGTCCATTTCCATTTTTGTTTTTATTTTCTACATTTACCCACTAGCAGGAACCTACCCTTCTGTCCTATAGATAGAAGGGAGCCATTCCTACCCCTATAGCAATGAGAAATCCCTACTACAGAACTGGCGACCATTCCAGGCCGATCCCACAGGATCCCCGGTCGAAGTTTTTAATTTTCAAGTTTTTAAATTTTTTTCCCTAGTTTTCAATTTTTTTTTGTTAAATCCACTTTAAATTTAGTTTATTTTCTATTTTTAGTACTGCCGAAGCCTCTGCTAGGAAAAAATGTGTGAGATTGGCCGCAGCACAAGTCACTGTCAGCCAGATCTGACTCTGCCTCACAAAAAACCCCAAATCTGGGGTAGGGCGCTCTTATCAGGGCCAAAAGTGAGGTGAAGGCACACTTAATGGGAAATCAGGTGCACCCATGGAGCACTTAAACCCCCTATAAGTGTGACTTCAACCCAGAAACTCATTCTGCAACTGTTTCTGCATTCTATGTGACCCCCTCACCTGTTTCTAAAAAAATCTTATGGCCCCCTCGCCAGATTTGATCAGAAATGTGTGGCTTGTCAAACAGAACTTCAATTTCAGTTTAATAACAGTTAAATTTCAATTTTATAGGAATTTCAGTGTGGCTCATCTGCCTCTGTCCAACACTGCAAGTCAATTTCAGTTTCTGTTTTCATTTCATGCAATTTCTTGCACAAACAATGTGTAAATGCCAAGTAAATATTAATGGCCTAATGAAATGAACCTAGCCTAACTAAAATCAACCTAAAACTAACTGTCTTGCTTCCCCTTCCTCCTCTACCCAGTCATCACCCTCCAGGGTATTTTGGGATACGACGAAGGGAAAGCTCATATAGATCTTGGCACTCCACTATATTTTTCCAAACCATTAAAACCGGATGACTTGGAAGGTAAAGGGGGTAGAGAAAGAGGGATTCTCACGGCGCTAAGTATCCTCCCTATTGACCAACCTTGCATCCGGGAGGTGACCTGAGGATCTACGGATGGGATTAGTCCCATTTTGTTGAGAGCCCAACACCTTCTCTTGGTTGAAGAGGAATATCAGTGTGAGGTAGTCATCTAGTTAGGCCATCAAACATTCAGGGTTAATAGCTATATTTGTTCACAATTTTTTATTATTCAATGCTTGCATACATAAACACAATGACATGAAATCTACCATGATGAATTCATAAACCATTTACACCAACCAAATACCATAAAAAAAAAACAAACAAATACACCATACCAACTAATTAACCCAACTCAGTTCATGACGTTGAGTAAGCCTTAAAATTTACCAATTTACACTAAGTACAACCAATCTGCAGTCTTTGAGGACATAATTCCCTCACTGCTTCAACTATGGGAAGTACTTGGGATTTGCCCAGAAACTCATTGTGAGGAGTACCATAGGAACCCCAAAGTAGTTGGCCACTAAGAGGAATTGCCAAGTGAAACGGGCAAAAACCCCTTCCGATTGAGTAGAAACACCTATAAGGAAAAAGCCAAGCGCTGTCTTCTGGTAGTCTTGGTGGCTGAGTGACCAAATGCAGCCAATAGGAATCCACTGAAACCGGGGTCCAAACATCATTCCCACCAGTTTTAGACATAAAATCTAACACAATTGATCCTCCACGCTCTTCCTCACGCCTGAGAGGCGAACCATCACCGTTTGGAACACTCAATCGACACCATCGAAGCTACTCTCAGCAATCTCCCATACCATCAGAAGGCCACAAAACCTCTGATTCTGATTCAGACCCATACCAGTTTGAACCAGAACTCCATAGTGCACCATCAAGCCCCATGGCTAGTGCAAATTTGGATCCATTTTTCGGCATAACCATAGCAAGTGGACCCATGTCCACATCACAACCTGTCACCGACAACCTGGTAAGTGGCCCAAGAAAATTGATGCAGACTATCATTAGTCAGTTGCCACCACCTACAGTGACCAGCCAAGCTGGCCAATTGATAGCACATAGGGGCAGTGGCCCTTCCACACACACTGCCCCTCCTGCCACACAGAAGGGCAGTGGACTGTCCACTTACATTGCCCCTACTGTCATACATGGGGGAAATTTCCCCGCCACTCATACCATCCCACCCACAACACTTGGGGGCATTGGCCCATCCACAATGGTGCCACCACAAGCACCCCCAGCTATGCAGATGCATTATGCACCTGCAAACCCCACCACCATCGCAGACCCATCCCACATCAACCTGGGGTCAAATCTGCCATTCATGGCTTGTCTTAACTTTCCTGACTTGGCTAGATTAACAAATGACCCCATTCGCCATCAAGCCTTTTGGCCTCCCATGCCAACTAAGCTGCCATCAGACATCCCCAAGTTTGAAGGCAAAGCAGGGGAATGTCCCCAAAACCACATAATGACATTCCATCTATGGTGCTCATCCAACAGCATCGTAGACGATTCCATCAGGATGAGGCTATTCCAACGCACTCTCACAAGTGCTGCAACCAAGTGGTACATTGAGATACCACAGGCCAAATACTCGGACTTCAACTCCCTAGCCTTCATGTTCCTACAGTATTTCCAACTCCCCATAAGATATGACAAGGGGGTGGAAATCCTGCCATCCTTCTGTCAAAACACTGCCACTCATATAACAAACCATATCCATGAGTGGCTTCGACGCCGTAGCCTATGAAAAATACAACTTGATGACATGATCTTCTTGGATTGGTTCCTTAAGACCTTGCTCCCACCCACAGCAAAGGATGTTGCATCCGAACGTCCCCAATCCAAAGAAGAGGACATACTGAAGGCCCAACAGCTTGACCTTATCTATGCTTAGTCTGGATACCTGTACACCATCATTCCAGACGCCCCCCATCTAAGTACCTCATACCGTGATGCACCGGGTGCATCCAACACTACAAACAATATCATAGGATCGGTCTCCCAACAGCCACACCCTCGACCGACACCACCTGCCATTACACCACAACCAAGCTCCAGACTACGCAAGAATGATGTCTCATTCTAGAGCAATAAATACCTATGCACAACCTACACCACCAGAGTAGGCTCAGGCCATGGCTTGGCCAACACAGTAGTATGTGGGACAAATGCCCACATTTGTGGCATCACCCCCACGACAAATCTATTACACATCACTAGTACAACCAGTTCAAGCCCCCGCCCCCACTCCACCCACCCCGTTGGGACCAGTGTTCGCACAACAAAATAGTCCCAACCAGCCTGCCCCCAACAATCAACAAGGGAAAGCTTGAAATAACCGGCCCTACAACCAAGGCAATAAGAAATCGTAGGGAGGCGGTCAACAACTATACCATCCCAAAAATGCTGCAGCAAACTGGCCAGCCCAAAACCCCCCATGATAGAATGCACCAAGATGCAACGCTCCATTGCGCACAAACCAACCATACACACTCTGTGATGTTTATGGGAATTACACATTTGAGTGTCCCCTTATGGCTCTCACTAAGCAGGCCATTCAAAATGAGGCCCAACAGGTCACCAACATGGAAAATCAAGTCCAACCCAACCCAGCACCATAAGGACCTCCCCCCATGGTGCTTCAAAACCCACTACCAGTCCAAGGATTGGTGGCAACCGCACCCCTTCCCCAGGCCAATCCCAATGCTCCAGGGGCACCTCCCATGATTGAAACAGGTGTTCACCACCTGCTAGCCATGACGACTAAATAGGTCAACTTGCAAACCCAATGGAATCAGTACGGTACCACCACTGAACCCATTGACACATGAGCGACATCCACGTCTAAGATAGTCAACCTGCCTCTTTAGTTACCCCCATTCCTGCACCCCCCCATACGCAGGATTGCCAATAATGGCACGGCTAGAGTTGCAGTTGGCTATAGCATTATGGATGATTTGGCCCAAACGCCAACCACTGTGTCTGCTCTTGAGGTACTTAAAACATGCCCAACGCAGTGGAAAGCCTTACTAACCGCCCTAGGGGTATTAGACCCCTCCGAATCCAAGTTGATCAAATTCAACACAAAGAACGAGGAACCACACATGCCATCGACCATCACCTTCCAAATCTCGGTGTCCATCCGGAATTTGGTTGTACATTGGTGCATAGTGGATGAGGGGACATCGACGTGTGTTATGTCTACCTTGGTTTGGTAGAAACTTGGATCACCAATTCTGCAATCGTCCTCCACAACTCTATGGGATTATGATGGACATCCCACTAAATCCTAAGGAATCCTCCCCCATGTCCCCATTACATTAGCCAGGAAGACAGTGCTGATCGACATAGAAGTTGTCAATGCTCAACTGGACTACAACCTCCTACTCGGAAGGAGTTACATGTACACCATGTGATCTGTCACGTCAACTATCTTCTATCTCATGATGTTCCCCCATGAAGGGAAGATTGTGACGGTTGATGAACTCACTTATCATGATCCGCAAGGGTTAACGACACTTGCCAAGGTTATCCCTACCATCACCACCATTGAGCCGCAAGGGGTGACCACACACACTAATGTTGTCCCTGTAATCAACACTATGGTTGACAACAGACCAGCACCTCTGTTGTTGAATGTGGGCCTTGGGTTGTTTTCCAATACCTCCATGACGGCTTCTTTCCCATTAGTGTCACCACCACTGACAAAAAATGAAACTGTGGACTTGTGCATGGTCTCATCAAGCACCATTGCACCCAAACAAAAAATGCAGCCGCAGCCCCAACCACAACCACAACATCATCTATATCTGCAACACCAACAGCAGCTGCAACATCACTCACATCAGTAGCATTACGCATAGCTGCAACCACAACCGCATCCCCACATGCAATTGTCAAGGAGTTATTTGGGCTCATCCCCAGTCCATACAATTCCCTTCCTCTTCCCTCCACCTGGTGTCATGAGCAATTCGGTCATGGCCACCTTAAGCCTACCCAACTTTACATTGGGAATCCTGGTGTGGTATCTTGATCCACTAGCTCAACCAACAATGCCCCAGGTTGTCTTAACCCCAGTACAACCCATTGCAGTCGAGTCACACCCTCCACCTGGTCCGCAAAAGCCAACTGCTGCACCCACACCCACCCCGCCCCACCCTAAAAGGGCTAGGGGAAAGAACATCAAAGCCACCATAGAGCCATGACAAGTCCCACCTTGTGCCATCTACGAACAACAGGGCCATCCAACTCAGAGTTGCCCTGAAATCCCAATGATCTTTGCGCATTTGGATGCAATGGACACAATTGAAAACCTCCCCGTAGTTGAACTTCCAACTGCGTCAATAGTCAGAAATAGGTCATTGAGAACAAACCATGCTTGCACCCTCTACGGTTTGTATGGACATTATTCTCACCATTTCCAAGAATTGCCTGAATTTCGAATGGCTTTAGCCGACCTTCAACAACATTCCCTTGAATTCGAGATCACCTTGATCGAATAAGTTCACCCCCCACCTCCTTCTTCAGACAGCATGTCCATTTACATGATGTCCAGTTCAACTGACCCACTTGTCTCCACCACCACCAATGGTCCATCAGAGCTATCTCTTCCATTGTTTCCCCAACCACAGCCACAATCTCAGTCGCAACCTCAACCTTAGTTACCAGGGAAACATTGGGGTTCATTCTCGATCAACACAATCCTTTTCCTTTTCCTTTTCCTTTTCCCTTTCCTTTTCCTGCCATCCAAGATTGTGAGTAAGTCTGTCTTGGAAACCCACAATCTACAGGATTTCACACTGGGAGATCCTGTGTGGTACCTTGAACCACCTACCCTACCTCTAAGGCCCCAGGATGTGTTGACTCATGTCCATCCAATTGAGATGATGTTGTACCTACCTCCAGGTCCATCAAGGACTCCTCTTTCCTCTAGGCCTACCACTCTTCCTCCAATAGAGACTGGGGGAAAGGCCACCAAATCCATAACTAGTACCATTTACATGATCTTTAGCACCAGTTTCCCTTCCATCTCATTGACCCTAGAAGATCCACCTGATATACCTCGGCACCACTACCGCAATGACGAAGAAATCTGTAAGACTGCCTTTGGTTTTACCCCATTCCATTTAAACCATAGTGTGGAATCGGTTCTTCCCATAAAAGACTAGATTCTATCACCCTGCCTTACCCAACAACCTTTGTCTCGGTAAGAGGGCATACCTCTTCGCTGACTCATATGGTCGACTTTTGAAGAAGCCGCGCAACGGCCTCCACAGCAAGAGATCCTATGCCTAATACCACCACTATGAGTCCCTTATAGCATAGTTTTTTCCCTTTTTATTTTTCAACATTTTTTCACCACAAGTCATGGGAAGCATCATTAGCTACTAATCCAAAGTCACCCAAAACCGGTTCGAGACACCTCTCACACCTCTGAGCTCAAATTTACATCTTCTTATGATACCACTATCTCATGTTTAATAAATTAATTTCGGGACCATTTCCCACAGTCACCTTGATTTACAAGCCACAGCATGGCGATGCAAGTGTCTACAGACCTGTGCTTGTATTACACTTCTCGAACGCAACTCATGCAAGTTTTCAGGCCATCGCCCATTAAGGAATGTAATTTTACTTTTATTTTTGCATTTATAATTGTCTTTTCCACCACACCTTACGCGGACATCTAGACCATCGTCCACAAAACCCTTTATTTTTCTTGCATGTATTTGGCATATAAGTGCCCCCAGACTTGCACTTACATCACATGTATTCAAGTTGGTCCACCGCAACATACACACACGCTCTCCTGACCTCTGTCCAAGAGCCACCTTGGTTTGCATGCCTTCTGCCACATTGACTTGCGAGCCTCTGCCACGATCTATCCCATGCATGTATTGGTATGTTTGAGAGCCTTCTGCTTCGTCCATACTATGCGAATGACCTTTGGACCTTTGTCCACTGTCCTAACATGGGGCACTACCTATGCCACCGCAATCGGTTGACCATATTGGAGTTTTGTTTAAGCTCTTTTCTGACTCCTTAAAACAATGAAAATATTGCCGAGCACAGTTGCTTCCTTTCCCGCTCGCTAAAGTATAGGAAAGGGCATCTACATTGCCTCATTTAACTCCTTTTGCGGACCATGTAGACCAGTAAAATGAAAAGGACACCCTTGGCACACTCAATCCAATACTGTTCCCCTTTGCATACTTTTATGCTTTCTTGGGAAGAGGGGCCACACCTCATGAAAAAGCTCATCATGGGTTTTCTTTAAGCTCTTTTCCAGCCTTCTCATCAAGAAAAGATTGCCGAGCAAACTTGGTTTCATTCATGCTCATAAAATTATTTGAATGTCCATCCAGTTAGTATAAGTTTAACCTTTTCCAGCCTGATTGGAATACCAACGGTAAAGAAGCCTCTCATCCCCTATAGGATGGGCGAGCTCTCCTATGCATACTTTTATCCTTTTTCAGGCACAAGAGACTACCAATGAAAAAGATCCCCCACTGGAGTCTTCTTCATGCTTTCAGACTCTCTAAAAATGAAAGCACCACCGAGCATTTACCTTCCCAGGCTCGCCAAAAATCCATGAGATCGTACCATAACGATGTCCCTAGACACCACCCCACAGAAAACATTTTGGCAGCATTCCCCTGTTGGGTTGCCTTTGTTCAAAGTACTCTGCAATGTGTCTTCCTTGGATCCCATCAGTATCAAAAGTGTCTACCTCCTCCAAGTATTTTCCATCTGCAGTGATATCCCCGTTATTTCAGCTATGATCCCATTCCCATGAGTCACTTTCATTCATTTCTTGTTCCACCCTACCGTCATACTCTAAACAAAGGAATTTTGAGTCTCCCTCCCCCTGCCCCTATTCAAATATTTCCCTTCCCCCCCCCCCTCTCCATCAAGTGAGTCAGTCTATAGATTGCTTCACACCTTCCAGTTATCTCCCTCATGCTCCTGGTCAAGGAAACATCATTTCCTTGGCTAGGGGCAGGTTTCCCTCTGTCGATGCCAACACACATATTCCAGAGGATAGACCCAGAGGTCCCTATATCTTGGTTTCATTAACCTCATTGATGAGTTCTTTGGACCACTTGAGAGGAGTCCTTAGTGCCTCTCAGGATGGTTGTTTCTCATGAGCTCGACTTCAACTACACCATTGCACCTTTGAGATTCGTATAGGGTTTTGTCCATACAATATTTGGTCGAAGAGCCCAGATGTCACCTTACTCTAGCACATTGTTGAGTCCACTCGAGGGACCTAAACAGGTTATGTCCCTTGTGATTTTCGGGTTGCTTTGGAGACAGTGTTCAGAAGCCCCATCAGTGCTTCGATATACCTTTATGACTGATGGATCATACTTGTACCACAGAGACTCTGACTCTCAATCAGTGAGTCCACACAGCTATGTACCATTCCAGATCTAGCAGATAGTTAGTCATGAAGATATAGCATTCCATGAGATTGGCATGGGTCCAATGTACCAGATCATCATTGTATTCAGCCTCACATGGAGGCAACCATTATTGTAACATCAGTTGTATATGATCGGCTCTTGTATTTTAGAGCATAGATCAAATTATTCTTTTGACATTGTCATGAGCATGGGGATTCCTGCCTCGTCCATACACATGTCACACATTATTTGTATCTCACCCATTGATGGGAACCATATTAATACAAAAACCAAAAGCCACTATGCCCCAGCCCTAGAAGCACCACCTCTCTACAGCAAATCCTATGATCTCCATCGGCCATACGTTGAGCTCCTACCCTCACACATCAGGGGGCAATATGTTAACCCAAAAATCCTCCACTCAGCTCTCAATGGCCTACACCACCCAAGGACACCATCTCACAACCCTCATATCACTCCATTAGACCCCCATACCCTCAAAATAGCTAAAGGGTGAAGAAAAGGGCTTAAAACCCCCAAAAAGGTGCCCAAAATAGTTTCTTAGGAGCTAAAACCCCCCAAAAGGGGCTAAAACCCTAAAAGAAGCTAAAGTTAGGGTGAAAGGGGCTAAAGCCTTGACCAAGGACTTAAAACCCTAAAACCCCTTGAAAAAGCTATAAAAAGAGGGTGGGGGGTCACTCTCAAACAACTTCTCCCTTGCATATTGTTATGCTACCCATGGATGCCTTGAGACACCTTTGCCTCTCAAGCCACCCACACTCCCTCTCCTCCATTTACATTGAGCCAAAGCTCCCCATCCAAGAGAGGTGCTTCCACAAGCTAGAGCATGGTGGTCCATTTCCACCAGAGAAGGTATAGCTTGTCTTTCATGTCTTGTTTATTTGTTTTCTGTGCTTTCTAACCCTTGTTTCCATTTGTAGGTTTTATTTTTAACATTGTTTTGCAGGTTTTACTGTAGCTTAGGATTTTTTTGCAGGTCTTCGGAGGTGAAACCCTAACTTGTGTTTGTAGAGGGGTTCACCATTGCTTCTCTCTTATTTCTGTTCGTAGCTTAGTTTACTGTTCTGTCCATTTCCATTTCCATTTTTATTTTCTGCATTTACCCACTAGCAGTAACCTACCCTTCTATCCTATAGATAGAAGGGAGCCATTCCTGCCGCTGTAGCAAGGAGAAATATCTACTACAAGATCGTTCTAACTCTTTGAACCTATGTTTTTGTATGAATGCTCTCTAGTTTATTCTATGAATTTTCAACTATGAGTAATGAATGTTGTTCATAAACAATTGGCTATCTGGTTGTTCAAATATCTTTAAATGTTCATGTGTATTGAAAGAAGTATCAGCTAGCTGTGATTTTTCTTAATGCATGCGCAAAACACATTACTCATTAATGAATGATAATCTTGCTCCCTAGGAACAGGTTAGATAGTTAGTTTTAGTTTTCTTGATGTGTGTGATTTAGATGTGAGAGAGTTTAAGAAGAGAGGTAAGAACCTGCGCATCACATTGTGACCACTCCTCATATTCTCTATCAATATGCATTCTTAGATAGGCACTTGCATCTCATACTTAAATATAAAAACTAAAACATACATGGTGGATTAGGTCACAACCGGTAAAACCTTTTATTTTTGTTACTTGACCTATGGTAGCTAAACCGCAAATCAGACGGATTCCCCATACCAAATAGTAAGGAGCTAGTTGGGAATGTTTACTAGGGAGAATCCCTTGTTGTTGTCACCTACGATTTTCTAGGCCTCAATAGTTTTGGCGCTAGAAGCAGGGAAGCCAGTGCATGGCTGGCCGAGGAAACCCATTTCCTCGAAATTACTCAACCGGTAACAGTTATGAGAGCAGTTTGTTTCCCAATCCAATTCCTAAAGAGAAGGGTAAAGAGAATTTGTATTCTGTTGATAAAAAAGTAGTGAATGATTTGAGAAGACATACTAGGGCATATGTGAAGAATAGTGGAGGATTACCAATTATCTCTGACTTACCCAGAAGAGAATATAAAAAGAAAGAATGTCCTATATTGGAAGACTTAGTGTTGGTTGGAGATTTGGAAGAACTTGTAGAAACAACCTTATAGGAAGTTGTACAGCATTTGAATCAAGTAGACCCAGAGACTCCTTACTATTCACCTTTTCATACTCCTATTCATTCACCACTTCATTCTCCACCCAGACTCATGGTAGGCGTAAATGAAAATCAGCCACCCAATCCACCAAATCCACCACCTACTTGGAAGGCTAGGTCACCTCTAAACCTAGAACCTCCTTTGCATGACTTACCTTAGGATTTTGAGAAAATGCTACCTAAGTTTGATCCCAGCAAAAATATTTTAGTAGATGATCATTTGGAAAGCTTCTACTTGGCTATAGAAAGACTAAGGGCCGGAGAACATGAAGATGTAGTCTGCATATTATTTCCACATACCGTGAAAGGAGCAGCAGCCTCATGGTATTTTTCTTTGCCTGCAAACTCAATCACAGAATGGGATACATTTGAAAGGATATTTAGAAATAAATGTGTAGCCCAGAAAACTCACGCAGCCCTAATGAAAGGGTTATGTGCTTTGAAGAAAGAAAGAAAAGAGAAAGTGCATAGTTTCACCCAAAGGTTTGCTGCGTATCTTAAGAATTTTCAGCAACTGATAAGCCTAATGAAAGAAAGAAAAGGATATTCAAAAATAAATATGTAGCCCAGAAAATTTATGCAGCCATAATGAAAGGGTTATGCGCTTTGAAGAAGGAAAGAAAAGAGAAAGTTCATAGTTTCACCCAAAGGTTTGCTGCGTATCTTAAGAATTTTTTTGCAACTGATAAACTTTCTGATAAAGTTCTGATCGAATACTATACTTCAGCTTTAGGGCCTGATTTGGCCATGTTTGCCAAGATGAAAGTCAATCCCACATTATCAGAAACTTATGAAGAAGCTGAGAGAGTAGAAGCTGAAAGAGAGAGCATAGAAGACTATCCTGAACAGTCGAGAGAATTTTTTTTTGGTAAGAAAGCCTTATTATTTACTAAGCCTAAGGAAGAGAAGTCACATGACTTTGAGGGGATGGTAAAAATGATGCAGAAGCTATCTAACAGAATAATAGATTTGGAAAAAGAAAAAGAAACTCAGAAATCTTTTAAGCCTTATTATAAGAGGAGAGAGGACAACAATCAACATAAACCTCCTCCACACAGTCCTTCAACAATGAACTTGACAGAGGTAGGTATGGATAACTTTTGCACTTTTCATCAACAGCCCCATTCTAAAAAAAATTGTCCTCAATGGATAAATTCGATGACATTACTTATGAATCAGCTATTGGACTTTAAATTAACAGAATCCGATAATGAATAAGAAAAGAATAGTAAACCCACAGAAAAACAAGAGGATGATGCTCTGGTTTTATGGGACTGTGTCTCACTTTTTGATATGGAAGAGGAAGAAATAGAAGAAACAAATGTGACAACAAGAATTCAAGGCTTGTTAAGTAAAGATAGATCAGTAATCCTAAAAATTAAGAGACTTCAAGAGAACATAAAGAAAATTCCACAGCTGATAAAATACCTGAATTCACCATTACGAGTCAGGACCCAAAGCAAATCAACATGCTTGTCAAGCCCATTAAACAGAATACTAATGATGTAAAAAAGAATCTCAAAGAGCATAAGATGGAGTATGACATTGTGGAAGATATCAATAGGGCTAAGGAAAATTATATCTTGTTGTTTGAAATGTGTAATATGCCTCAGTAGAAAGAAAGATTGTTAAAAGAACTTGAGATACCTGAAGAAAAGCTTCCCACTGACAATCAACAGAAAGAAGAGGAAATTGGTGAAGCAAGTGTGGGAGGTAAGCCTAAATGAAAAACTCCACCATTTCTCCCGACTTTTGAAATTTTCAACCATAACATACACAACTGTTTAGTGGAATCAGGGGCATCAGTAAATGTTATGCCGCTTTCAGTCTGCAAAAAGATAAATGGACAGCCTAAACCATCTACCTCGCAGGTTATTCACTTAGACATAACAAATGTGAAGGTAATTGGGGAAATGGAGGATGTTTTGATTCGACTATATTCAAATGAAAAGGTATGTCAGTTCATAGATATTTTAGTAGCAGACATACCTGAAGCTTATGGACTTGTTTTGAGTCGGCATTGGTCAGTAAAACTAAATGGGTATTTTGCTTCAAATTGGTCACATCTGTGGTTGCCTTATAAGGGAAATCCCAATCAAATTAAAGTATTAAGAGAGCCCCACATGAAGCACAATGTTACTCAGCTGGAGGGTAAGAATGAACCAATGAATTCTGTACTGGGGAATTAGTTCATTGAACTAGAACCGGGAAACTACCAAGTGGAAGAAGTCAATGGCACACCAGACACACAGCGCGATCTCCTTTGGTTTTCACGGGCTGATGAATTTGACTGTAAAATAGTAGAATTAGTTTCAGATGTAGTTGTTGATTCAAGTACAATAGAAGTAGATATTTTTTAGATGCTTTTTTAATATGGATCTAAAACTTTGGAAGGATCAGGAGTTGGCTATGTCATGATTGATCCAAAGAAGAATACAATTTTTATTTCATGTAGATTATATTTTGAATGTACCAATAACACAGCCGAATATGAAGCATTAGTTCAAGGACTAAGAAAAGCAATTGAATTAAAAGTAGAAAATCTGAAAGTATATGGGGATTCTGAAATAATTGTAAAACATATTCGAAAATAGATACATTGCATCTCACCTCATTTAAAAGCTTATCAGAATGAAGTATGGGATTTGCTCACAAATTTTTATGCATTTAATATTTTATCCATTCCTAGACTTAAGAATGTAGCAATTGACTTGTTAGCTACCTCGGATGCAAGGCTTGTGCCTACAAATAACAAGTGTTCTATTGAATTACTTTTCAGGCCTTCGGTTCTAGACATGATTACTAATCTATGAGTTTTTTATGATGATCAACAAATCTTGGAATGTTTAATGAATGATGAAACTTTTAAAGGGGAAATTATCGATGACGAAGAACACCAAGTTGAGTTAAAATTTGACAACTTCATTACTAAAGGGGTCAGGACTTTAGAGAGGATGTTTGATTTAGACAACAAGTTCAGAAGACCAGCAAATGTCAAGACTCATAGCTCGTCTTTGCAATTCGAGCTGATAAATTTGGGAACTGAAGTTAAACCCAAATATGTAAATTTGGGAAAGTGTTGTTCCCCGGGTGAAAGAAATAAGTTCATTAATTTGTTCAAAAAGTACAAATATGTATTTGCTTGGACATATGAATAACTTAAAACATATAATACCAAGATTATACAACACATCATTCCTATTAGATCTGGAGTCAAGCCTTATCAGTAACCTTTGAGGAAGATGCATCCAAAACTGGAGCTGTTAATTCAGAGTGAAGTGAAGAAATTATTGGATGCCAAAATTATATTCAAAGTTAGACACTCAGAATGGGTTTCAAATTTGGTACTAGTAAGGAAGAAATCTGGAGAAATCAGACTATGTGTGGATTTCAGAAACCTAAATCGTGCTTCAGACAAAGAAAACTATCCAGTCCCACCCATGGAACAGATATTGTAGATGGTTTTAGGTTTTGAGTTATTTTCATTATTAGATGGATTCTCTGGCTACAATCAAGTGTTAGTAGCTGAAGAAGATAGACTTAAGACTACATTCAAAACAAAATGGGGAACTTTTGCTTACAGAAGGATGCCCTTCGGACTCATTCACGATGGAGCTACTTTCCAGAGGGATATGGATATAGCTTTTCACAGTCTAATTGGCCATAGTGTTGTAGTGTATCTCGACGATGTAATGATATTTTCAAAGAAGAGAGAAGAACACACATTCCATTTAAAACAAATTTTCAAGCGTTGTCGAAAATATGACATCTCACTGAATCCAAGGAAATGTGTGTTTGCTATTATAGAAGGAAAGCTACTGGGTCACATGGTTTCTAAAAAGGGGATCTCCATAGACCCATAAAGGATCAAAGCTATTGAACAGATCCCCTTACCCCATAACAAAAAAGGGATGTAATCATTCATGGGGACAATAAATTTCGTGCGAAGGTTTGTGCCAGATTTCGCTCAAATTGTTAAACCTTTGCAGAAAATGGTGAAACAAAGTGTACATTTTAAGTGGAATGATATAGAGAAGAATGCATTCAGTAAAATAAATACATCTATTGCTCATGCACCCTCTCTCAAAATTCCATATTTTGAGAAGGATTTTATTTTGTACACTTTCGCTTCTGACGATTCACTAGCAGTGGTGCTTACTCAGAAGGAAGATGGGGGATATGCGTTCCCCATATAATTTATGAGCACTGGTCTGTAGGGGGATGAATTGAGTTACCCAATGGTAGATAAACAAGCTTATGAAGTATTCAAAGTGGTAAAACAATTCAGGCCGTACATACTTAAGAACCGGACAAAGGTAATAGTTTCACACCTAGCTGTGAGGTCTCTTTTCGTACAAAAGGAATTAGGAGAAAGAAGAGGCAATTGGATAATAACTTTACAAGAATATGACCTCGAATTCAAACCAATGTGCATAGTTCAAGGACAAGGACTATTCAAATTAATGGCTGAAGGTAAAAACAATGAAGGAAATGATTGGGAAAATGAAGCTGAATTACATATGGTGGATGTATGTCCTCTTTTCATAGCTCCAGATTCCTGGTACTGAGACCTTGTTCATTACCTATAGGAAGGATTGTTTCCAGAACATTGGAATTCTAAACAGTGAAGAGCGTTGCGCCTTAAATCAGCTGCATATCAGATCATTGATGGAATTTTATTCAGGAAGAATTATGATGGAGTCCTTCTCAGATGCTTAGAGAAAGAAGACGCAAAAAAGGTCATAACAAAGTTACATGATGGGCCTGCTAGAGGCCATTTTTTTGGAGATACTATAGCCCACAAGATTCTTAGAGACGGATACTATTGGCCCACGCTGTTCAAAGATGCTCATGCCCATGTTAGAAAGTGTGATATCTGCCATAGGTGTGGGGGAAGACAAGCCAAAGAAGTAGGACCATTGAAGCCTGTGATGATAATAGAACCATTTGAACAGTGGGGAATTGATATCATTGGAGAAATAAAACCAAATTCTTCCTTGCAGCAAAAATATATTTTAACGGCAACTGACTACTTCACTAGATGGGTCGAGGCCATTCCGCTACATAAGGTCAATGAAGATGCGGTCATGGATTTCTTGCAAGACCATATTATGACCAGGTTTGGGGTTCCAATTTCCCTGGTTTTTGATAATGCTGCTTATTTTTCTTCTATTAGATTAACTGTATTTGCTCATGAAAAAGGAATTAAGTTGAATTATTCCGCCAATTACTACCCCCAAGGGAATGGTTTGGTAGAATCTACAAACAAGAATCTAATTAGGATCTTAAAAAAGACTATGATATAAAACCAGAGAAGTTGGAATTTAACACTACTGAACTCTCTTTGGGCTGATAGGGTCACACCCAAGAATTCCTTAGGTGTGTCACCATATACCCTTGTTTATGGGAAAGAGGATATACTTCCTCCTAACATTATGCTACCATATTCCATAATAGCCCAAAAGTCCAGAGGCATAGATAACGAAATCCTGCAAATTAGAATCTATAATCTTTTGAAGGTGGAAGAGTTTAGATCCAGGGCCAAAGAATTTTTTAAGCAACAGCGGGAAGTAGTGAAAAGGTGGTTTGATAAGCACAAAGATGGAACAAAGGAATTTGAAGTGGGAGACCTGGTTCTTAAGTGGGATCACCTGCATGATGAGAAGGGGAAGCACACAAAGTTTCAACAGTTATGGGTAGGCCCTTTTCATATTTCAGCAAAACTTGGCCCCTCAACCTACAAATTGCAATATTTACAGGGGTGGGAAGAGAACTTACCAGTTAATGGTTTAGTTCTCAAACCTTATTTTTCTTGATTTTTGTTTTTGTTTTGTACATAAAGAAACTGATTTTGATTGTTTGTTTGATTTATTTTATTTTTGCTTGTTTTCAGTTTAGATTTTGATTGATTTCAATAAAAAGAGGCAAGCTTTTGGTTGCAAGGGGGGCATCAGGATTCTAGATTAACTAAAGTCCTTGAGTGTAAGACTGTGTACTCTTGTTTTATTTGAACGAATTTCTTCTAGTTCAACAGTTTTCCTGAATGGATATGAACAAATTGAAGTAATACTTAATCCTTGTAAAATAAATCAAGATCAAAAGGTCTAGAATACTATTTCGAGACTCCATCCATATCACATTTAAAAATGTCCTAGGGAGTGATAGCAAAAGGCCCATGGAAAGGAAGTAGGGTAAACATTATATTATATATAAATGATCCCATGCCAAGAATTGAATGCCAAAAGGAAAATAAGAGTCAAAAGCTCCTAAGAAAGCAATATGTATCAAAACAAAGTACTGAACTCTATGAGTACAAAATTTCCAAAAGTTCTTCTCCATTTGTGAGCTGAAAATTAAATATATCTCTCACACAAAAGGACACTATGGATAGAGGAGCCTGGATAAAAAATTTAGAAAGAAAGGCATGCAGGAGGACTCAAAAAAGGACAAAAAAGTCCAAAATCACAAAAAGTGCAAAATGGCATGGGAATGAGGAACAAATGAATATTTCTATTTACCATATGTTACAATCATGTGGTGTCCAAGCTGGAAGCTACCTGAAGACAGAGGTAATAAATGAAACTCATCTTCCTGGCCTCAAAAGAGTTATCTTGACTTTGAAATCCTGGTTTCCATTTTCCCAATTAGACTATGATCAATGATTAAAAGTACATACATTTTCCATTTGGAAAATCTAGACATCTAGAAGAATTCAACATGTTGGTTTTATTGTCAAACAATCTGTTACTCAAGGAAGGAGTTGTCCAGAGATCTGGGTTCACCAGGTAGTCACCAATTGTTGCAGCTACAATTGTTTTCCCCAAATTTTTTAAAATTTTGGACCCCCTTTGATTTTATCTTGCCTAAAATGGTTTGGATTCATGAACTCTATTTTGTTTTTCCCTCTGCTACAGTTTGGATTGTTTCGAGGTCAATTGTTTTCATGCTTTTCGAAAAATTGTTGTGTCTGCAAATGCTTTGGGTCATGGAGTTTAAATTTTGATTTGAAAATGTTTTCTTTTGATCTGAATGATTTATTTCATTGCTATGGGAAGTCTATTCCTGTTTGAATCAAATTTTTAGTTCTCTTTGTAGCCGCGGTGTCGGAGAAGAAACAAACTACTTCTATCGCTGCACCACCGAAGTCTTTTGAAACTTAAATTTTTTTTTATTTGGTTTTTTGAAGGTTAGTTGAACATGAATCACAACCATAGTTCTCTATGTAGATGCCGTTACGGAAGCTAAACAATGAATGACCCGATGGATAGTTTTGATTGTCACCAATTCCTTGGTTTATTGATCAACTATTTAATTTTCAATGTTTATTTAACATTATTAGAAGTCATTTGAGGTTTGATTCAGACTGTAGTAATTTGTGTGGCCGCTGTTTTGGAGGATCAATAATGAACATTTCAACGGATTAGGGCTAATCCTCACCGATACCATTTTTTATTCACTATCAAAATTTTTTATGACTTCGATCGAAAGTTGTTGTCTATTTGATTCCTGCCATTACGGCTCCGGAGTGGACTGACCATCTGATGTGGTTTGTTTTGATTTTCGTCGATGGTTTGATTTTCTCCATTGTTTTCTATTATTGTGGAACCCTTAGTCCATGCGTCGCCCGCCATTGCAGCTCCTTAGCAGGCTAATTTTCCGATCCTATAGCTGCTCTTCTTGTCGATGGTTTGTTTTGGTTTTTGTTGATATGTTTTATTTTCCATGAAATCCGTAGTTCTTTTGTCTTCCACCGTTGCAGCTCCATAATGCACTAACCATCTGACTTATAGAGTTTCCGACCGCCGATGTTTTATGTTGACTGCAGAACCCTTAGCCTATGCAGTTTCCACCATTGCAGCATTTTAGTGAACTAACCACCCGAACCACTTATACTATGAAACGAGAACTATATACTATGAACGAGAACTCTACCCATAAAAACGATGATTTTTGCAAAAAAAACACCAAAAACACCCCCCAAATAGAAAAGTGTTGATACCAGTATACACGTTTTTTTTTTTAGGGTAAAAAATAGAGCCATGGAATAAACATCCCATATTGTTGTTTAAAAAAACTTTAAAATCAACCTTAAATTGGAAAAAAAGAAAAATTCTTGAAGAGATAAATTACAACTTTCTGAAAAATTGCATATTAAAGAAAAAACAAATTTCTCTAATAATTTCACCATTATAACCATATAGAAACAAAGAAATTATGATGTGATTCATAATGAGATAATATATTAGACCATACAAGAACAAATGGTTCATATAAATATTCAAAAACTCCTCTAGAGTTTCAATTACATAAATCATACTAGTAAAAAGCATCTAACTGCCTCTTCAAATTCATCCATGGATTATGACACCCCATCATCAAAAAATCCTGTAGAGTTTCAATTAAAAAAATCATACTAATAAAAATCATCTACACTACTTCTTCAAATTCATCCATGGATTTTGACACCCCATCAGAATCTACATTTTCTGCAGATGAAGGACTTGATGAAGATGTAGATGACCCATACTCTTCTCTATTATCAATGGGCACACCATCTGAGTCTACATTTATGCCCATCATTTCAGATGTCATATTCCTTTGGGATCTATGGCTTGGTTTAACAGAATCCCATCTTGCAACTTCTGGATGTGGCAGCAACCTCTTGATAATCTCTATAGTCTTGGAGCGGAGAGTGTCTTTCTTTGTCAACTTGAAATCATAAACA
>LPNX010768639.1:0-23065 GCA_001517045.1 Pseudotsuga menziesii
CACATCCATCTGGTGGATCCTCCAACCCATCTCTGCTGCTATAGAAATCACTGCTCTGATGGAAGAATATCGTGCAACTGGAGCAAAAGTCTCATCATAGTCAACTCCCTCAACCTGTGAGAATCCTCGAGCCACAAATCTAGCCTTGTACTTCTCAACGCTGCCATCTGCAGCATGCTTTACCTTGTAAAGCCATCTGGAAGTCACAACTGACTTCCCCTCCGGTCTCGGTACAATCTCCCATGCATCATTCTTCATGATGGAATGGTACTCTTCCATCATGGCATCTCTCCAAACCGGATGCTGGGTAGCCTCCTCAAATGTAGATGGCTCAGAGTCACGAAGGCATGCAATAAGAGCCATATCATCCCTAACCACACCAAGCCTCTCAGGCTCCACCACTGCCCTGATCCTCTCCCGGGGTCTACCAACTGTCTCGGCATCCTTCAAGGTCTCCTGAAGCCACTTAGGCTTCCTCTTCCTTGAAGGCTACTCCTCCTCATCTGAAGAAGTCCCGGTACCAGAATGTCCTAAACCCAGAGGACCAGTAACTGAAGATCCTTTTCCTGCCGATGCTGTCACGTGAGGACTCAAACCTGTACCTGTACCTGAACCTGTCCCAGACACTGTCCCTGAAGTACCAACTGCCTGAATCACCGAACATGAAGACACTGTACCTGCACCTAGTGATCTAGACCCTCCAGAAACCTGTGGACCTGTAAGCTGTATCGAATAAGCCTGCACTAACTGAGGTGTGGAGGCTGGTGCCTCCCCCTGCTCTAACTCTCTGGACTTCCGGAAGGCTCGCTCCTCATCAAACTTTACTTCCCGGCGGACAACAACTTTCCGCGAACAAGGTAAGTAAATCCTATAAGCCTTCGAAGTCTCATCGTATCCCACAAAGATACCTCTCTCAGCGGTGGGATCAAACTTCGTCCTCTTGTCAGAAGGGACGTGAGAGTAAGTAAAAGAGCCAAATATGCGGAAATGGCTCACCTCAGGCTTCTTGCCCGAATACATCTCCTCAGGAGTCTTGCTCCCCACTGCCCTGTGAGGACTCCTGTTCTGCAGATATACTGCAGTACTACATGCCTTAGCCCAAATAAATAAAGGTAGTCCCTGATCATGGAGCATCGCCCTGGCTGCTGCCACAATAGACCTGTTCTTCCTTTCCGCTACTCCATTCTGCTCAGGAGTATAAGGAACCGTCAGCTGTCTCTGAATTCCCTCCTGTGTACAGAATGCGCCGAACTCCTTGGAGGTATACTCACCCCCATTGTCCGACCTCAATATCCGGATCTGTCTACCTGTCTGCTTCTCCACAAGGGCTTTGAACCCTTGGAAGACTCTCAATACAAGCTCAGACTTCTTGCTCCTCAAGAAGTAGATCCAGGTCTTCCTGGAGTAGTCATCTATGAAGCTGATGTAATACTCGAAGCCTGTCAAAGAACGCGATGACATGGGACCGCAAATATCAGAATGGATCAAATCAAGCACCCCGGCAGCTCTAGTGTCACTGCTTGGAAAAGTAGTCTTGGTGTACTTTCCCAAAGCACACCCCCTGCACACATCACTCTGCTCTGTGATGAACTCGGGTAAACCTGTAACCATACACCTCAACAATCTCAAAGCTGGGTAATGTAAGTGGGCCATCCTCCGATGCCAGAGCTCACAAAGCTCGCTACTGCTGCTATGTGCCAAAGCACACTGTGGCTGAAATAATAGCTTGTACATCTTTCCACACCTGACCCCGATGTCCATGGCATTGGACATACCTGTAGCCTTGGGATATACCTGTACTCTCCCATCCGAAAAGCACACCCCAAGCCCTCTGTCCTCTATAGTGGAAACTGATACAAGGTTCTTTTTCAGCCCCGGAACATACAACACATCCTGCAGAGTCATGGGACTCATAGACTCCCTCTGAAATGTGATAGTACCCCTACCAACAGCTCTCACAACGGTGTTGTCCCCAAGGACAACCTCCACATCCCTACCTGACTCTGACAACTCTGAGAACACCTCACGAGCTCCTGTCATGTGGCTCGTGGCTCCACTGTCAATGTACCAAGTAGAAGAGGTGGATGAACCCCCCTCATGTCCTGCCAACAAGGAATGCTCCCTGTCCTGATCCATATCTATGCTAGTGGCTAAGGTGACTCTCTCTCTCTCAGTCTGTCCAGCATAAAGGGAAAAATCCCTCTAAAAAGCAACACTAAACTCATCAACCTCAGCTGAGGCTGCAGTCTGCTGTCCCTGCCCCTTCTTCTTCTTCTTGCTTGGACACTGAGAGGCATAGTGTCCAAACGCCTGACAAGCATAGCACTTGATTTTACTCAAGTCCTTTTTCTGTCCACTCTGCTGACCCTGCTGCTGCTGCTGCTTGGCCCCACCCTTCTTGGGGCCCTTCTTCTTCTTACCCTTGGCTGCCAAAGCCACATTCTCATCATCAGCTCCTCTCTGAGAAGTACTACCCTGTACAAGACCCCTCTTGGTCTCCTCCTGTACAAAGTCATCCCATAACCTCTCCCAGTCAAGCAGGTTCTCTCTGCCCACAATAGCCTGCACAAAAGCACTCCAGGACTTTGAAGCCCCGTTCACCGCTGTCCGCACAAGATCTGTAGGGGAAACCTTCTCCCCAACTGCTACAAGTTCATCCCGAACTGCAGAAATCCTAGTAGGGTAAGCTGTGACTCCCTCTCCTCCATTCATCTTGATACTCTTGAGTTTTTCTCTGAGAACCATTTTCCGGTTCTCATTAGAACTCTCATACAGACTGGTCAAGGCTGTCCACATCTCACGTGCCTTGTCCTTTCCTGAAATGTGAGGAATGATATGGTCTTTCACGGCATCAAGAATAATTCTTCTGGCTTTGCAGTCCTTCTTATTGAAGGCTGTGAGGGCTGCTGCATCTGTGGATGCAGGAATGGTTATGGGGTTTGTAGTAGTGTTCCTCACTATGTCTGGCCACAACTCATTCTCTTCAAGTAACAGCAAAATCCTAGCCTTCCACGGCACAAAATTCCCTGTCCCATCCAGCCTATCCTCCAATCTAAGTCCTGTAGCCATCCCAACAACAACTCAGCAAAGTGCTGTTCACTGACAGAAGTAAAATAACAAAAATTTCTGAATGCTGCAAATTTCTGTGTGTCTGCAAAAATCACTGTTTCTGCCCCCTTTGCTCTGATACCATGTTGAAAAACTGAGTTTTACTGCTTGCTGGTTTAAATGAACAAATTGTGTTTTCCACTTACAGCCGGTTTTGCATAGGCTTGAAGCTACTTTAAAATTTTCCTGAACAATTTTAAACACGCAGAAAAACACTAACAGGCTGAAAACAAATGCATGCACACCATAAAAATTTACACAGAGATTTTTGGCTAATCATCCCTGGAAAAACCCCCACGGGGAAAACCAGTCAGAGAGAGGAGAGATTTTTATTATTTCCTTCAGCAAAAATCAGACATTAAATTACAGTCAAATATTCCAACTTATCTCAACCCAGAATTTGACCAGCAGCAAATATTTTCGATTTCTGTGCATGAACCAGCTTCACGATTTCTGAGCCACCCAAACAGCAATAAATGCAGGCCGTACACTTCAAACTGACCTCGATTTCTGTGCAGAAATAGTACAGCATTTATTGCAGGGCCGTACCATCGATTCTGGAGCTGTCCGTACCCTCGAACTGCATGCCAATTTAATGCTGTCCGTACAGCAGTTAATGCAGACCGTACAGACTTCAAAATCTTGATTTCTGTGCTGTGAAATAAATGCAAAATCGTACAGCTTTAATGGCAGCCGTACCCCTCGATTTCTGTGCACATTTAATGCAGCCGTACAGCATTAATGAGGCCGTACTATCTTCTCGATTTCAGTGCCTGAGATTAATGCACTGTACTCCACGATTTCTTTGCATAAATTTTCCTGGAAATGGTGCCCTTCTTCAGCAACTCGACCCAGCCTCTCTCTCAGCTCTTCTCTTCTCCTGAAAATGAAAAGTGAATGCCCTTTTGCCTCCCTCAGCCTTTTTGTTTACCCTAAGTGAGTTTCTTAATCCAATGGTGGAGAAAGAATCAAATCAATGGATGAGATTGAATGAGAGTGAAAATCACTTTTATTTATTTCTCATAAATAAAATCACTCACCCACTTAAATTTATCAAAAAGTGACTTTATTGTTATAAAGTCTCATTAAGTGACATTTAATGTGAGGGTCACCTTTTTCCCTCTTAAAGTGACTTTAGGCAAAAATTAAAGTCACCTAGGGAACATCTGCCTAGGTACAAAAATCAACAGCGTCCCAATAATTTTCCCTTTATACTCGAACTAAAATCCCTTCAATTTTTCCCTCTTATAAAAAAAGTAAAGCTTCAACCAGTGAGTGTTTCTTCAATGGACTCTGCATCATAAGATGGAACTGGCCCAAGCATTGGTTATAGCCTTGGATATGGATTTGATCGAGATAAGGATGCAACAGGTTTTGGGGTTACCCCTGAACTAAGTTGGCCTCTGCTCGCTATGAATCTATATGGGTCTCTCTCTCTGGCTCTCCACCTTGAAGATATTGTATATGGGTTTGGCTCTCTTGCTCTCCACCTGCAAGATATTGTTTTGGGAAAAATGTTGTCTTTAAAATGTGCTATACATTTGCAGGATATAAATTTACAAATGATATTGCGAGGGTTTTTGTTTCTGTTTTCTAAGAACGTCTTGAAATGAACCAGCCATTGCCCCCATCGTTGTATAGAAAGAGAACCCATCCACACATTGCAGTCAACATCGCATAGGTCTAGAAACACCAGTTCATCTAGAAAAAACTATACACACATCCATTGAACCAGCGATACACAGTACAAAGCAATGGAATAGGTACAACGGAGAGCCAGGACCTGACAGGGTTTACCTTACCTGAGCTAGCTCTGCTCTTCTCTTTGAGGGAAAGAAAAAAAGTCAATTCGGTCGATTCTTGCCCCAAACATAACATTGGATTATTGGATAAGGGCTTCACATAGAGTTGTTGGACTGGATTTGCCAAATGCGGAGGGATGCAGTGAAAGTCATCAAGTTTCCTACTTAGAAATGGACCGGACCCTACATTGATAATATGCCTATCAGAACCCGCCAGAAACATCAATTCATGCAAAGAATCACTGCTACTTCCATGGATAATTACAATGATGTCAACGGACTCTTCGATGGAAACTATGATGGTGAGCCTTCCCAGATCCAATTTGTTTCTTTGGTGATGATTTTATGTTTCAGGATGTTCATCAGTGTGAAAATTTATTGATTTAAATGACATTTGGCGATGGTAAATGAGATTTTGAGGGTTTTCATTTTTTCTTCTTTGTATTTTGATGAAAATATTTCACCTGCAGTCCATTTTCCATTTTTTTTCTTTATTTTTTATAAAAAAAAAGGTAATTTTAAATCTCCCAAAGAGTAAGAAAATTACATATATTGTAGATATACATTTCTGTATATTTTGAAAAAGAAAACTGTGACTATGATCACATGCTGAATGTTCTGTAATGTAACAAAAAAAAAGTTACAACTTAGGAATCCCATGGCAGCAAAATAGTGTAAAAACTGTCAAACATAAAACACAGTCATGTTTAAGTGAAAAACAAACAGAGATCTGTAGGTGACCCCCACCCCCAGCGTTGGTTATTTAAAACCACTATAATATTAAGTTCTTCCCTGTTTACCATGGCCCGAGGCATTAACATCAATCTATTCAGAATTTGACCAATGCCGCAACACCTGTTTACCCAAGAAATATAGTCTGTCGACCATGTAACCTGTCAATGATTTCATGACATATAACAGCCATTCCCCGAATGACTATTTTCCATAGTAAAAATATGTGAAAAGTATGACCTACAGGCCATTTAATTCATAAGATAAGAAATTTATGTGGTACACTATGCTTATTTGTAACCTGCACTTCTTGCTAAATTAAACATCTGTCATTGTATGAAGCTTTGTCTTGTTATATTAATGTTGTCTTGAAGGTTCACTGTTCATTACTTTAATTTCTTATTGGTCATCTTCAGCTTCTTGGAGCACACTAAAATACTATCATTTATATTTGAATTTCTATCAAGTATTTGAATACTTTTCTTCAGTTAGAACTCCCAATGGTGAATTATTTATGACTTCTGCTAACTTGGTGTGAGCAATAGTTCCTCCCCTATCTTAGCTAATCTAACAAAATAGGCATTGCAACCTCCCAACTCTTGCCATGCACTAGTGAAACGATTCACTCATTCACTATAGCTGATAGAAGCATATGAATAATGGTTTGTCAATTGCCAAGTAAAATTTGCATAGCTACTTTGATCTTTTGTGATGATCAAAATTTTTCTTCACCTTTTGTTGTAATAACACCAAGTGATCAAAGGCATGTCTTATATCTTCGTCAAGCTCTATAAGCCAGTTGATTCTATTCTATACGAAATCTGTATCAGTGGTGAAATGTTGTAGTATCTTGTAGATTGGAATTTTTCAGTGAATGGGTAATTGAATTTAAAGACCATATACCAACTCCCAATGGTGAATTATTTATGACTCCTGCTGACTTGGTGCAAGCAATAGTTCTTGTATTTCCACCATTGAATTCTAACATAGTTCGGTATGGATCTTTGAGAGGGGAACAATCACTTGGAGAACTTCCTTTTCCTCAATAAGATTTATTCATGCGGTTTGATACTAATGGGGATGGTCATATCTCCTTTCCAAAGTAAGTCTTTTTAATTAAAAATTATTGCTTAAAAGCCTTAAAGAAAGCCCTTGAAATATCTCTTTATTTCCCTGGAAGAAATCTAGTTAACCATTTAAATACATTATAAGACATAAGGTATTGCAAGGCACTTCTCATAAATATCCATTCATATAAACTCGGCAGGAAAAGGAATGTGGTATCACTCATGTAACTACAAAGGGATTAGTTACAAGAACCTTGTTGCCTTCAGTTGTTTTGGCATAAATAAATACATAAATTCACACTAAATTAGCAGTTATACATTCAGTCATATGCATCTTGCAGCTTGCTGTCCTTTTTGTGTCATAACTTATAAGAGTTTTGGTTACATTTTGCAATTCATGCATGAGTTCAGCCCATGGAACTGGCATTTGCAGGAAAAAAATAGGTCCTAATATCAATATTGATTCATAATATCTTATATATCTTATACTAGAACCTCAGTTTCTTGGGATGTTTGACATTTCAAGGTTCAATTCACACTTTTGTTTCTTAAAATCCTGAAAGATAGCTTCTGAAAGATCTCTTTATGGACTTGAAAGAAATATAGTTACACACTTTCACATGTAATTACTTCAAGAAATGAGGCGTTGCAAGGCACTAGTTGTAAAGATCCATCCATGTAGAGTCTGTTAATTTTCATATGCTTAGCTAAGACATCAGTACTTCATTTCATTTTCATAACAAAAGCATATAAATAGGATCACTGAAAGATAGACAAGCACAACCATACAAAAGGAACACAAAGATTTATCCTGGGAAAACCCTAAAGGGAAAAACCCAGCAAAAGCTTCCTCAATATAGATGCCCCAAAAAGATAAAACCAACAAGGAGATCAAAGCCTGATCCTCCTCCTTCTCCAGCTACTTCTCTTCTCCACTAATGCGCTACACAAGTGAGAGTGTGTGTCCCAAATGAGGAGCACCACACCTCTATTTATATTCATCTGTTCACTTGAATTAACTCATTCGACATGTAGGCTCGAGTTAAATAATGTAGGCTTGAGTTACACATGTAGGCTCAAGTAACCACACTTGGGTGCTAATGACCCACCTGTACAATTAGAGGGGACTACCTCATGACTCTTATTAGTTCTTTCGATTAGAAGCATCGGGGTACAAGATAATACAAGTGGTTCTCCCGGTAGGACCATCGGGGACCACAAAAGATACATATAGAATATTCTTCGAAGTTACAATATTTCAACACTCCCCTTTAACGAGAAGGGTATTCTACAACAACATCAACAACAACAATAGTAGAAGAGAGATAGAGGACATCATCAACATCATTAGGGTAACACATCTATAAATCATTGGAAGCTTTTCAACATTATGTAGTCTTCATCTTCAATTTTCAGTCTTCATCATCATTAATACTTTGACTGCTTCGATCAGCAACATCTTCAGCACTTTGACCTTTCTATTAGCAACATCATCTTCAGCACTTTGACCTTTCGATCAGCAACATCATCTTCAGCACTTTGACCTTTTAATTAGTAACATCATCTTCAGCACTTTGACCTTTCGATCAGCAACATCATCTTCAGCACTATCATCTTCAGCATTTTGACCTTTCGATCAGCAACATCATCTTCAGCACTTTGGCCTTTCGATCAGCAACAACAACATCATCATACTCTTATCTTTTGATCAGAAACATCATCATGAAAACATCATTATTATCAAAACATCAATATCATCAAAACATCAACGTCATCATCATCAAGAAATCAGCATCATCAAAACATCAACATCATCATCATCAACATGATCCTTCCTTTCGGAATTACGGGATCAACATGTCTGTGGTACTCAGACGATCCTTCCTTTCGGAATTACGGGATCAACATGTCTGTGGTACTCAGACGATCCTTCCTGTCGGAATTACGGGATTTAGGTCTTTACAGAGTTACTAATGATCCTTACTTTCGGAATTACGGGATCAACACGTCTATGGAGCTCAGACGATCCTTCCTTTCGGAATTATGGGATCAAGTCTTTATGGAGCTACTAACGATCCTTCCTTTAGGAATTACAGGATCAAGTCTTTATGGAGCTACTAACGATCCTTCCTTTCGGAATTACGGGATTTAGGTCTTTACGGAGTTACTAACGATCCTTCCTTTCGGAATTATGGGATCAACACATTTGTGGAACTCAGACAATCCTTCCTATTGGAATTACGGGATCAACACATCTGAGGAACTCAGACAATCCTTCCTGTTGGAATTACGGGATCAAGTCTTTACGGAGCTACCAATGATCATTCCTTTCAGAATTACGGGATTTAGGTCTTTACGGAGTTACTAACGATCCTTCCTTTTGGAATTACGAGATTTAGGTCTTTACGGAGTTACTAACGATCCTTCCTTTCAGAATTACGGGATTTAGGTCTTTATGGAGTTACTAACGATCCTTCCTTTTGGAATTACGGGATTTAGGTATTTACAGAGTTACTAACGATCCTTCCTTTCAAAATTATGGGATCAACACATTTGTGGAACTCAGACAATCCTTCCGATTGGAATTACGGGATCAACACATCTGTGGAACTCAGACAATCCTTTCTATTGGAATTATGGGATCAATTTAATGATCCTTCCTTTCAGAATTACGGGATTTAGGTCTTTACGGAGTTACTAACGATCCTTCCTTTCGGAATTACGGGATCAACACAGATGTGGAACTCAGACAATCCTTCCTCTAGGAATTACGGGATCAACACACATTCTCAAGTACCCAAGTCACTGGATCCATTCTGAACCAAAGTTCAAGGATGATACAATCCTACCACATTCACGGGGACCGAGATCTCCGGATACATTTTGAGCCGAGGTTCAGAGATGATGCAATCCACCACTTTCATGGGGGCCGAGACCTCCGGATACATTTTGAACCGAAGTTCAGGGATGATGCAATCCTACCACTTTCACAGCGCCCGAGACCTCCGGATACATTTTGAACCGAAGTTCAAGGATGATGCAATCCCACCACATTCACGGGGACCGAGGTCACCGGATTAATTTTGGACAGATGTCCCGGGATGATACAATCCCTCTTCATTCTCTAAGACCAAGGTCTCTGGGTCCCTTTTGGGCAAGTGCCCAGGGATGATACAATCCCACCACATTCTCGATGACCGAAGTCACTGGATCACTTCTGGACATATGTCCCGGGATGATACAATCCCTCTTCATTCTCAAAGACCGAGGTCTCCGGGTCACTTTAGGGCAAGTGTCCAGGGATGATACAATCCCTACTGCAACATCACTACTCCTCCTTTCAAGGAAGGTCTTTCTGAACCACACCAAGATTGTCTCGAAAGTGTTCCAACTTTACCCGAGACAGCGGCTTTGTTAGCGCATCATCATCTAAACCATCTTCATCTACATCTTCAGTATGTGAATATTGAACTATCATCATCTGTATCTCTAGTATGTGAGTACTGAAAGCATCACCAGGTCACCATCATCTGCATCTACAGTATGTAAATACTAAAACATCATCTATATCTTCAGTATGGGAATACTGAAATCATCATCATCTATATATTCAATATAGAAATACTGAATCACCATCATCTGTATCTACAGTATGTAAATACTGAAACATCATCATCTGCATCTTTATCTTGAATGTAGAAATACTGGATTTCTATGTGTTACGACAGAACACAGGTTCTCTGTTATCACAACTCTTGTTATCACATAGAATCAATGTAGTATCCATATTCAGTTTAAAGAGACCTGATATCAGCTTTCAAAGCCATATGGCTTCACAACTTAGTAGAGCAATCTGCTATGTATTCTGCTTCAGCCATGCTACGAGAAACACTGAACTGTTTCCTGCTAAACCATGAACTCATAGCAGACCCCAAACAAAGGCATATACCTGATGTGCTTTTCCTGTCTGAGATACTTCCATCCCAATCTGCATCTGTGTAGCCATACAATCTATACTCATGGCTACCATCATAATATAAACCAAAGTCTATAGTCCCTTTCAGATATCTCATCACATGTTTTGTAGTTACTAGGTGAACCCGTCTTGGTTGAACAAGATATTGACTTAAGGTGTTCACAGCAAAACGAATGTCTGGTCTGGTATTTGTTAAGTACATCAATGACCCAATGATTTGTTTGTAATGAGTCATATCCACTAACTCTGATGAGTCATCAGCTAACAGCTTCAGGTTGGAGTCCATGGGTGTGGCCATGACTTTGCATTCCAACATATTGAATCTCTTCAATATCTCTACCGCATACTTTCATTGGTTGAGAAAAAATTCTTCTGAACTTTTCCATACTTCCAGACCTAGGAAATAATGCATTAACCTAAGGTATTTCATCTCAAATTCTTCTGCTAGTTTCTTCTTGCTTTCCATGACCTGTTTCTCATTTCTTGTCAAGGATAAGTCATCCACATATAATAACAGGATGACAAGTTCATCTTCTATAACCTTGAGATAAAGGTTAGGATCAACTTTATTTTTGGTAAAGCCCATGCTCGACAAGAAACCATCTATTATTTCATACCAAGCTCAAGGAGCTTGTTTAAGACCATATAATGCCTTCTTCAACTTGCATACGTGAGTATGTCTATCTTCAACTTCAAATCCTTGTGTCTGTTTGATGTAAAACTATTTCTCAATCATACCATTAAGGAAGGCTTGTCTTTACTTCACCATGGAAGAAACTACCATGATAGTTTTGAAGGAAGTTTACCTTGCTTCCTAGAGTAAGTGTCTCTTCAGAATTAATTCCCTCTTTCTGAAAGAAACCTCTGGCCACAAATCTTGCTTTATACTTCTCGATACTTTCGTCAGCTGCATGCTCTATTTTGTATATCCATTTGGAGGATACAATACTCTTTCATTCTGGTTTGGGAACTATATCCCATACATCATTCTAGTATTCTTTCATCATAACATCTTCCATGAGTTCGTCTTGTCAAATCATCAACATATCTAGTCTTCTGCATTCAACTTTGAGGGTTGGAACCCACTTTACTCTTGGTAAAGTCTCGATCCATCAAGAAGCTGTCCATCATGTCGTACCGTGTCGAACTCAAATATCTTCTGTAGTCACTCCCCCAGAAGTGGAGTATTATCTTCCTTCTTCATTCTATACAGGTGGTTCTATGCTTGATATATACTGGTCAATAGAGTATGTCATGTCATAGTCTATTCTTTCTGAGGCAAATCACGAACCTTTCTTTGTATACTTGTTCTTATAGATCCATATGGAGGATACTATGTACTTCCCTTTATGTCTCGAAATCATATCGTATACATCATTCCCCATGATCAACTCTTATTCTTTGATCATAGTTTCTTTCATAGCATTCTTTTCTTCATCTTGAGTTATTCTCATACCCATGGTGGTCTTCATCCTTTGAGGTGGATCTACTGCTCTTTGAAGCTCTTTCTTCCATCATGGTGTCTTTGACCCTGGGAGCTTCAGATTCATGTTTATTGAATTGTCATCACTTGTTCTTCGGAACAAGTATCGTCCTTCTTTTCTTGTAGGAGGTTGTATAGGACCTTTCCTACAATTCAAATGCACCAGTTGCATGGTTAGAACTATTTCATAAAACATATGCATGATGACAAATTCTTATGCATCATGCAACTATTTAGCCAATACAACATTCATCCATATCTCACAGAAACTTTCTAGATGCCTTCCATCTCTACCATGACATCATTGAGATTGTGCACTAATCCAATATGTCAACCAAGAGGTTTGATAAGTAGCAATGGAGAGTTGTATAGCGCCATGAGCTACTTACCCATCACATGCATATTAGTACTATTAATGTAAACAATCTATCATGGATAACACATCAACTGAATACAATCAAATGTAAAACAATATCATGAAATGGCAATTGAATACTTATATTTTATTTGTTTCGTGGGTGTACTCCATCTTGATCATTCTGCTTTATCATCTTCTTCATTCATGAAATCATCATTTCTTATCCAAATGATAAGATGAATGAGAGGTTCTTCAAGAATTGAGTTTTTCATATTCCTCATGGCTTGAGGGATCTTCTTTGAATGGTGAGAGCTTGATCTTCAATTGCTCCCATCTTCTTCTTCTCTTCTTATTAGTCGAGTTGAAATTAATAACTTACTTCTGGCATACATTCATCACATGAATGAATCCCATGATCCTAGGAGGCCATTCAAGGTGGCTATCACCACTTCTGCATACTTCTTCTTCTACCGCTTCAAGTTGTTCTGCATTCTGGATCTTCACATTCTTCAACTGTTTTCTCAAAGCCATCTTCTGATTTAAGTTCTTATCTTCAAATAGCTTGATCAAGGAATCAAACATCTTCAGTGTCTTTAGGGAAGACACTTGTGGTATAAGTTGATCCATGATTGAATCAATAATGATCTTCTTGGCCTTGATCAAGTTCTTCTTCTGTAAGTCTTTGAGGCTCATCTCCCTCTAGAACTGGAACCTCTATACTCATGTAGGTGTCCAATTCATTTTCTTCAGAGAGATCAAATACTTCCATGCTTGGAAGTTTTCAACTTCACCAAGCTTATCATCAAGCTGATGTGATAGATCATTTCGAAATGAGAACCTCAAATGCAAATAGCAAAAGATTAGATCTTACCGATTTGAGGTGTCCGTCCTGCTTCTGGAGCTGGCTGATCTAGGGTTTGTTAGAGAAATCCTAATTTTCAAAACTTAGAATCTTTCAGATATGATTGGATAGAAATATACATCTCTTCAAATGGATCTGTCTAATGTACTCCTTTTCTGAAAACAGTGGAGGGAAGCTCCTGGAACAGGAAGCCCCAATTTTCCAATTTCTTCTACAGAAACGCCTGTTACTATTTCTATGATATCTCTGAAATTACTGCTCCTCTGTGTCTAAAATTTTTCACTGAGGTAACCTAACATGTTCCTGATCCAACAACATAAGTTTCATCAGAATTTACTTCACCAATTTGAATTTATGATCATGTTCCCAAGGTGACCTGTTACAGGACTGTTCAGAACAGTGTAGTTGTACGGCATGCCACATGTCATTGGTTCATCTTTAGGTTCTGAAATTTGGATCAAATAAATTAAAGGCTGTGATATTTCTGGAACATCTTCAGGAATTCCATTTGGACCTCTGTAGCCCATGCTACAGCAATTCTCCCCAGGTGTCCTGTTTATGGATGAATTCTGGAAGAGGCTGGAACCCTACTTTGGAGGGATCATATCTCCCAGAATATAGCGAATATGAGGCTGAATTTCGGACACAGTGTAAATAAGGATTTTTTATTTAGCCTTTGTGATTTTCAACTCCTGATCCTTCGCCAATATTAGGATATAGTGAATGTACCAAAACGTAGCAGTTTTAGTATTTAGGGTTTTTCAAGGTCAAACTAGGGTTTGACTTTCCCAGAGTTTCACCCAACCAAATTTCTTGATCCAGGTCTCTAAACTTCGATTTTGATGAGGAGAAAAATCCTATGTTGGGCTCACTCAAAAATTCTTCTTCTGTAGAAAGCCCTAATTTTCTGCACCAAAACTGAAAATGCTCGGAATCGAATTCCGCTTCGACAGAAAGATGTGCCCTTCAATGGAGAGTTAGTCTAGCCTTATTTTGCTGATCAATCATGGATAGAGACCCAAAAAAATAAGAATCCATAGATTCTTTAGCTGCATAATGTCTTCTTTCAGGGTGGCTCTGATACCATGTTAATTTTCATATGCTTAGCTAAGACATCAGTACTTCATTTCATTTCCATAACAAAATCATATAAACAGGATCACTGAAAGATAGATAAGCACAACCATACAAAAGGAACACAAAGATTTATCCTGGGAAAACCCTAAAGGGAAAAACCCAGCAAAATATTCCTCAATATAGATGCCCCAAAAAGATAAAACCAACAAGGAGATCAAAGCTTGATCCTCCTCCTTCTCCAGCTACTTCTCTTCTCCACTAATGTGCTACACAAGTGAGAGTGTGTGTCCCAAATGAGGAGCACCACACCTCTATTTATATTCATCTGTTCACTTGAATTAACTCATTCGACATGTAGGCTCAATTTAAATCATGTAGGCTCGAGTTACACATGTAGGCTCAAGTAACCACACTGGGGTGCTAATGACCCACCTTTACAATTAGAGGGGACTACCTCATGAATCTTATTAGTTCTTCCGATTAGAAGCATCGGGGTACAAGATAATACAAGTGGTTCTCCCGGTAGGACCATCGAGGACCACAAAAGATACATATAAAATATTCTTCGAAGTTACAATATTTCAACAGAGTTGATGAGGAAAATAATGTGGTGTCAGTCATGTAACTAGAGAGGAATTAGTCATGGAAACCTTCCTACCTTCAGCTGTTTGGGATTCAGTGAATATTCAGATTGTTCGGGTACACAGGGTACTCCCAAAAGATCGAACACCTTGAGCAACCGCTTTACACAAATAGATCACAGATCAACACATTGATGTTTGTCATGTGGATAAAACCCTCGAGAGGGAAATATTCCACGGCCCCAACCAAATAGCTACTTGGAGCAATTTATTATGAAAAAGAAAGAAAGTTACATATGAGCTTCTCATAATCGATCAACTAGCCAAGGACCCTCCAAGCTCTTTAAATAGAGATCATGGACCCACCACATATCAATGGTAGGTATGATCTAAGAGAAGTTGAACCATCGAATCACTCTATGTCTAGAACATATCGTGATCGTCGGATTAGAATATTTACAAATGCATACTAAAGAAACACACTTTTACCTAACAGATATATTACACAAGTTGATCTTAACTAACTCCTAAGTGTCTAAATATCCTAACATAGATTCCATATTCAGTGCATATGAGATACCCTGGGAGTCAACATATGGCTTGTGAGCCTTGTACACAAACATAATGGACTAATACCTTTGTTGTCATTAGAAAATCACATGGGATTCAAGAACCATCTTTAGTGTGTTAACTCTCAAAATTGTAAGGATACATTTTTGGTAAAGACTCCCCATGTAGGGAATGACCAATGGTTGGGGGAATTTTGCATGGCCTACAAGACCTGGTGGTAATTACATGGCCTTGAACCCTGCCAATCTATCCTTATACCCCACAATTTTATCTTTCCACATTGTCTCTTATTGAAGGTATATTGAAAATAAGCGTTCCTTCATCATGTTAATGACCAATTGGCGACCCTTCCTATCAATGCTTCTCAGGTAAACTAATTCATCCTTATTTCTCCAATGAGGCAAGTCTAGTTTTAATTGAATACATGCATAGTATTGACCAATACATCACCCAAACTCAGATTTATGAAGTGCTCCACTTCCTCTGTTTCATCCTCTTTCTGAGTGGATATAGATCATTCAGACCCATTTTAAATCTTAGTCTCAGCTCAAAAGGAACCCATAGAACCTATCAATTTCCTCTTGTGAATCTTATTCTTTAATTGTTTATTGGTTGCTTTTAATTTCTTGTTTTATCTTAATATATGGTAGTGACTCTTTCTTTTGAAATAAAGTGAGTTAGAAATGAACAATTTACCTTTCATACATTGATTGCAATGAGATATTTGAGGTAATTGTGTATCTTCCTCCATATGCATATGTGACATAGGTGGTTCCTATTATGCGAGGGCCATATTAAAAATGAACTCCTCATATTTTGATTTTGAAAATGAAACAATAACATGCAAAGATGATTCTCCATGCCCAAATATCATAGAAGTAATATCCACCTTCAACAATTTATGTTCATCCACCCATTATTCATTTTGTGGGATATATTTTACGTCCTTTTGTTGTTGTTTAGGTGGTAAAACCATTTCTTGAGATTTTCTACTTACCCCCTTTTGAAATATCAATTATCCAATACCCCAAAAATCCAATTTTTCTTAAATTAAATTAGACTTATGTGATATAGTTGCATAGATGGAGTGGTCCTCTTTTTCATGGATATCAACATCATAGTTAGGTATTTTAGTGCATAATAGGGTAAATTTATGAGGTCCCCATTTTTCAGATGCAATATTAAACATATCTGGTAATTAAGAATGATTCTAAACTTGTAGGTAATGAATTTATGTATTATGAAGAAAACACCCCTCCAAGGTTTTACAATTAAGTCCTTGTGAACCCTATACCTTTGTACCTCATGCATATCTAAGGGAGTGTCGACAAACTCTATCCATGTATTGTTTGAATGCTTCAAATTCCTTTTCTATCCTTCTACATGAATCCTCAACCCTGTAGTTGCATTTATGTGTGCTTCGTTCACTATAAAAGTTGTCCCCTTCTACATGAATCCTCAACCCTCTAGCTCCGTTTATGTGTGCTTCGTTCACTGTAAAATTTGTCCCTCTTATTATTGCAGAATGGACATAAAAATACTGGGCAAATTCTAGGGAAAGTGTTAGGCCTCTCATTGAAACCATTCAACGAAATCCAACCAACCTTGTTGAGTGAATATGCCCATAGGGTATGGGTGTTGTACAACAATTTCAATGCTGTCGAGCTCATTTCGATTCAATGATACCCCCATTGCAATTTCTATGTTATTCCTCTTCTTTGGTTCTCATAGGTGGAGTGGTTATCAAAATGATGGAGTAAAGAGAGTTCGTGGAAGCGATTGTTCAAGAATGAGTGGAGTACTAGGTGTAAATACTAACATCTTGGTATAATTACTCCATGTGAAGAATTCGAGGATGGTTTCAAACTTTGGAGTTTTAAAACATCATGAGTACTAGTGTGCTTAAGAATAGGTAGTCATATGAGCTACGTGTTACCAGATGCCATGGATGAGATTAAGTGATAAGGGCTACTGGATTCTACAAAATGATTTAAATCATACTCCCACAAATTGATATCATAGGTTTACTTAGTCTATAATAAACATGAGTGTAAGTTCATATATTACTTAGTATAAATCTGATATTACTTAGTATAAATCCATGTAAGTCCATGTGTGAAATACTTCGTATAAATCTGATATTACTTAGTATAAATGCATGTAAGTCCATGTGTGAAATACTTCGTATAAATCTGATAATTATAGATATCCATAACTGATGTTTATAGTGCTATCCTTAAACAAGTGGATGAAACTATGATTTTAGAACATATAAAGTTTTGTTTATTCACTGTGCCTTATTCATACTTATGATGAGAGTTTTGGAAGCTTTAAACAAGTGGCTGAAACTGTGATTTTAGAACATATAAAGTTTTGTTTATTCACGGTGCCTTATTCATACTTATGATGAGAGTATTGGAAGCCATATTAATGTGAATTATTACCAACCAGAACTCAAGCATTCTTATGAAGATTTCAGTATGTGGTGGAATAATGGTTTAAGGGACTGATGTAGAGCCTATTTCAGCATAAGGTCAACACTTGCCAATTCAGTCATACTAGTTTGGGACTTTGCATACTTTCATTACAGTGTGTTCTAGATAAACTACCTAATAACCAAGTTCAGTAATAACGCATGCAGCACATATTCTACTTGTTTGATCCCATCCGATCCTTAGAAAAGAATTGAGGACATATTTATAATCATCCATAGTGTAGTTAGTATCCCACACACATTGACCAAGTCTTCAATCAAACTCAAAGAAGTGAAAAATTTATACTCTGAATTGGTTAGGGACATTTCAAAGTATGTGAGGAAAATAGAGGAAGCATGCATATGTAGGTTGATTGTAATTTTTAGTGTCCTAGAAGGTTATTTTTTCTTTTATTTTTTGGGGTTGACTGGTGTATGGTCTAAACAGTGATGAAACCAGCCACTTGGCCAAAGATAGCCAGGTGGAGTTGTCCATCCATGGCTTGGCCACTTTTAGCAAACTAATTCAAAACCAGTTGAAACAACTGGTCCAGACAGGTTTGAGTGAAAACAAGTCAGAACTGACATTTTCTGATAACATTTTTATATGCACCATATTTCTTTTTGTTGCTAGATGTAGAATATTGTTGTTTTATTTTTTGGTATAGTCATTGACTTTGCAATATATGATAAGATGATATTAACAAGAAAATAAATTAGACAGGTTGGCTATTGAAATTTGGAACATTCTCTTAGTACATACATATAAGGCCTAGCCAAATTCTGAATCTATACCAAAATTAAAATCTTTTTAGGGAAGAATCAGAAACATAAATATAATTCTCTAATTTACCTAGTATTATATTTAAACCTAACATATGTTGTCGATGGGCATGATTAGGATGGTTACAAGCCTTCCACCTGTTCTTATTTCTTATGGAAATTTAATAAAGTATTATTTTTTAAAATATTTAGAGAGATCTCGGAACACAACATAAATGTATTGGATATGATTGGTTAGAAATTTATTTAGTTCATATTCTTGGTTTTCAATGTGAACTCACTCAATGGCAGGTCAAGACAAATAGATTTTTATTCTAGTAGTAATTGGATGCTAGAAAAGTACGGAGTATTATGTAAAACATTTTAAATTGCAGAAAGATAGGATTTGTCTCATGTTTGTTTCATAGATTTTAACTCATCGGTTGTTGAAGAAATATTTCAGGATTGTAGGGTGCATAGGGATGCAATTCATTCAAAGAAGGAGATATTAATGGTCCATCTCTGTGTATTGTCACAAATTGCTGAGAGCTAGAATAAGCCAGAAGATAATGATACTCAAGCTAGTCAGTTTGCAAGAGCTCTAAAGAAGGTGATATTCTCATGTTGTGTGATTAATAGTTTTTTTCCATTTGAAGTTTCATCTGAAAATGCATTGTCAAAAGTATCTTGAACTCGAATATTTAGTTAATACTACATTTTTTGTTGTTTCTATTTTACCATAATACATAGAGACTAGTAAAGTTTACTTCTCCTTGGACCTTACCGTTTACCTTCATTCCATCTCTATTTTTCTTCAAAGATTAATTTGTATAATCTTATTTTTCATGTTGCCCCTTTGCTACTTGTGTTATTTGGGAAGAAAGTGACGACGCAAGCTCTTCCAATGAGCACATTTATCCAGAACCATTACAAAGGGTTCCCTTTTTCTATAATACAATGAAACATCTTTTGGGTGTAAATACTTCTTATAGAATTCCTTTGGCTAAGTTGTTACTTTTTAAGGGGCATATCTATGACATCAAAGTCAGCCAAGGCTTGCACCTAGGCTCATCTCCACCAACTCATGTCATGGATGGTTGAAAAGGGGTTCTCCATATCGATGAAATTCTTACCACCTCATTTCTTTTTGCTAGAACACACTCCTATAAACTATCGTTATTCATGTTCCTCTATATATTCTTTAATTTTTCTTTCTAGCCACACCAAAAGCTTTAAAACAAGTTAGTACCAATGCCAACAATTCCATTCTTGATCTTTCATCAAGATTGCATCACACAAAATCTCCAAGATAAGTGTTCCAAAAGTTCCTCTAAGGTTTCTTTGAAACAAACCCTATTAATCTTGCACATTGATCTAGGGACTAAACATCAGTCTCATCAAATATTAATCAACAAATAACTCATGAAATGGTGTAAATTAGGCTATAGAATGAGTATCCGCTCCGTATAATCAGATGAAAGAATGATAATACAATACAATGTTCATGCTGCAAGCATGAATGAGTGAGAAATTTGAATCCTCAGGAAGGTCATTCGAATTGAATGAGTGAGTATAGCTTAACTAAATGTAAGCCATAGTCAACACTCTAGTTAACCACTGATCAAAACCCTAATTGACTCAACTGAGCCCTAACTAAAGTCAGAGTGCAATAAATGACTGAGTCTCAACTGAAAGAGATCAGACACATGTCATAGCAAGCCAACCATCAAGTGCTAGTGCTTCAATGACTCCAATGAATGCCGATGAGGTTAACTAAAGTTGAATTGAAGATTAGAAGTTGGTGGAGGCGCCCCTGTTGAATCCAGTTCATTAGTTAATCATTAAATAATCAATTAAATGAAAGGAGGCACCTTCACTACCTTGTTTAACTGATTGTAACCATCAGTTAGCAATTTGGTGCATTAATATCACTCAGATCACCCTCGAAGTGCTCCAGTTAACCTCCCCAAATGTAGGAGATGGCTAAGTTAGCCTCCTTGAATGAAGGTAGGCATGGGTGTGGCTGGATGATGTCAATTAATGCTCCACTGATGTCAATTTATGTCAATAATACTTAGGATAGTGGTTTAACTAGGCCAATTTGACCAAAAAGAGTGTGTATGGTGGTAAATCTCTCCAACACCCCCCCTTAAGCTATACTCAGGAGGATTTAGAAAACATAAAGTGCATAAGAATTCTAGGGCCCCGAGAACAAAGGCCATAGGTCACCCTGTACAATAAAGTAACTTCTTAATATAACCAAGGAAACAGGGAAAATCTCATGGGAAAAATACCCCCCCTCAAACTAAGCGGTAAATCAAGAATTGGTTCTTCTATGCAGCAGTGTCCTGAGACTGTACATGTGAACCTCTAAATAAAAACTAAATGAACATGTCTGGAGGAATCTTCCACTTTGGAAGAAGAACAATGCACTCAATTGAATCGGAAATATAAACATTTGCACGGTGAAAACTGGACCCATGTAGAGTAGCTGAAATCATCTGAAAAGAGAGCAAATATTCTTGAGGATTCAAACCATGTGTGGAACACTCAAGAAAATGATATTTTTCAGCCTTGAACAGAAAACCATGAGTGGTAAAATCAGCCCCAAATCTTAGGAGCAAATGTCCAAGTGGATGCAGAATGTCTTCCTCTTTTATGAGGAGATGAGCATGTGACCAAAGGTAGAGAAGCCTTGGGACTATGGAGAGTGAATGATTGAGCTCCATAATCTAATATAGCTAATGAATCACATATTAAAATATCATCAACCTCATATGAGGAAACTAACACCAAATCCCCATGAGCAATTTTGAAGAGAAAGTGCGGTACTTGATTTTTCACACCGGAATTGGTGAGAGCAGTTACAAGCATGACTGAAAGATCTTGGATTTTAAAATATGAACCAAATAATATCAGATTAGAAATTAAATAAGATCTAAATAAGTTCACAACAGATCCAAAACTGTGAAATGAAATGAAATCCCCAGCAGCAATTTCGAAGGAGACTTGCGATACTTGTTTCTTCACAAAATTAATGAGAACAGCTACAAGCACTATTGAAAGCTTATGAACCTGAAATATTGAACCAAGAAATATCATATCAGATCCAAATAAGATCATATCAGATCCAAAAGTATGGTCAACCAAGACGGTGGATGCATAACTGTCTTTTTCTTCAAAATTCTGAATTTTTGTGCATGCAATCATGCAAGATTTTGTTGGAAGATCTAGATCACGGGGAGCGAATGAGTCACTCTTATAATCTGATATTTCTTCCAAAATATCCAATTTTTTACATATTTTCACACCAGCATCAACATTAGAGGGAGAAAAATCAAATTTCTCTTCACTTTCGGAAGCAATTACTGACAAATTTTGCACATAATTCAAAGGAAAATCACTGGTGAATGTTTGCATGGAAGTGCAGCAGTGTTTTTATTCAATATCAGAGAATTGAATGTATTCTTCTATTTCAGCCATATGAGGATATGAGATATCAGAGATCTCACAAACTTTCGGAGCATCAGGAGAAGGAGTCATTGCAAGGAGACTTTCTTCAATTCGAATTGACTGTGTAGAAGATTCTGCTTCATCTTCATCTTGAACAACTTCATCAGAGAGAGTAGAGGTCTAGAATTTTGAGTAAATAAATCTTGTGGTGCTGGATGTAATCTCCAAAGTGCTATTATGATCCTCATTGTGCTTACCAAAGGTTCTGTCCAATTTTTTCCAGAGATCCTTTGGGTATTCAACAGAACCAATAAGGTAGCGCAAGCTAAAAGAAAGGGAAAAACATATTGATCCAAAATCTCTATCACCATCATTTAGCTAGTCATTCTCATTCTGATAAGACTCTTCTCCAAGTCCAATAGAAACCTTATAGAGACCTCGTCTCTTCAGAGATGCAATCATCTTCAACTTCCATTTCGAATAGCTTGTGAATGGGGTGAGAAGAGGGACTGATGAGTCCATGCGAAGTTGTATGGAAGAAGCCATATCAAACTATTGTAGTGAATGCAGTGAGCTTGTAAAACATGCAAATCAAAACAATAAAGTCACCGTAAGGTCGAACAGCCTGCACATTTTAGGCTTTCATCACACCCAACATAGTTAATCAAGCAAGCTTGATCAACAATTTCCTTACTTGGGGTATTAAGTGGTAAGCCTTGGCTTCTGGTGCAGTGCTGGATTTTTGAGCTATTGCTCAATTT
>LPNX010768639.1:23120-62903 GCA_001517045.1 Pseudotsuga menziesii
ATATGAGCTTCGTCCCGCCATGAGCTCTGATACATATTAATCTTGCACATTGATCTAGGGACTAAACGTCAGTCTCATCAAAGATTAATCAACAAATAACTCATTAAATGGTGTAAATCGGGCTATGAAATGAGTAGCCGCTCTGTATAATCATATGAAATAATGATAATACAATACAATGTTCATGCTGCAAGCATGAATGAGTGAGCAATTCGAATCCTCAAGGAGGTCATTCGAATTGAATGAGTGAGTCTAGCTTAACTGAATGTAAGCCATAGTCAACACTCTAGTTAACCACTGATCAAAACCATAATTGACTCAACTAAGCCCTAACTGAAGTCGGAGTGCAATAAATGACTAAGTCTCAACTGAAAGAGATCAAACACATGTCATAGCAAGCCAACCATCAAGTGCTAGCACTTCAATGACTCCAATGAACCCCGACGAGGTTAAGTGAAGTTGAACTGAACATCAGAAGTTGGTGAAGGCATCCCTGTTGACTCCAGTTCATTAATTAATCATTAAATAATTAATTAAATGAAAGGAGGCGCCTTCACTACCCTGTTTAACTGATTGTAACCATCAGTTAGCAATTTGGTGCATTAATGTCACTCATATCACCCCCAGAGTGCTCTAGTTAGCCTTCCCGAATGTAGGAGAAGGATAAGTGAGCTTCCTTGACTGAAGGTAGGCATGGGTGTGACTGGATGATGTCAATTAATGCTCCACTGATGTCAATTTATGTCAATAATACTTAGGATAGTGGTTTAACTAGGCCAATTTGACCAAAAAGAGTGTGTATGGTGGTAAATGTCTCCAACAAACCCTAGGTCATTCTCACATGGACTCAAACCCTAGAAATTCAATTATCCTCTAGGATTTGTCTTTCACAAACCCCAACCCTTCAAGTATATTCTAGGTTTTGTCGTTCACAAACCCTAGCACCTTTCTTCCTTGCATAAAGACAAGTATAAAGACTCAAGGCAAAGTTTTATTCAAGATACAATTGATCCAATCAACTATCACATGATTCTACATGAATACTACAACTAAATACACTCTCCTTATTTCATATATAATAGGTGAGGGAGGCCAACAATAGTAAAGTGGACTAAATCCACAAGCAACCTAATCCACATGAGTCTCTTAGCAATGGGCGCCATACTTGTTGTGTTGATCATGATCATGCATGCAAGGAATGGCATGATATGTTGCAAGTGACTGTAGGAAAGGATGTAACCTCATATAGTATAGATTATACATTTGCATGGATTGTACCCTCAAAGGACAGGACAAGACAAGATACTTTAAAATGGTTTTGCTCACTTTAAAATGGATGATATTTTGTAGGACAACACATAGTTAGAACATTGCCATGAACATTATGTAAGCATTCCATATTGAATTAATTTTAGGGTTTAGAGATGAATTGAGCATTATTCTTAGTGGTTTGTTGTTTGTATTTCTCCTAGCACAACCTTTTGATATAGAAGACACATTTTATTGCTTTCCATTTCTCGTTTATTTAGATGAGACCATGACCTCAAATTTCTCTAAATTCCTTAATGAGAGGTTCATGAGATGATGATTTAGGTTGATTATGGTATTCCTGTAGCATTGCTTCATGAACCATTCTTTCAATTTTTTTTAGTTTATTCTCCTTTATTGTGTTGTTAGGATGATAATCTATTTATACATTTATTTTATGTCGTAAGTTTGTGATCAATCCCATTTCATATACGAAAACCAACAACTTTGGAAGTGAGTGTATGGATGGAAGTATGCAAACATAATCTCTATTTTTGCAAGGGTTAGAATGTCCACTAACATTATATAATACAAACTAATATTCAAAAGGAGGGTATCTTTAGCAGTCATTGTTGTCTCCTTGAGGTAATTTAGTGCAGTGAAAGTTGGACTTTAACATCGAACACTCGATAAAGAGAAGAGATGTAGAAATACAAATTAATTGAGTTAATTGATACAATTTGCTAACATATTTTCATTGTGGTTTAATTACTTACTCTACATGACCATCCCTAACTACCCATACTAACAGTTATTCATTAACTTGATTGGTCACTAACACTCATGATATTTAATACACATTAATACATAATATACTAGGGATCCTAATATATTATTGAGTGTCACTTATTCTAGCACCTCGTCTTAACAAGAAATGCAATTTTTTTAACTCCCCTCAATATAAATTCCATAGCAACTTAGTAACTAAGAATAATTACAAAAGTTGAAGGGAATTCTTGTTTAGTCTTCAATAATGCAACACTTCTCTAGTTCTTAATATCTAAACACTACATTATGTTGTATGATGCAGGTTGTGTTGGTAAATAAATGTATGCAATGTAATATCAACCAAGTTTTGAATTGGGACATAAAAGATAAGTTCTTGATTTTATCAATCTTTTTTCTTGTCTTTCTTTCATTGTGAGATATGATTATTGAAACAAGTGTTTGAACATGGAATTTTATGCTTTAAATATGATATTACCTTCGAATTGGTAATAATGCGATTCTAACGATTATGGATTTTTTCATGACAAGATCTTTTTGTAGTGACCAAAATGGAAACCTGATCAATAGAGTAATCACATTGTGATATAGGTACATGAAATATGACCTATTTTACGATCACAGTCAATTTTGTCTATATTATGAATGCTTTCTTGTTTACAATGCAAAATCTATATGAAACTTCTTTAGGGTATTGATTTTGTGTTCTAATGTTATGTGTATCCCAAAGCTTCCATTTATGGCTTCTTTGTTTCCTTATGTTATAAATAGTAATCTCATTGCCATCGAGTATTCCTCTGACATGGAAGGTTTTGCATTCATATTTAAATAATGTTGTTCATAGTCATTAGGCAATTATACCCATTTCCAACATCTACACAATGACTATAGAGTAGAGTCCTATGCCTTGTCATGATTGTAGTTTGTTAAGTATATCTAATTCTATTCCTTCTCCTAGTGTTTCAAATCATGCCTAGTTTTCCAAAGAAAAAGATAAAAATATAGCCTCATCCTATACTCTATGGCCCCATGAATATGCTTATATCTAATGTCGTTGGGGATCATGTAGATATCCGAGTGCAAGAACTACAATCTCACCCTGGGAAGCTAATAAACATTATAGATTGGCATCACAATATATCCTAACCATTTGTCCTTGTGGACACTCATTAGCTTGATGGAAAAAGGAACTTTGTTCATTTCATGGTGGATAGGATCCAGAAACACCAACTATTGGGTTGATCATGCTCTTTTGATTATCCTTATTGCTCCACTTATACATGGCTCTAGGATGATCATGATTATCTACTATATCCTTGGCATCCACACTAAGATAATTGTTGCTGATAGGTATCGTATAGTGGTACACTTACGGTTGCTAGGGAATAGTGATTTTAGCAATCCCATTAAGCCATTTTCTTGAGTTTCATTCAAAATTCCTAGAAAAGGTTTATGGATTTCATAACCTTCTTGATCATATACTGTGAACTTATACAATCTATCATCATTTTCCGACCATTAGATAGTCAAAGTTGTGTATTGATCATTTTTACCATTATAGAGGACTGTGTAAGTTAGGTTCCCAAATTCTTAAAGGGTGCTAGCTCAATGGAAGAGTGCCTACCTTTCAAACATGAGGTTGGTGGTTCAATTCCTCCATGCCCTAATGATATTATAATATCGGTTAAAAATAACGAAATTAGTAACAAAAAATTAGGAGATAAGTGACTGAACAAAATGACCAAAATTCGTATATAAAATTACTAAAAATGACTAAATTAGTGACAAAAAATGAGAGATGCAAAAATAGGCATTAAAAAAGATGCAACACGTGGTGTTAATGATGAAGCCAAACATGGCGTTGATATGGTAGAAAAATAAGATGCAAAACTAGGCATTAAAAATGATGCAACACGTGGCACTAATGATGAAGTCAAACATGGTGTTGATATGGTAGAAAAATAAGACGTTACTTTGGATGCAAAACATGGCACTACATAGGAAGCAAAATATGGTGCAACAATAGAAGAAATAGTTGGCATCATTTTTGTAGCAAAACACGATGCAAAAAAGGAAGCAAAAATTGGTGCAAAATGGGATGCTAAAGTGGTAGCAAAAATTGATGCTAACATGGTGCTATTACGGATGCAAATATGGCGCTAATGGGGATGCCATTTAAGAAGCAAAAGCAAACACTCGCTAGGAAGAAAAATAAGACGTTATTTAGGAAGCAAACCTCGACGCTGTTTAGGAAGCAAAGTTGGGCGCTATTATGGAAGCAAAAAAATAGACGTTGTTTTGGACGTCATAAAGGATGCTATTTAGGAAGCAAAAAAAGACATTTTTTGAGACGCTTTAAGTTTTGTCCATGACGCGTCACATTTAGCGTCTAGTTTGACCACTCAATGTAAAAAAAATTACACTAAAAAAGGACGCTAAATGGGACGCTAATTCTAGGATTTGTTGTAGTGAAAGTACAAAATCAAGCACATTTTACCCTTTGGACTATGAGAGTAATATTCATTCCTCTTTCTCATTATGATGAGATATATATAATTCATAAAATGAAAAATCAAACACATTTTATTGTTTGGACTTCTTCATAAGACTGATTGAGGCTATAATTGTTAACATCATATATGTGTTGAAATGTTTATCATATATTTCGTTTTGATGTAAAACAAATTTACTTAATAACATGATCTTATCTAAATTAATCATCTACTAACTTAAATTATTTTGTGTGTGTTTATAAATATATAAGCTAACATACAATATTCTTTTATGTTAATAAAAAAAATAAGCTAACATACATCATTTTTTTATGTTTATAAAAATATAAGCTTATATATATATGCATAACAAATAAATAAATTAAATAAATCCATGTTGTAGTATTGACACCATATGTAATATCATATATGTTGAAATGTTTATCATATATTTGTTTTAATGTGAAAAAAATTACTTAGTAACACGACCTTAGCTAAATTAATCATCGACTAACTTACATAAATATATAAACTAATATACATTATTATTTTTATATATAAATAAATAAGTTGAGTTGGAACATGGCTAACTTATAAATAAATAAGTTGAGTTGGAACATGGCTGGAGCCCGATATTTATTCATCACTACGATAGGCCGGCTTCAAAAGTTGGAGTTGGTTCTTATGATTCAAGTTATTTCTTGAATCCACGGAGAAATAAATAAAAATGCCATTCCAATAAAATTGCACATTGGATAACGTATAACCAACAGAGAGGTCGGTTCCGTGTACTCTATTTCCTCTCAAAGTATTCAATAGACACTCGGGGTTTAAACATTAAACAATAGTGAATGCATCAACCCACAAACAAATGCTGACAAGTCTTCAATAAAAATATGGATTATACCACAGGAAAATGCATAAAATGCATACGCAGAAAGGAGAAGAGCTCGCAGCTCTATGAAAATAGTGGCTCAATGAAAATCTAACATAGAAAATGTTTAGAAAATGTTTAGTTTTTTTTTATGGTTATATCAAATCTTGTAACATTTAGCATCATAATAGCATAACTATAAGCCAAAATATCATTGAAAGATAGACAAGCACAACCACACGAAAGAACACAAATATTTATTATGGGAAGCCCTCATGGAAAGAAAACCCAGCAAAAACTTCCTCTGTATAAGATGTATAAAAGATAAAAGACAAGACCCAAACACAGGTGCGCCTCTGTCCAACATATCTCTCTCTCTCTCTCCATACGCTACGCACAAGTGAGTATTGTGTGTTTCAAATGAGGAGCGCCTCCCTCTGTATATATTCTTCCTCTCACTTGATTTTTCACTCAACTATGTCGGCCCCACTAAACTTGACAAGGTTGACTTTCCTAGGGAGACTCAAAACATCATATTATTATATTCCAAAGAGATCTAATGACCCGACTTACAACAGAGGGGTTTTCCTCATGAATCTTTACTAACCTAATACAATATTTATGATTCTCCCAATAGGAACATTGGGGTACAATGAAATACAAATGATTCTCCCGGTAGGAACATCGGGGTACAGTAAGTGAATACACTTTGAAGTTACAATAATTCAACACTCCCCCCTTAACGAGAAGGGTATTCTACAACAACAATAGTAGGAGGAGAGAGAGAGAGCATCTTCAACATCATCAGGGTGATACATCTATACATCACAGGAAGTTTTTCAACAATCATCAGTAACTTGGATCACTTGATCCTTTTGCAACAACGCTTTGATCTTTCGATCCTTTTCAACAGTACTTTGATCTTTTCGATCCTTTGCAGCAGCACTTTGATCTTCTCGATCCTTTACAGCATCACTTTGATCTTTTCGATCATTTGCAGTAGCACATCGATCTTTCAGTCGACAACATCATCATCAACATTTTAGTCTTTTCAATCAGCAACACCATCATCAACAATACTTTGACCTTTAGATCATTATCATCATCATCAACAATACTTTGAGCAATATCATCCATAATACCTTGATCTTTCGATCAACAACACCATCATCATCAGCAATACTTTGAGCAACATCATCATTATCGAAAACACTTTGATCTTTCGATCAACAACATCATCATCAATACTCTGATATTTCGATCAGTAACATCATCATCAATACTCTGATCTTTCGATCAATAACATCATCATCATCATACTCTGATCTTTCGATCAGTAACATCATCATCGTTAGCAACAACTTGCAATCTATAATAAAAAGATGAAACTCTTCGGATCACTTTTGGACTTAAGTACATGGATGATACAATCCTACCACATTCTTGACGAACAAAGTCATCGAATAAAATTACGGGATAATTACTCCATATCACTTTAGGACTAAGTCCAAGGATGATGCAATCCTACCACATTCTCGAGCACCGAAGTCACTGGATCTGTTCGGAACAAATGTTCAGGGATGATATAGTCCCACCACATTCTCAAGGATCGAAGTCACCAGATCCCTTCTAAACAGATGTTCAAGGATGATACAATCCCACCACATTTTCGAGGACCGAAGTCACAGGATCTGTTCTGAACAAATGTTCAGGGATGATACAATCCCACCACATTCTCGAGGACCGAATCCACCAGATACAATTTAGGACAAATGTCCAGGGATGATACAATCTTGCTTCTTTCTCGGAGATATAAGTCTACGGATCAGTTTAGGAAAAATGTCCAGGGATGATATACTCCCACTGCAACATCACTGCTCCCCCTTTCGGGGAAGGTCTTTCTGAACAACACCAAGCTTGTCTTGAAAATATTCAAACTTTATTCGAGACAGAGGCTCCATCAACACATCAGCAACTTGTTCAGCGGTAGTAACATACTCGAGCTTTATGGCTCCCTTCTGTATCATATCTTGGATGTAGAAATATCGGGTTTCTATGTGATTTGCCTTATCGTGGAACACTGGGTTCTCCGTCATCTTTATACAACTCTGGTTATCACATAGAATCACTGTGGTATTGAACTCTAGGTTGAATAAACCTCGCATTAGCTTCCAAAGCCATAAGCTGCTATATATTCTGCTTCAGTCGTGCTAAGAGCAACACTGGACTGTTTCCTACTAAACCATGAAATCATAGCAGAACCCAGACAATAACATCCACCTAATGTGATTTTTCTTTCTGAAACACTTCCATCCCAATCTGCATCTGTATAGCCATATAATATTTAGTCATGGTTTCCATCGTAGTATAGACCAAAGTCTATAGTTCCTTTTAGATATCTCATCACATGATTTGCAGCGCCCAGGTGAACACGTCTAGGTTGTACTAGATACTGACTCAAGGTGTTCACAGCAAAACAAATGTCTGGTCTCATATTTGTTAGATACATCAACAACCCAATAATCTGTCTGTATTGAGTCACATCCCCTAACTTTGATGATTCGTCAACCAACATATTTAGGTTGGTATCCATGGGTGTGGCCATGGCTTTACATTCCAACATATCAAATCTTTTCAAAATTTCTACTGCATACTTTCCTTGATTGAGAAAGATTCCTTCTAAACTTTTGCCACACTTCCAGACCTAGAAAATAGTGCATTAATCCAAGGTCTTTCATCTCAAATTTCTAAGCAAGCTTCTTCTTGCATTCTTTAATCTGTTTCTCATTCCCTGTCAGAAATAGGTCATCCACATATAGTAATAGTATGAAAGGCTCATCATCTATAACCTTGAAGTAAAGGTTAGGATTGGTTTACTCTTGGTGAATTCCAAGGTTGTTAGAAAACTATCTATCCTTTCATACCAAGCTCTAGGAGCTTGCTTCAGGCCGTACAGGACCTTCTTCAACTTGCATACGTGAGTCCATCTATCTTCAACTTCAAATCCTTGTGGCTGTTCTATGTATACTTCTTCTCAATCACACCATTTAGGAAGGCTGTCTTTACATCCAGCTGGTGTGTATCCCACTTCATCATGGAAGCAAGTGCCATGATAGTTCTGATGGAAGTGTACCTTGCTTCCTGGATCAAGTGTGTCTTCATAATCAATTCCCTCTCTCTAAGAGAATCCTCTAGCCACAAATCTTTCCTTACTTCCATTAGCAACATATTTTATCTTGCAAATTCATTTGAAGGATACCACACTCTTGATTTCTAGTTTGAGTACTATATCTCAAACATCATTCTGGTATTCTTCTAGTATTGCATCTTCCATGAGTTCATTCTGTTAGGTCATCGACATATCCTAGTCTTCCGCATTCAACCTTGAAGGTTGGAACCCACTTTATTCTTGGAAACATTAGAGGAAATTTCAACTCAAAATGGGCCTTTTAACTTTTATTCAAATTCCATGTCATCATGTGTTAGCCAATGAAATTTCTTTAAATTTGAAATACCGTATAGGTCTTAAACACTTTTTTAATATAAATTTGGGGATAGGTATCATAAAAAAAACTTCTTTTTTTGTTTGTATTTTTGACATATCTCCCTGTGTTTTTACTCAAAATTTGATCGGGAGAGCTCATTGGATGCAGAATTAAATTTTGCATCCAACGAGTACCCACTCGGCATACTTTTGACGAACCCCGCTACCCCAAAAACAAGAAATACCTAAAAAATGGAATGATGACATAATCATTCCGTTTTTTTAAGTATTTCTTGTTTTTGGGGTAGCGGGGTCCGTCAAAAGTATGACAAGTGGGTACTCGTTGGATGCAGAATTTAATTCCGCATCCAACGAGCTCTTCCGATCGAAGTTTGAGTAAAAACACGGGGAGATATGTCAAAAATACAAACAAAAAGGTAGTTTTTTTCTTTTCTTCCTCCAAAATTAATAAATATTATTTTATTATTTTAACTATTATTTTATTAATTCATTTTAGGAGGCCCATTTTGAGTTGAAATTTCCTCTAATGAATACCGGTCCATTAGGAAGCTGTCCATCATGTCATACCATGTCGAACTCAGAGATATTCTGTAGTCACTTCCCCTGAAGCGGAGCATCACCTTCCCTCTGTATTATTTACTGGACTGATAGGTAGCATCTTATGCTACTATGTATCCATCTCAAGTTACTAGATACCAAGATCCCTTTATTTTGAACTTTGTCGAAAAGTTCCTCTTACACCCATCTGTAAGATTGTTGTCTTCTATAGGTTTCCATCTTCAACCTTGTAGCAAAGGTTAAGATATTTATCACTCTAGGTGATCTGTCAAGATCCTAGATGTGTTTTTCTATGGGTGCCTTCTAAGCTCGTACATAGTATATTCTGTACATGTGGTTTTTTTCTTGATATATACTTCTACTGAAGAAGTGTGTCTGGTCAATAGAGTATGTCATTCCTTAGTCAATTCTTTCTGAGACAAACCACAACCCTTGCTTTGTACCCTTGTTCTTGTATATCCATATGACAGACACTACAAACTTCCCTTCAGGTCTCGGAACCATATTGTAGACCGTTCATTCCTCATGATCAACTATTACTCTTTGATCATAGATTCTTCCATAGCTAGAAGGGTTTACATTAATGATGTCACCCAACTATGTTACACAACTAGAGTGTGTCCGAGACCTCTTACTTTGGTTTATAGGTCTCGCCATACTTTTCTTCATCTTGAGTTATCTCTCGTACCCAAGGTGGTCTTCATCTTTCGAGGTGGATCTACCGCTCTTTGAAATTATTACTTCCGTCACGGTGTCTCTGACCCTGGGAGCTTCAGATTTATGTTTATTGGAGTGAATCTTGAATTGTCATCACTTTCTCTTCGGAACAAGTCTCATCCTCCTTTTCTTGTATGCGGTTGTACAGGACCTTTTCTATAATTCAAATGCACCAGTTGCATGGTTAGATCCATTTCATAGAACATATGCATAACGAAAAAATTTATGCATCATGTAACAGTTTAGCCAATACAACATTAATCCATATCTCACGAAAACTTTCTAGATTCCTTCCATCTCTACCATGAAATCATTTATATTGTGCACTAATCCAATATGTCAGCAAAGAGGTTTCATTATAGACAAGTAGCAATGGAGAGTTGTATATCACCATGGGATTACCCATCACATGCATATTAGTAGTACACTGTCATTAATGAAAACATTCTATCATGCATAATACACAACATATATATGAAAGAAAATTAAAATACTTATCTTTGTTTGTTTGTCATCATCTCCTTCTGGATCAACAACTTCTTCTTTGACCAGTGAGATTGCTTCAATCTCATGTTTGCTTGAAATCTTTTCTAGAATGTTGCTTCTGGTAGACCTAGGGTTTTATAGAGAAACCCTAATTTTTCAAATGAGGTATATTTCATATCTAATTGGATAGAAATATGCACCTCCTCAAGGCGAGCTGAACAATATACTCATTTTCCCAAAACTGTGATTAGAATTGTAAAATATCTGATGCCCTAGTTTCTTCAGTTTCTTCTACATAGTGCTTGATATTCTTTCTGCGGTATCTCCAAAATTACTGGTCCTCTGTGTCTTCAACTTTGCACTGATGCATCCTCGCATGTTCTCGTTCCAACACCGTAGGTTAGAGAAGAATTGGTTTCATCAATTTGGACTTATGTTTGTCTTCCCAATATGTCTTATTTCAGGACCATTCAGAAGAGAGAATTTGTACGAACTTCCACGTGTCACTGATTCAACTTCAGGGTCTGAAATTTTTACCAATGAAAGTACAATCCATGCCCCTTCTAGATCATCTTGAGAAATTTCATTTGGACCTTCGTAGCCCGATATAGAGAAATTATCCCTAGGTCATCTGCTTAAGACTGAATCCTGGGAGAGGCTGGAACCCTAACTTGGAGGAATCATATCTCCCAAAATATAGCGAATGTGAGGCTAAACCTTTTACACAGTGTACATCAGGAATTTATTTTCAGCCTATGAAATTTTCGGCTCCGGATCCATTTTGAATATCGATATATAGCGAAAATACCAAAACTACTATTTTTAGTATTTTAGGGTTTTCAAGAATGAAACCCTAATCTTCAATAGCTGTAGCTGTAGCACTGTTTTGGCTGCACAAAGACTTCTTTCAAGGTGAATCTGATACCATGTTAAGTTTTTATGGCTATATCAGACCTTGTAACATTTAGCATCATAACATCATAACCATAAACCAAACTATCACTGAAAGATAGACAAGCACAACCACACAAAAGAACACAAAGATTTATCATGGGAAACCCTCATGGGGAAGAAAACTCAGCAAAAACTGCCTTTGCATAAGATGTATAAAAGATAAAAGAAAATACCCAAAAATAGGTGTGCCTCCCTTGAAAAGATATGTCTCTCTCTCTCTCCATGCGCTATGCACAAGTGAGTATCTGTGTGTTTCAAATGAGGAGCGCCTCCCTCTATTTATATTCTTCCTCTCACTTGATTTTTCACTCAACTATGTCAGCCCACTAAACTTGACAGGGCCGAATTTACTAGGGAGACTCAAAACATCATATTATTATATTCCGGAGGGTGCTAATGACACGACTTACAACATAGGGGTTTTCCTCATGACTCTTTACTAACCTAGTACAATATTAATGATTCTCCCAATAGGAATATCGGGGTACAATGAAATATAAATGATTCTCTCGACAGGAACATCGAGGTACAATAAGTGAATACACTTTGAAATTACAATAATTCAACACTCTCCCTTAATGAGAAGGGTATTCTACAACAACAACAACAATAACAGTAGGAGGAGGAGAAAGAGCATCTTCAACGTCATCAGGGTGATACATCTATACATCACAGGAAGTTTTTCAACATTCATCAGTAGCTTGGATCACTTGATCCTTTTTTAGCAACGCTTTGATCCTTCGATCCTTTGCAGCAGTACTTTGATCTTTTCGATCCTTTGTAGTAGCACTTCAATCTTCTCAATCCTTTGCAACAACACTTTGATCTTTTCGATCCTTTGAAGCAGCAGTTCGATCTTTCGGTCGACAACATTATCATCATCATTTTAGTATTTTCAATCAACAACATCATCATCAACAATACTTTGACCTTTCGATCATCATCATCATCAGCAGCGATACTTTGAGCAACATCATCAACAATACTTTGATATTTCGATCAACAACATCATCATCATCATCAATACTTTCAGAAACATCATCATTATTGGAAACACTTTGATCTTTCGATCAACAAGCTACTATATATGGCTTCACAACTAGTAGACCAAGCTACTATATATTCTGCTTCAGTCGTGCTAAGAGAAACATTGGACTGTTTCCTGTTAAACCATGAAATCATAGCAGAGCCCAGACAATAAAATCCACCTAATGTGCTTCTTTTGCCTGAAACACTTCCATCCCAATATGCATCTGTATAGCCATATAATATGTAGTCATGGTTTCCGTTGTAGCATAGAACAAAGTCTATAGTTCCTTTTAGATATCTCATCACATGTTTTGCAGCTCCCAGGTGAACACGTCTAGGTTGAACTAGATACTGACTCAAGGTGTTCACAGCAAAACAAATGTATAGTTTGGTATTTCGTAGATACATGAACGACCCAATAATATGTCTATATTGAGTCACATCCACTAACTCTGATGATTCATCATCCAACAACTTCAGGTTGGTATCCATGGGTGCAACCATGGATTTACATTCCAACATATCAAATCTTTTCAAAATTTCTACTGCATACTTTCCCTGATTGAGAAAGATTCCTTCTAAAATTTTCCACACTTCCAGACCTAGAAAATAGTGCATTAATCCAAGGTCTTTCATCTCAAATTTCTCAGCGAGATTCTTCTTGTATTCTTTAATATGTTTCTCATTCCTTGTCGTAAATAGGTCATCCACATATATGACAGGTTCATCATCTATAACCTTGAAGTAAAAGGTTAGGATCGAATTTACCAAGAGTAAAGTCCAAGCTCGCAAGGAAACTATCTATCCTTCCATACCAAGCTTTCGGAGCTTGCTTTAGGCCGTACATGACTCCGACTGTCTTCAACTTCAAATCCTTGTGGCTGTTCTATGTATACTTCTTCAATCACACCATTCAGAAAGGCTGTCTTTACATCCATCTGGTGTATATCCCACTTCATCATGGAAGCAAGTTCCATGATAGTTTTGATGGAAGTGTACCTTGATTCCTAGAGAAAGTGTCTCTTTATAATCAATTCCCTGTCTCTGAGAGAATCCTCTAGCCACAAATCTTTCCTTACTTCCATCAGCAAGATATTTTATCTTGCAAATTCATTTGGAGGACACCACACTTGATTTCTAGTTTGAGTACTATATCCCAAACATCATTCTGGTATTCTTCTAGTATTGCATCTTCCATGAGTTCATTCTGTCAAGTCATCGACATATCCTAGTCTTCGGCATTCAACCTTGAAGGTTGGAACCCAATTTACTCTTGGCGAAATATTGATCTATCAGAAATCTGTCTATCATGTCATACCATGTCAAACTAAGAGATCTTTTGTAGTCACTCCCCCTGAAGAAGAGCATCATCTTCCCTCTGCATTCTTTACTGGAGTGATAGGTAGCATCCTATGCTACTATGTATCCATATCAGGTTACTAGATACCAATATCCCTTTATCTTGAACTTTGTCGAAAAGTTCCTCTTGCACCCATCTGTGAGCTTGTTGTCTTTTAAAGGTTTCCATCTTCAACCTTGTAGAAAAGGTTAAGATATTTATCACTCTAGGTGATTTGTCAAGCTCCTGGATTTGTTTTTCTATGGGTGCCTTTTGAGCTTGTACACAATATATATTCTGTACAGGTGGTTCTTTGCTTGATATATACTTCTACTGAAGAAGTGCGTTTGGTCATGCCATAGTCAATTCTTTCTAAGACAAACCACAAACCTTGCTTTGTACACTTGTTCTTGTAGATCCATATGGAAGACACTACAAACTTCCCTTCAGGTCTTAGAACCATATCGTAGACATCATTCCTCATGATCAACTCTTACTCTTTGATCATAGCTTCTTCCATAGCTAGAAGGGTTTGCATCAATGATGTCACCCAACTGTGTTACACAACTAGAGTGTGTCTGAGACCTCTTACTTTGGTTTGGAAGTCTCGCCATACTTTTCTTCATCTTGATTTATCTCTCGTACCCAAGGTGGTCTTCATATTTCGAGGTGGATCTACCGCTCTCTGAAGCTCTTTCTTTTGTCACGGTGTCTCTGACCCTGGGAGATTTATATTTATGTTTATTGGAGTGAATCTTGAATTTTCATCACTTTCTCTTTGGAACAAGTCTCATCCTCCTTTTCTTGTAGGCGATTGTACAAGACCTTTCCTACAAGTCAAATGCACCAATTGCATGGTTAGAACCATTTTATAGAACATGTGCATAATGAAAAATTCTTATGCATCATGCAACTATGTAGACAATACAACATCCATCCATATCTCATGGAAACTTTCTAGATTCCTTCCATCTCTACCATGACATCATTTATATTGCGCACTAATCCAATATGTCAGCAAAGAGGTTTCATTCTAGACAAGTAGTAATGGAGAGTTGTATGGCACAATGGGCTACTTACCCATCACATGCAGATTAGTAATATACTGTCATTAATGCAAACATTCTATCATGCATAATACACAACATATACATGAAAGACAATTCAAATATTTATCTTTGTTTGTTTTTCGTCGTCTCCTTCTGGATCAACAACTTCTTCTTTGACCAATGAGATTTCTTCAATCTGATGCTTACTTGAAAGCTTTTGTGGAATGTTGCTTCTGGTAGACCTAGGGTTTTATAGAGAAACCCTAATTTTTCAAATGAGATATATTTCAGATCTGATTGGATAGAAATATGCACCTCCTCAAGGTGAGCTGAGCAGTATACTCATTTTCCCAAAACTATGATCAGAACTCGAAAATATCTTATGCCCTAGTTTTCTTCAGTTTTTTTTGCAGAGTGCATGATATTGTTTCTACTGTATCTATGAAATTACTGCTCCTCTGTGTCTTCAACTTCGTATTGAGGCAGCCTCTCATGTCCTCGTTCCAAAACTGCAGGTTAAAGAAGAATTGGTTTCGTCAATTAGGACTTATGTTCGTTTTCCCAATATGTCTTATTTCAAGACTGCTTAGAAGAGTGAACTTGTATGAACTTTCATGTGTCACTGGTTCACCTTCGGGGTCTGAAATTTTTACCACAGAAAGTAAAGTCCCTTCCCCTTCTGGAACATCTTGAGAAATTTCATTTGGACCTTTGTAGCCTCAGATATAGCAATTCTCCCTAGGTCACTTGTTTAAGGCTAAATCTTGGGAGAGGATGGAACCCTAACTTGGAGGAATCATATCACCTAGGATATAACGAATCTGATGCTGAAACTTTTACAAAGTGTACATAGGGAATTTATCTTTGGCCTGTGAAGGTTGAGGCTCTTGATCCTTCTCCAATATCGAGATATAGAAAATATACCAAAAATACTAGTTTTAGTATTTTAGGGTTTTCAAGCATGAAACCCTAATCTTTAAGAGATGTAGCTATACCACTGTTTTGGATGCACAAAGACTTCTTTCAGGGTGGCTTTGATACCATGTTAAGTTTTTATGGTTATATCAGTTCTTGTAACATTTAGCATCATAACAGCATAACCATAAGCCAAAATATCACTGAAAGATAGACAAGCACAATCACACAAAAGAACACAAATATTTATCGTGGGAAACCTTCACGGGGAAGAAAAACCAAGAAAAAATTCCTCTGTATAATATGTATAAAAGATAAAAGACAAGACCCAAAAATAGGTGCTCCTCCCTCCAGCAGATATGCCTCTCTCTCTCTCCATGTGCTATGCACAAGTGAGTATCTATGTGTTTCAAATGAGGAGCACCTCCCTCTATTTATATTCTTCTGCTCACTTGATTTTTCACTCAACTATGTCAGCCCCACTAAACTTGACAGGGCCGAATTTCCAAGGGAGACTCAAAACATCATATTATTATATTTTAGAGGGTGCTATTGACCCGACTTACAACGGAGGGGTTTTCCTCATGACTCTTTACTGACCTACTACAATATTAATGATTCTCACAATAGGAACATCAGGGTACAATGAAATACAAATGATTCTCTCGATAGGAACATCAGGGTATAGTAAGTGAATACACTTTGAAGTTACAATAATTCAACAGAAAACAATGGGGTCTTTTAAGAACCTTCATATACATCTGCAGGAAAGGCTTCGAGGAGCATCCGCACACCAACATGGATACCTTGGAACTGAAGGAGAACATGGAAACAATAAAGTATAGTAGTGCTAAAGACAATAGATAAAGAAAACAAATACAAATGCAGGAGCCACATAGAGCATGGAACTTAGTTTTGGTATCAAACCTTCATCGCTTTTCCATAAATCCATGGAAAATAAAAAACATGTTTAATAATTTAAAAACAAATGATAAACTAAACAAAAAAATCTTTGCAATAAAATGCATAAAAAAGGTTTTGTTGCATAGAGAGTAAATATTACTGAAATCTCCGTTTTTTTCACCATTTTAGAGAATGATGACTGCAGGCTATTTCGTCCTAGCTAGGATCCTTTCAAATTGAAAAGTTATTCCATATATCTTGGGGGTGGCACTTCAATGGGCAGGAATACCTATGCAGAAAACATTATCTTAGATATTCATTTACGGAAACATAACCTATGCAGAAAACATTATCTTAGATATTCATTTATGGAAACATTTATTGCAGGAAAAACCTACCTGTAATTCCATCCAGAATGGGCAACAACTACTGTCCTGCAACTATGAACTCCAATTTTGAATCTATTGAAATCCTTAAAATGCAATACCTGAAAAAACAGAAGAAACCCTTAAACTAAAGGAAAAAACAGGCATAGAAACAGATCATGACTTCTTGCAGGGAAACCCTACCTCGAATGGCAATGGTGAGGGTGACCTCTTGGAAAAACATGCTAATTTTAGCCTTGATACTTGACTGTCTTGTAAAGCATGATTGTTTTGGAAGTCACAATAATATTGTTCTTTGTGAATTTACCGTTCCTATGCTAATCATTTAATCTTTTAAGGTGTTATTAGTTCATTTGTTTATAATATCATGTAGGCTTAATAATGTGATTTTTAAAGGCGTTATTAGTTCACTTGTTTAGGACATGATTTAGGCTTCATGGAATTTGAGAACAAAGTATTTCGCCTAACATACCTTCATTATGTCCACAGATTTTTTTTGTTGACATTAGATGTGAATTGCTTTCCATATTTACAAATATTTACAATTAAAAAAATTAAATATTTCTAAATACTTTATAGATCCTAAGTTAACATGGATCCATACTAATACATTTAAAGAAATCAAATTTTAAAAGTATTTGATAAATAGAAATTTAAATTATATAATATAAACTATTATATAAAGTTAATAAAAATATATATATGTAAATTTAAATTTTATATAAAAATTTGAGAATATAAAATTAATATAAATATAAAATAAAAATCTATCAAATATTTAAAAATAATAATAATTTAAATTATCTATAAATGCAAATTTAAAATACATATAACCTAATTAATTTTAGATTTTTAATGAATGAATCATAACATTAAGAAACCATTGAAAGCAAACATGCAGGTAAGGAAACAACGAAAGTAAATATATTTTAAAAAGGAGTTGATTTGTTTAAACTTTCTATACATTCGGAATAAAAATTGATTAAATAAGCATGTAAGGAAACAACAAAAGTGAATATAGTGAATATATTTTAGAGAGGGAGTTGATATGTTTAATCTTTTTAATATATTTAGAATAAAAATTGATTAAAAATATTTTTATTTAATTATTATTTTTTATGTTGTGATATATTCTTAAAATTTTTCTAAATTAAATGCTCCAAGGATTATAGAGTATGAGATACAACTTTATCAGTAGAGTATGAGATGCAACTTTCTCAGTAGCTGATTAAATCTATTTTTTTATAACTTGGTTATAAATATTTTTATTTTGTAACCATAAATATGGAACCATTTGGCAAGAAAGAAATCTACCAGAATAGAGTCCACAATTATCTAATTAACCTACTTGAAAAGATACACGGGCCGAGACAATGCTTAGTGACTGATTTATCTTGATTCTTACATATGAAAGACCCTTGGGCTAGTTTTAGCAAGGTGGATGCATCAAAGTGTATATTTTTTTAGTTTTACATGTTATAAAATATATATATATATATATATATATATAGAGAGAGAGAGAGAGAGAGAGAGAGAGAGAGAGAGAGNATATAAAAAAATTGATATATATATTTTTTGAACATAGAAAGATATATAATTATGTTGATAAATGTTTTTATTTGAGATTTGAGGTGGATTACTATTTATGTTTTTTCATCTATGGATGAGGATGAACCAAGATGAACTAGGATGAGAGAATTGTAGTCTCAAGATTGATTCTATGGAAGTTGTTCAAAATTCGAAATAGACAATTATAAAAAAATGAATATAAAAATTAATTGGTAGCTAGCTGATGAATAGATAAGTACTAGAAATGCATGTATAACTCATAGTGAATTAATGTATAACCAACACTCTATGGAAAATAACTAGAAGAATGTGAGATAAAAACAAAAAGAATATAAAAAATAAAGTTAATAGTTGATAAATGGATACCAGTAAAAATTTGGGTGATAACATGTAGCTAGACACTGATAATTCTTACTTTCACCAGTTTAACTAGAAAAATACTTAGAATATAAAAAAAATCCAACCACACAAAAAAATCATTAAGTCATTCTTATGAAAAAAATCAAAATTTTATAAAAAAATGAATTTCTTTATAAACATATAAAATTATATTGTCCAATGATTTATTTATTAAGCTAATTTATCATGCCAATCTTAAATGAAGATTCAATATAAATAGAACTAACCAAAAAATTATTCAAAGATTGTTGTTAAGTCAAGATAAGTATATAAAATATATATATAAACATAACACATGATATCTCATAAAATGCTTCAAATCTTCTAATTAAAAACCTTATCAGAATTTGAAGCGTAAAATAGCCAATAACCCACAAAACAATAAAAAAACAATAAAACAATATGATCCATATTATTTCTAGTTTGAAGCGTGAAATAGCCCATAACCCACAGAACATGAAAACTGACTGTTGGCCAAGTAAGAGATCTGAAAAAGTATTAGTCATTTAATTCATCTACCACGTGCACTATTGCACTAATATGGCTTGCTGTGCACTATTGCACTAATATGGCTTGCTGTCTTCAACTTCAAATCCTTGTGGCTGTTCTATGTATACTTCTTCTTCAATCACACCATTCAGAAGGCAAGTGCCATGGAAGTAAGTCTTTACATCCATTTGGTGTATATCCCACTTCATCATGGAAGCAAGTGCCATGATAGTTTTGATGGAATTGTACCTTGCTTCTTGGAGCAAGTGTCTCTTCATAATCCATTCCCTGTCTCTGAGAGAATCCTCCAGCCACAAATCTTGCCTTACTTCCATCAACAACATATTTTATCTTGTAAATTCATTTGGAGGACACCACACTCTTGATTTCTAGTTTGAGTACTATATCCCAAACATCATTCTGGTATTCTTCCAGTATTGCATCTTCCATGAGTTCATTCTGTCAGGTCATTGACATATCCTAGCCTTCGGCATTCAACCTTGAAGGTTGGAACCCAATTTACTCTTGGAGAAATATAAATCTATCAGAAATTTGTCTATCATGTCATACCATGTCGAACTTAGAGATATTCTGTAGTCACTCCCCCTGAAGAGGAGCATCATATTCCCTCTGCATTCTTTATTGGAGTGACAGGTAGCATCCTATGCTACTATGTATCCATATCAGGTTACTAGATACCAAGATCCCTTTATCTTGAACTTTGTCGAAGGGTTCCTCTTGCACCCATCTATGAGCTTGTTGTCTTCTATAGGTTTCCATCTTCAACCTTGTAGAAAATGTTAAGATATTTATCACTCTAGGTGATCTGTCAAGATCCTAGATTTGTTTTTCTATGGGTGCCTTCTGAGCTCCTACAAAGTATATATTCTGTACAGGTGGTTCTTTGCTTGATATATACTTCTAATGAAGAAGTGTGTCTGGTCAATAGAGTATGTCATGCTATAGTCAATTCTTTCTATGACAAACCACAAACCTTGCTTTGTACACTTGTTCTTGTAGATCGATATGGAAGACACTACAAACTTCTCTTCAGGTCTCAGAACCATATCGTAGACATCATTCCTCATGATCAACTCTTACTCTTTGATCATAGCTTCTTCCATACCTGGAAGGGTTTGCATCAATGATGTCACCCAACTGTGTTAAACAACTAGAGTGTGTCCAAGACCTCTTACTTTGGTTTGGAAGTCTCGCCATACTTTTCTTCATCTTGAGTTATCTCTCATACCCAAGGCGGTCTTCATCTTTCGTGGTGGATCTCTCGCTCTCTAAATCTCTTTCTTCCGTCACGGTGTCTCTGACCCTAGGAGCTTCAGATTTATGTTTATTGGAGTGAATCTTGAATTGTCATCAATTTCTCTTCGGAACAAGTCTCATCCTCCTTTTCTTGTAGGCGGTTGTACAGGACTTTTCCTACAAGTCAAATGCACCAGTTGCATGGTTAGAACCATTTCATAGAACATGTGCATAATGACAAATTCTTATACATCATGCAACTATTTAGCCAATACAACATCCATCCATATCTCACGGAAACTTTCTAGATTCCTTCCATCTCTACCATGACATCATTTATATTGCGCACTGATCCAATATGCCAGCAAAGAGGTTTCATTCTAGACAAGTAGTAATGGAGAGTTGTATAGCACAATGGGATACTCACCCATCACATGTAGATTAGTAATATACTGTCATTAATGCAAACATTCTATCATGCATAATATACAACACACACATGAAATACAATTCAAATGCTTATCTTTGTTTGTTTGTTGTTGTCTCCTTCTGGATCAGCAACTTCTTCTTTGACTAGTGAGATTGCTTCAATCTCATGCTTGCTTGGAAGCTTTTCTGGAATGCTTCTTTTGGTAGACCTATGGTTTTACAGAGAAACCCTATTTTTTCAAATGAGGTATCTTTCAGATCTGATTGGATAGAAATATGCACCTCCTCAAGGCGAGTTGAGCAGTATACTCATTTTCCCAAAACTATGATCAAAACTGCGAAATATCTGATGCCCTAGTTTTCTTAAGTTTCTTCTGCAGAGTGCCTAATATTGTTTCTGTTGTATGTCTGAAATTACTACTCCTCTGTGTCTTCAACTTCGTATTGAGGCGGCCTCTCATGTCCTTGTTCCAACACTGTAGGTTAAAGAATATTTTGTTTCGTCAATTAGGACTTATGTTTGTTTTCCCAATATGTCTTATTTTAGGACTGTTCATAAGAGTGAACTTGTATTAACTTCCACGTGTCACTAGTTGACCTTCGGGGTCTAAAATTTTTACCATAGAAATTAAAGTCTGTGCCCCTTCTGGAACATTTTGAGAAATTTCATTTGGACCTTCGTAGCCTGAGATATAACAATTCTCCCTAGATCACCTGTTTAAGGCTAAATCCTGGGAGAGGATGGAACCCTAACTTGGAGGAATCATATCTCTTAGAATATAGAGAATATGAGGCTAAAATTTTTACAAAGTGTACATAGGGAATTTATCTTCGGCTTGTAAAGGTTGCGGCTCCTAATCCTTCTCCAATATCGAGATATAGCGAATATACCAAAACTACTAGTTTTAGTATTTTATGTTTTCAAGCATGAAACCCTAATCTTCAAGAGTTGTAGCTATAGCACTGTTTTGGCTGCACAAAGACTTCTTTCAGGGTGGCTCTGATACCATGTTAAGTTTTTATGGTTATATCAGATCTTGTAACATTTAGCATCATAACAGCATAACCATAAGCCAAAATATCACTGAAATATAGACAAGCACAACCACACAAAAGAACACAAATATTTATCGTGGGAAACCCTCATGGGGAAGAAAACCCAACAAAAACTTCCTCTGTATAAGATGTATAAAAGATAAAATACAAGACCCAAAAATAGGGGCTCCTCCCTTCGGTAGATATGTCTCTCTCTCTCTCCATGCGCTATGCACAAGTGAGTATCTATGTGTTTCAAATGAGGAGAGCCTCCTTCTATTTATATTCTTCTGCTCACTTGATTTTTCACTCAACTATGTCGGCCCCACTAAACTTGACAGGGCCGACTTTCCTAGGGAGACTCAAAACATCATATTATTATATTCCGGAGGGTGCTATTGACCCGACTTACAATGGAGGGGTTTTCCTCATGACTCTTTATTGACCTACTACAATATTAATGATTCTCCCAATAGGAACATCAGGGTACAATAAAATACAAATGATTCTCTCGATAGGAACATCGGGGTACAGTAAGTGAATACACTTTGAAGTTACAATAATTCAACAAAAAACACTGGGGTATTTTAAGAACCTTCATATATATCTGCAGAAAAGGCTTCCAGGAGCATCCGCACACCAACATGGATACCTTGGAACTGAAGGAGAAAATGGAAAAAATAAAGTATAGTAGTGCTAAAGACAATAGATAAAGAAAACAAATACAAATGCAGGAGCCACATAGAGCATGGACCTTAGGTTTGGTATCAAACCTTCATCGCTTTTCCATAAATCCATGGAAAATAAAAACATGTTTAATAATTTAAAAACAAATGATAAACTAAACAAAAAAATCTTTGCAATAAAATGCATAAAAAAGGTTTTGTTGCACAGAGAGTAAATATTACTGAAATCTCCGTGTTTTTCACCATTTTAGAGAATGATGACTGCAGGCTATTTCATCCCAGCTAGGATCCTTTTAGACTGAAAAGTTATTCCATATATCTTGTGGGTGGCACTTCAATGGGCAGGAATACCTATGCAGAAAACATTATCTTAGATATTCATTTATGGAAACATTTATTGCAGGAAAAACCTACCTGTAATTCCATCCAGAATGGACAACAACTGCTGTCTTGAAACTATGAACTCCAATTTTGAATCTGTTGAAATCCTTAAACTGCAATACCTGAAAAAACAGAAGAAACCGTTAAACCAAAGGAAAAAACAGATCATGACTTCTTGCAGGGAGACCCCACCTCGAATGGCAATGGTGAGGGTGACCTCTTGGAAAAACATGCTAATTTTAGCCTTGGTACTTGACTGTCTTGTAAAGCATGATTGTTTTGAAAGTCGCAATAATATTGTTCTTTGTGAATTGACCGTTACTATGTTAATCATTTAATCTTTTAAGGCGTTATTAGTTCATTTGTTTATAATATGATGCAGGCTTAATCATGTGATTTTATAAGGCTTTATTAGTTCACTTGTTTGCAATTGTTTAGGACATGATTTAGGCTTCATGGAATTTGAGAACGAAGTATTTAGCCTAGCATAATTTCGTTTTATATATTTCTTGATTCATGAGATATTATGAATACTATTATTCATATTCGAGTAGAATTGAATCCACGTCACCCAAACTTTGAAGAAATGTCGAATGATCGACCCCCAAGAAATGTCGAATGATCGACCCCCAACCTTGAGGGAATGTCGAATGATCTAACTCGAGTTGTCAAAATTATTATCTTGGTTTTAGTTTTTGTTGGTCATAACCTCTGACTATACTTAGTTTAGCCAACAATGCTTCCTAATAATCTTCAATTTTGGAAAATATGTTCTTTTCATGGACACATTAAAATTAAAATTAACTAATATTTATTTTAAAATTATTGCATTCGAGTGTTGCTAGTTGCTTCAACCCACATGTTGTTTGAAAAAGCACTAAAAATATCAAAATTTTTGAGGTGTAATTTTTTTGAACTTGTAAAAATTTAAGGTACAAATATTTACAATTCAAGAAATTGTATATTTCTAAATACTTTGTAGATCCTAATTTAACATGGATCCATGCTAATATTTATCAGACATTTAAAGAAATCAAATTTTAAAAGTATTTGATAAATAGAAATTTAAATTATATAATATAAACTATTATATAAAATGAATAAAAAAGATATATGTAAATTTAAATTTTATATAAAAATTTGAGGATATAAAATGAATATAAATGTAAAATAAAAATCTACCCAATATCAATAATTTAAATTATTTATAAATACAAATTTAAAATACATATAACCTAATTAATTGTAGAATATTTTTAGCAAATGAATCATTATAACATTGAGAAACCATTGAAAGTAAATATGCAGGTAAGGAAACAACGAAAGTAAATATATTTTAAACAAGGAGTTGATTTGTTTAAACTTTCTATACATTTAGAATAAAAATTGATTAAATAAGAATGCAAGAAAACAAGAAAATGGAAAATATTTTAAACAAGGAGTTGATTTGTTTAATCTTTTTATATATTTAGAATAAAAATTGATTAAAAATATTTTTATTTAATTATTATTTTTATGTTGTGATATATTTTTAAACATTCTTCTAAATTAAATGCTCTAAAGATTTTAGAGTATGAGATACAACTTATCAGTAGAGTATGAGATACAACTTTCTCAGTAGCTTTGTTAGTAGCTGATTAAATCTATTTTTCTGATAACTTGGTTATAAATATAATCTATTTTTCTGATAACTTGGTTATAAATATATTTATTTTGAATCAGTAACCATAAATGTGGAACCATTTGGCAAGAAAGAAATCTACCAGAATAGAGCCCACAACTATCCAATTAACCTACTTGAAAAGATACACGGGCTTACAGACAATGCTTAGTGACTGATTTATCTTGATTCATTCTTACATATGAAAGACCCTTGGGCTAGTTTTAGCAAGGTGGATGCATCAAAGTGTATATTTTTTTAGTTTTACATGTTATAATATATATAGAGAGGGGGATTGTAGAATGTGTTTTTGAGATGATTGATTTGGGGTGGATTACTATTTATGTTTTTTCATCTATGGACGAGGATGAACCAAGATGAACTAGGATGAGACAACTGTAGTCTCAAGATTGATTCTATGGAAGTCATTCAAAATTCGAAATAGACAATTACAAAAAAATGAATATAAAAATTAATTGGTAGCTAGCTGATGAATAGATAAGTAGTAGAAATGCATGTATAACTCATAGTCAATTAATGTATAACCAACACTTTATGGCAGATAACTAGAAGAATGTGAGATAAAAACAAAAGGAATATAAAAAATAGCTAATAGTTGATAAATGGATACTAGTAAAAATTTGGGTGATAACATGTATCTAGACACTGATAATTCTTACTTTCACCAGTTTAACTAGAAAAATACTTAAAATATATATAAAAAAAACTCCAAAAATAGCTAATAGTTGATAAATGGATACTAGTAAAAATTTGGGTGATAACATGTATCTAGACACTGATAATTCTTACTTTCACCAGTTTAACTAGAAAAATACTTAAAATATATATAAAAAAAACTCCAACCACACAAAAAAATCATTAAGTCATTCTTATGAAAAAAATCAAAATTTTATAAACAAATGAATTTATTTATAAACATATAAAATTATATTGTCCAATGATTTATTTATTAAGCTAATTTATCATGCCAATCTGAAATGAAGATTCAATATAAATAAAACGAACCAAAAATATATTCAGCGATTGTCGTTAAGTCAAGATAAGTATATAATATATATATATATAAATATATATATATAAACAGAACACATGATATCTCATAAAATGCTTGAAATCTTCTAATTAAAAACCTTATCAGAATTTGAAGCCTAAAATAGCCAATAACCCACAGAACAATAAAAAAACATAAAACAATATGATCCATATTATTCCTAGTTTGAAGCGTGAAATCGCCCATAACCCACAGAACATGAAAACTGACTATTGGCCAAGTAAGAGATCTGAAAAAGTATTATTCATTCAATCATGTACCAGTACCACCTACCTGCACTATTGCACTAATCTGGCTTGCTGTCGAAAGGACGGAGGCAACAAAAGTAGCCACCGATTTACGATAACTGACGGGTGTGACTCTCTCAATACCATAGTTTGAGAGCCCAAATATGTCTATTTTGGCGCAGTTCGGATCCACATAAACTTTACAAGCCACCTCTTCAGACCGATATCTCCAACCACCGGAATAGATCTGATTATCGCAGGAACTACAAGTATATGCTTTTCCTTTTAAATTACCCGTCAGGAATTTGAGTTTGTGATTTGCATGCCCGCTGAAGTCCAGGGTTGCAGGGAGTGCCATACACAAGGGATGAAGCCTCAGGTCATGTTTTTCAGTTTGGAACACATAGCCTCTCACCACTTCTTGGCAGGCGTTACAGTGATGCCTCATATGAGTTTTGGGACTAAATTTATAGACCCCATCGCTACGAAACGGGTGTTGAAACACATCAGGAAAGGTAGCGCAGGCCTCGTGCAAAGTGAATTTTTTGCAGGATGCGGAGCCGTCAACGGTACTGCACTTGTAACCGAGGTTAGCTCCATATTCATGGCATCCGCTGCACGTGTAGGCTGGCAGACCCTCGAAAAAGCAGAGTTCATGTTCATGGCGAGTAGCGTTAAAGAAAAGCACATGATCTCCATTTCGCCCTTCTTCTTCTTCATGAACTGTGGCATCTCCGTTTACCTCTTCTTCTTCATGAACTGTGGCAGATGGATTTGGAATCGTCTCTGCCATGAGGGGTTCTTCAACTGTGGCAGATGGATTTGAAATCGTCTCTGCCATGAGGGGATGAGGGGGGTGTAAGAGGAATTAAAAGATAGGCAAGAAAAGGGTCTTTCAGCTTCCCATTAACATTGCTATTTTGTAAACGATTAGCTTCATGATGTATAGTGTAAACCACGAAAACCAATAAATTGAAATTTTGTTGTTGTTGTTTGTAAAAGATTAGCTTCATGATGTATGGCTCAAATCACCAAAACCAATCAAAACCAATCTTATGTAGATTGAAATTTTGTGGTGGTTATTTGTAAAAGATTAGCTTCATGATGTATGGCCCAAATCACCAAAACCAATCTTATCTAGATTGAAATTTTGTGGTGCATAACATCAAAGTTAATCTTACATGGATTACAATATTCTAGTGCAAAACACCAAAATCAATATGCGTGTATGGCGTACATCACACAAACAAAATGGTGTAAGAAAATTAGCATAACCATACCATATTTAGCAAGGTTGTGCATATATATATATGCATATATGGTTTAAACCACCATAAAGTAACAAATGGTTAAAACACAATAAGCTTATTTAGTAAGGTGTATTTTAATAGGGAGTTTATTATGGATGTTATTTAAGGTTTAATGTGAATACCAATTGTCATTTATAAATGTATATATAAAATAATTATCTTATAAAAAAATTTGTTGTATAAATTTTATTATTATTTTTTTGTTTGTAAATCTTCAATGGTATTAAATAGTCAAAATAAAAATTACATACAAAAAAACATCATGGACATAGTAGTGGGGTGGTCTAAACCCATCACCCCAGTCAAATCTAAAAGCATGTATTTTTTTCCTTTTTCCTTTTCCTTCAAAGATTTTGGCACAAAAATCCATATAGAAGATGGGGGCTGAGTACTAGTTGTCAAGACACTCATAAGTTTCATAGACAGTTATACATTCTTCTGAAAATATACTAAAAAAGAAACAAAAGTAATAATACTAAGCGAGTAGGGCATAGGTAGGCCAAACAAGCCGCAGGTTCTTTAACAGTACTGAACTTAAGAGTCTGGGTTTTCCTTAATGATATGACAATCCCCCAGGAAATCTTCAGCATTCATATTTTCCGGCTACTTAATGGGAAGAGTAGAGGGTTTGCAAACTGGTACCTCAATATCACGGACACACTTGTTGCTGAGCTGAGTGATTGGAAACGGTATAATCAATGTGGTAGGGGTTGGCAGGATTGAGCTTCTATCCAAGGATGTCGTAGGTTCCCTCGTGACACTGCCACTGCCCTCTTCATTATTTCTTGGTGAGCAGAGACCTAAGGCAAGGTGTTTCCATTCAGAGGTCACATCCCGCTTATTAAGTTGAGTATCAAGTTCTATCAACCTGGTTTTTTCTTGGAGAACCGAACTGCGAGTGTAATTTCAAGTGCCAACTATTTATTCCATAAGGCACCTATCATACTCTTGGAAATCCAATAATGATTGAGATGTCCACCTCTGGTACCTCTGGCCAAGTGTTCTGTGACCAACCGGGCTTCCCACTCGTTTATTAGTGTATGCACCGGCATGGAAATACCAATTTCATAACCATTCTCCTGCCTCAGACTTGAACCCCTTAAAGCTCAACCTATGCCACTGTTGCCCCGACGGGGGGTGCCTTGTTGATGGGACATAGTTGCGCTTTGATTAAGCTTGACGTACGAGCCTGTGCTAGCTCTGGACCTCTGAATCCACTGATGGAGAAAATGAGAACTGGGGTGCCAATCAAACCGTGTGGACAGACCAATGTCAAACTGGGGAGAGGAACTGCAAATTACCTGAGGAAGAGGTCGAGGATGGTAGTGCAAGTAAGAGTTAGGCTGCGGAAAAGACCAGCAGGGCATACCAAAGCTGAACCGGGAGAAGATGTAAGTCGGAGCCGAACACAAGAACAAAAAATGAATCCCAGATATTTTCACCACAAGAGCCATAAAATGGTCGATAGAAAACACAAACAAAAAATCCATTAAAGGGGAGTTAAGGTGATGATGTCAGGCTTCCAACACCTGACAAGACGTAGAAATGGAGTCATCACCCTTCGATGTGACCAACTACCCATATTCGGACAGGGTGATTGAATGTAGAGTTTGTCCATCCCCGCGAGCTATAAAACCCGCATCCTCGCTTCCAGTGCACATTAACTGTGGAGTTGGGAGGGGGGGATGACGAGGTGCCACCCTATCAGCCCATAGCTCGAGACTATTAACTCCACCTGCATGACGTATAGCACCCGCATCCGAATTGTATAAATTTCACTATTAATAAAAATAATGAAATTTATTTCTTAGCAAACAAACCCTAATATAGTTATTAAAACAATTTGTTTTTATTAATTTTAAAAAGAAAGATTGCTAATTTTAACATAATAATATTATTATCATAATGAACTTGTACATAAAATTAGTCATTTTAATCTTTTTCTTAATCCATAATGGAAGCTCATAATTATTATATATAACAAGATCCATCAGGTCGCAACGTCCGGCCTGATTGCAAATTAGATTTTTTGAAATATGCAAAAAATAAAAATTTGAACTATGAATAAATTGCACTATGGTTAGTTAGTGATTGAGTTTCAGCTATGGAGAAAATTGAATTATTTTGAGGGCTAAAATTGAAAAAATAAACATTTAAATTTTTTTGGTCTATTCTTTCTCATTTCCTATTAAAGAACGAGGAGCATTACATGGACTTTTACGGAAGCCATATATTTATCTTCTCTGATCTAGAAGTTTTCAATTAAAATTTGAAATCAATGACTCAATTGAAATTTGATTCAAACACAAAATAACAATAAAAAAATAAAGTGGTTGGTTGGAGGCTTAAAGAGGAACAAAGCTAAGTAAGAAACCCCAAACATGACAATCCATTTTGAATCTTTAAGCCATTTGAAACATCATTCACATGTTTATATGTCTTTAGATGCTATATGCATCTCTATCAAGTTCATTATTTTTAGTTTAAGAAAGTTAATAATTGGACAAACTCACCTCATTATGTGCAAAAACTCCCCTAAAACTTATAAGGAATTTTTGTAAATTCGTAGTTTCACTTAATTCACCCGAATCTCCATTATAAAACTTTACTAAGTAATTTATATAATTTGAAGATGACTTATAAGTTGGAACAAATGAACAATAAATTGATTCATAATTCAAAGATAACATATGGCATAATATTTGACATATCAGTCCTAAACTTATTTATTTTTGAGTGGCAAATGTAACTCTAAAATGTATATTTTGAATTTTGTCAAATTGATTTATTTCTATGGTTGCAAGAAAAAAACTTGTTCCATAGAAAAAAATTGTTCTACTCCCCATTTAGGTTCAAATCTCATGTTATAACATGATGCTCTTAGTACGTCATTTCTTAAATAAAGAGATGTGGATAACGAGAACATCCACATTTAAACCGAAAGAGAGAAAGCAAAGACGAATCTACGAATTTCCATCATATAAACAAATAAAAAAAATCAAATAAAATCTAGTTGTATAAAAGGTGAAACATAAAAAATTATTCATAATACTTAGGTGCATCCTGCTAGCTAAATATAAGCAAGAAATTCAACACAAAGAAACTATGCAACATTAATGAAATATACGCTTGAAGAAAATCACAATTCAAATAGTACAGATGACTTATTTACTCAAGATTTAGAGAAACTACTAGTAACTCACTCAATGATTAAAATGACATGAGATTTTCTCCAACCGGAACAATTTACAAGGAGCTTCAATTGAAGCAGTGAAAACATGACTTATTTGCTTGAAATCCAAAGAAACTATTACTTATTCACTCAATGATTAAAATGACACAATATTTTTTCAATAACTCGAATAATTTATAGCAAACTTCAATCTTCAATCTTCCCGACCATACATGAAAACAAAAAGTTAAAACAAAATCTATAAAAAATGTACCTAAAAAAAGGAAGTCACCCTAAACTAACATACTTATTTTATTTCATTAATTTTGATTGTGAAAAAAAAACATATTCAACATTTCTCATTTTTTAAACTTCACCATTACAATCATTAAAATTTCAAATTTTAATTTAGCTAATAAATATATACTGAAAAGTATTGTATTAAGAATAACATATTAAAACTGATTACAAAATAACATTTAAAGCTATTGTTAACAAAATAACTTAGATGTAAGTATACCAAAATCCACTTTTGAATAGTTAAAAAAATTAATTACTTTATAAAATTGTAATTAAAACAATATTTTATAAACTATATATATAAATATAAATATTCAATCAATCTATGTTATGTTTTGTTATTTCTTTGAAAACAACCACTGGAAATGAAAATCATGCTAATTTAAACGTCTCAATATGCCCAAGTGCTAGGGGTTTGGTGTCGGCATCTCTCAAAGCCATCCTTAAGCTAGTTGGGTGATCTTCCTCCATAAAAAACAGACCATATATTATAGGTTGCTCGCTTATAATTTATTCGATCATGAAGAGCAATCATGCCTGTCATGTTCAGTTTGTAGCTATACAAAAATACAGTTGTTCAGTTTGTAACTATACAAAAAGATAGCTAGATGAAATATTTCTTTACCATCATCACTCCCTCGCAAATCAAAATTTCATGATGGTTTTGCATTTTCTATAACGATGAGTTTTAAGTTTTCATCAAATTAATGAGTGTTATTTTTTTAATTTTTATATTGAAGCATTTTAAATATTTAAAAGAAATTAAATTTTTTAAATAAATTAGATATATATATATATATATATATATATATATATATATATATATATAGAACAGTGTGCAATAGCGAAGCTTGCTAATGAAATAATATTTTCATTGCAGGGAAATAAAGTAAATTTTATTGAACAAAACCAGTTTGAATGATTATTCAAATTCTTTTAAATTGACATGTATTTGCAGTTTATGTCTACAAAAGAGATCAAGGATGATAAATGTGCCCGATTTATTTGTTGGCCCATTGCTTGCCACTTCAACTTTAAAGCAGGTAGTAGATTTCATTTTACTTTGTTGTTTCTATGACATGGCAGATTTCAGGCTTGTGTTTGCAACATTAAAGCATGCAACAACTTCCACTTTTGTCATTAAAAGTGTACAATGATTAGCAACCAGGAACATTGGATTTGTTTTTGAAGCATGAGATTACTTTGATTGTTGGGACACTATTTCAGGAATAGTGTAAAATGAGTCCTATTCATAATGCGAAAGCTTGATCCCATTATTTGTAAAGAGAGGATAACAATTGTTATTTTCATGGCACCAGGTTTATAAACTTTATGTAGAAAAAAGAACTACAATTGTGCAATGAACCATAACTACTTGAGATAGATCTAGATTGCTATCTCTGTTGAACTATAGAAAACTTAGTTATAGATTACTATAAATTTATAAGCAAGGTTGTTTTGTTATCTCTCACAAAGAAATCAACATGTAAGAAATACAATGCAAAGGTTGTAGAAAAAATTAAAAAAACCATAGTAATTGAAAGACCATAAATATTTTTAAATAGATATGAGCTAGAATATTAACCACTAACATGTGAATGGTGATATTGTTTTTAACTCCAGAGCCAGTATTATAAGGCCTATGTATATAATTGTGTTGTTCTTTGATATTAATACCACTTGCAATGCATTTTTTTAAGTTTATTGTCTCACTACCTTATTGCCTAAAATGGTTTATATGTTATATGTGAGAATAATGTTTTAGTCACCATTTGCAACAAGCATTACAATCTATGACAATGATGTATGGTTTGTTGTAACATGGGTGTTAAATCAGTTTGGAATGGGGTAGAATTCAGAGTTTAATATGGACATTTAAACAGTCAAAAATTCGAAAATTTATGATAGAAGATGCTTCATGCTTCATTATAATCTGTATTTGTCCAGCCAGATATTATATTTGTATTGAAAGGATAATACAGTTCAATGTTTTTGTTTCTACTGCAAAACATTGCACTTGTTATAATCATGTTTCTTCTAGTGAAACTTCACTAGAAACTCTGTTGTCATTGCAAACTTTTGACAGAAGCTATATTATTTGTTTACTTGTAATTTTAAATCACACCACTAAACATTTTCAAATTAAAAAGTATCCCCTTCAATTAACATTTAACTTTAATCACATGACAAATCAAATATCACAATTACAATTTAACTTTTTTCTTTATTAAACTTAAATAAAGAAAAATTAAACAACGTCAACGCTTTGTTCATCTTTGAAGTGCTATATATATATATATATATGAAAATGAAATAGAAAAATATTGATTTTTTAAAATCTTATTTTCTAAATACATATACTAAAAAGTGTCAACAACACATGAAACAAAGTTTTTTCATTGGTTTAACTTAAAATCTTTAAAAATGAAATCAAATTATTGTAAAATTTGATTATGGAATAGCCATATTTGTAAATAAATAAGTAATAACTTTGGAATGACAACTCTGCTCGATTTTTGCAACTAATTTTTTTGATAAATCCAATGGCTTGGTAAACATAGAAGGAAGACGATATTTGAGTTTTTAAAAATAGTGGATGCTTTGGAACACAAAGAGTGTTTTTACTTTTACATTACTTTATTAAATTATTTCCACTGATATCTAACAAGTGGCAAGAAGTATGCATGTATTGGATGGCTCACAAAAGTGGAAAGCAATTTCAAAGCCGTGGGATGCCACCCGAAAGAAATTTGGCAAAGGTGAGCACACTTGTTAACATAGCAAAACAAAATGCTCTAGCACATGGATTAGCTCCTATCAAGGCATGTACATACTTTTAATTTAATAGTTTTTAATGCTACATGTATAATAACTAGATCCTTGTATAGAGAAGGGACCTCTCGAATTCCCATGTCACATTTGAATATTAGATTTATAGACTATGAATCGGAATATTGATATAGTTTTAGATAATGAATGTTTATACTTCCTTTATTATTTTTAATACTTTCCTTTTATGACGTTTATTCTTAAATACCAGGTTTTCAAAAACTTTTTGGAAAACAATGAATGAGCACTAGTTCACACTTGGATGTCATGCAACACCCTCAAAGTCCGAAGATTCCTGCAAAGTTTTGTGGATTAAGATTTTAGGCAGGTATGAAAAGAGGATGCTTTCAGGATGACGTTTTGGAGGCCTCCCTGGGAAACGACACTCTGGTGAGGGTCCTCATCAATCTTAACGAGAAGGACAAGCAATCATGGTCTCTTATCCATGAACAATTTTATCGACTCTAAGATGCTTGAAAGACAAAAAACTAATGCCTAGGATACTCCACATTGTAGAGCATATGGACCTGTCCCTCTACGTTTAGATTAGTGATCAGGAGACACTGAGACTAGCAAACTCAGTGTCTGTTATATCTATCTCTACAAACTATAATTGGGAAGGACATCTACATGTACAGGTATGTTATAATGATTATCATGGCTTTCCTGTTCAAGATTTGCTTATAATAGAGTTATACAAAGTGTTTGAGTTGAAAAAATAAAGCATGAAATGCATACTACTGGACTACATGATTGCATGTAGAATTTACAGAAAATGCCTCACTGCAGAATAATTTATTTCAATTGCATAGCAATAACTTACTGGTTAAATTTTGTACACATGTAGAATAAATAAAGCATGGAATACACATTACTATAGGTCATGACATGACTGCAAGTAGCATTCTCTAGTGCCTTAGAGTAATTTATTTGAGTCTAATGGAAATTTATTTGACGAGTTATAGTAGTAAGGTTTGAATAGGCAGGTTGATTTTTCTACAGGTTCTTTTATTTTCTATTAATCAAGTTGAATAAATAAAGTATGAAATGCATATTACTGAACTGCATGCCTAAATAAAATACGAAATGCATATTAATGTACTAAATAATTTATTTAATGGTAGTTTATATGAGAAGTGATAGTACTATGGTTTGTATAGGCATCCTAAATTTGGTACATATGTTTCACTCTATTTTTTTCCATATCTAAAACAAATTGAAAAATTGCTAAGCAATTGGTATCTGCATTTAGCCATGACCAGTAACAGAATTTTTGTTTCTAATTTCGACAGGAAGACATATTATATCATGCACATGTATACATAGTTGACAAAGCTTTATTATGCTTGATTTTTAAATTTATGCTTTATGTTCATTTGAATACTGTTTTTGATAATAAATAAATAAGTGCAAAACATAAAGGCTAAATATTGGGGAAAGTATACTCGCCATTTAGGGTTCTGGTTGGCCTCCAAATATTGTTGAATTCAGGAGATGGTGTTTAAGAGGTCTGCAAGTGGGAAAGGGAAAGTTTCCAAGTCCATTGTATGATCTTAGTGATCTTCAATCTATTGGAAGGTATTTGTTATTGAAATCCCCCAATCCATATGATGCATATTGATAGCCCTTGCACTCATTGGAGAATCAAGAGCCCCAGTTATTGGATTTTAATCCAATGCACTGGAAATTTTTAAAGTTTAATCATAGAGTTTGTTAAATGGATTTTGTAAGAGGAACATAGCTCCATATATATTAGATGAGCTAGGTTTATTTTCCCTCTTATCAATTAACTAAGCATCCTCTTATTAATACAGAGTCTACTCCAATTCGAGCCTACTTTTCCATGTATATTAAATATATTTGGGGCAGGGATTTCTAATGAAACTAGAGCAACCCTAGCCAATAGTGTTGAAGATATCAATCCACTCTACCTAGGAATCAAGGAAAAAAACTGATTGTTGAAACTGGAGCAGCAAAGCCCGCCCTAGAAGACAATGCAAATGGAATACCGTGGAAGAAATCCAACGTCCGAACATGTGACTTAACCAATCCATCATAGAAACCCTATCTCACATAGAAAGCATGATATCAAACATGCACTTGCAATTTGGGCGGAAACCCTAGGTAGCATAAAATCAATTTTGCAATAGGGTATGGAAAAACTAGACGAAGCAGTGAGTAAAACAAAAAGCGATTAACCACAAAAGCATACCAATAATTTCAAACAAAAACCCAATGGAATCAAGAATTGGGGTTCCTAATTTACAAAACTGTAAACAACTTTTAGAGCTTGGTTTTTATAGATACATACCCGGTAAAATCATAGGGTGAAAATTCTGCACAAACAAGAGCCAGTCTGGATTCCACAAAAGACGAAGCAGATCCAAACTATGAAAGATGAACATGAATGTGTTACTATGTTGGACTTGAATAAAATAAGAACCTACACTGCCAGTTTTAACACAAGAAGACTTACCCTTCCACTACATAAAACATTGCCCCTTCCAACAACATGTTAGTTTTTCATCACATTAAGCTAGCATTATGATCTTAGGATCTTTTCACTGAGAGAATAACAAGTACAACAATAAAACATAAGCACATCACAAGAGACAAGAGACACAAAGAGATTTTCCTCGGGGAAACCATAAAGGAGAAAACCCCGCAACTTCCTCTAAGATAGAATCAGCACCAAAACAGTAAGAGATCTCCCAAAACAACAGTAGTCTTCTGTCTCCTGTCTAGTCCCAAAATTTCCTTCTTCAGTAGTGAGCCACACTTGGGAGAGCAAGTGATGTATTTCACAAGTGATAAATAGAGAGACTCTCACTCTCTATTTATATTCATCCGTTCACTTGAATGGCATTTTCACACGTAGGCTCAACCTAACAATTACTACTCGAGCCTACACCTTAATTAGTGTATAATAACTCAAGTGCCCCGAAACTGTGGGGACTTACCTAATGACTTGATATGACTTGATTACATTATTAATCCTCCCGATCGAAACATCGGGGCATGACCACATGACTCAAATACATAATAGAAACATCCCGGAATAAACATCGGGTTACAATACATAAGATACATAGAAGAATACATTCCGAAGTTACATATACATCAACACTCCCTCTTAACTAGGAAGGTATTCTTTTGACACAATTTTCAGCACTGGTCTTCTTCTCTGTATCAGCTGGATCATCTCGTCTTCAAGTCATCTTCGTCTTCAAGTCATCTTTGTCTTCAAGTCATCTTCGGATCTGGATCATCTCTCGATCTGGATCATCATCGAACATCATCACTGGATCTGGATCATCTCTCGATCTGGATCAACATCACTGGACTGGATCTTGATCATCACTCGATCTGGATCAACACTGGACTGGATCTGGATCACTACTGCTGGATCATCATTATTGGATCTAGATCATCACTCGATCTGGATCAACACTGGTGCTATCTCATGATTCTTCTTGTCATAGGAAGTTCTACAGAGCCAGCCCTTTTTCATGCTGGTTGTAGGCCTACCCTCATGTAGGTCTTCTCCTAGCACTTATATCTGACCTGCTCGTCAGAAAGGCATGCCCAACACTCACATATGATCATGTAGTAAACTACAATCCCATCAGAAAGGCCCAGCACTCGCATTCACCAGCATGATAGGACACACCTACTATCATCTGTGAAATGGCTTAGCACTTACAACCACCAACATGATAGGACACACCTACTATCATCTGTGGAAAGGCACAGCGCTCACATCCACCAGCATGGTAGGACACACCTACTACCATATGTGGAAAGGCTCAGCACTTATAATCACCAGCATGGTAGGACACACCTACTACCATCTGTGAAAAGGATCTGCACTTACAATCATCAGCATGGTAGGACACACCTACTACCATCTGTGAAAAGGCACTGCACTTACAGTCACCAACATGATAGGACACACCTACTATCATCTGTGAAATGGCACAGCACTCACAGTCACCAGCATGATAGGACACACCTACTATCATCTGTGGAAAGGCACAGCGCTCACATCCACCAGCATGGTAGGACACACCTACTACCATCTGTGAAAAGGCACAGCACTTACAGTCACCAGCATGATAGGACACACCTACTATCATCTGTGACAAGGCTCAGCACTTACATCCGTCCAGGCGGGAACACATCCTGCTCACAATGATGGAAGGGCATGCACTCATATCTGATCATGAGGGGAACACATCCCAACAATCATATCAGAATGGCCCCCAGTCCTCCTCGACTGAGCTACCTGGTAACTGACCAGGTGTCTCCATTCTCCTAGAGAATGGCAGTTGCCCTTACATCCGACCTGCTTGTCGGAATGGCCAACACTCACATCTGACATGGAAGGAACTTAATCCTTTAGCCATGAGCAGAATGGTTCAGCCCTTACATCTGATCAAGTGGGAACACATCCCTCTATCACATCAGAATGGCTACTTAGTTTTTACACTGAGTGATCCTGGTAACTGACCAGGTGCCTCCATTCCTAGAATGGCAACTGCCCTTACATCTGTCCTACTCGACAGAATGGCCTGCACTTATATTTGACATGGAAGGGAGCAACCCTCTCACCATGACAGAATGGCTCAGCCCTTACATCTGACCTGCTCGTCAGAATGGCTATGGATCTCAGCACTCATATCAGTCATGGAAGGAACCAATCCTCTCACCATGACGGAATGGCTCAGCCCTTACATCTGACCATGGAAGGAACCAATCCTCTCACCATGTCAGAATGGCTATGGGTCTCATCACTGTCTCTGGGAGGAAGCCTTGATCTGGAGAACACCAAGTCTCTCTCTGAAGTACTCGAAATTCAGCCTAGCCAATGGCTTCATCAATACATCAGCTATCTGTTCCTCCGTCGCAACATACAGGAGCTTCACTGCTCCTCTTTGCACCATATCCCTGATATAGTGATATTTGATCTCGATATGCTTCAACCTGTCATGGAACACTGGATTCTCTGACAACTTTACGCAACTCTGGTTGTCACAATGTATACAAGTAGCATCCAACGGGAGATCAAATATATCCGACAGTAGCTTCCGCAGCCATACTGCCTCACAACTAGCTGAACAAGCTGCGACATACTCTGCTTCAGCTGTACTAAGTGCCACACATGATTGCTTCCTGCTAAACCAAGAGATCACACCTGATCCCATACTGAAGCAACATCCTGAAGTACTCTTCCCGTCGATGGCACTGCCTGCCCAATCTGAATCAACATAACCCTTCAGGTTAATCTTTTGATTTGCATCATACTTCAGCCCATAATCAATTGTACCCTTCAGGTACCTCAAAATATGCTTTGCATCAGTCAAGTGAACACTTCTCCGATCTGTCAGGTACTGGCTCAAGGTGTTCACAGCAAAGCAAATGTCTGGTCTCGTATTCGTCAGGTACATCAATGACCCAATCATCTGACGATACATCATAGCATCAACCGACTCTGATGAAGCATCACTCAATAGCTTCAAGTTCGATGCCATAGGTGTAGCCATAGCCTTGCAGTCCATCATTCCGAACTTCTTTAGGATCTCTACTGCATACTTCCCTTGTCCAAGGAAGATTCCATCTGAACTCAGCCACACCTCCATACCTAGAACAATAGTGCATCGACACATAATAGGAACATCACTGGTCTTCTGCCTTCAACCTTGAAGCAAAGGTTGGAATCCACTTTAC
>LPNX010768664.1:0-31972 GCA_001517045.1 Pseudotsuga menziesii
ATTCTACTGTAGAATTAAGGTACCACATAGGATTTACAATGGGCAGAGGTTATTGGGTACATGGCAAGAATAGTTTGTTTATGATCCTATTATTTATGAATCCCTCATATGTTCTCAATCATAATCTATCTACGTGAGAAACCTCTACAACAACTCTTTAAAATAGATAACCCAAACTTACTACCTGGTACCTAATACTATACAATGACTAACATAAGTCCAATCCATCATTGTACTATGATGTATTACTCTAATCATATTTCCTACATCCCCCTTAGTACAGCAATAGTCCAAGATGTGGTAGAGAGAAGCTTTTTGCAGTTGAAAATAGCGTCTATATCTGCGGTAGGTAGGCTAAAATTTTTAGCCAACATTGACTCTCATTCGGTTGTAGAGTCAATGGTCAAACATGTTAACATATATGCCTTTTTTTTTTAGGTTATTTGAAATGGTTAACATAGAAAACATAAACATATGCTTGTTTTCAAGCAAACATGGTTGTGAGTCTTACTCTGAAACAGCAAGGGCTGCAAAATGCATTTTGTATTGAATTGGAGCCTTCAAGGAAAAAAACTAATTTTGGTATATATCCGCATGAAAATCCTTTCTGGAAACATAGATATGCAGGAAATATCTCTAACTAATGGCAAAGTCAGCATAAGACCCAGCTCATATATAGTATATGATGTTTTACTCCAATCATTTTGCAATATGCATTTATTATAACATGTGTACATCCCAAAAAGTCATGAGTTCTTTCTACATATCCAAGAAATTGCATGGGAAGGGAAGAAATTACCATTGGCATAATGATCAGAAACTCCAGAGATCTTACAATGCACTGATGCACCTCCTAGATCCTCTGCAGAAATTTCTTCTCCAGTTGCAGCCTACCACAAGTATTACTCTTTAGGATGAACATAAGTTAAAACCCAATAGAAATGCCTCACATTACAAGACTTGATAAATCAGATAATTCTTGTATAAAAGCAAACGTGAACATCAGATGATATAGTGAATTTAGACAAACCTTGACAAGAGGAGGTCCAGCTAAAAAAATAGTGTCATTGCCTTTGACAAGAACACTTTCATCTTCCATTGCAGGAATATAAGCTCCTCCAGTAGTGCAAGAACCTAATACCAAAGCAATCTGTGGAATTCCTGCAGTTGACATTAGTGACTGACTATAAAATATTCTTCCAAAATTCTCTCTGTCGGAAAAGACTTCTTCTTGTCTTGGAAGATTAGCACCACCACTGTCAACAAGATATATGCAAGGTAGATTGCACTGTGCAGCAATTTCTTGTGCACGAAGATGGTTCTTAACAGTAATAGGATAATAAGTCCCACCTTTGACAGTAGGGTCATTGGCTACAAACAAACACAATTGTCTATTAACTGGCCCTATTCCTGTCACAATTCCTCCAGAGGGTAAGGGCTCCTCATACAACTCATGTCCTGCAAGCTTTATAATGTGATTGTGTTAGAAATGGAACCTTTTCCTTCAAACCCAAGTGTCTTTCAACTGATTACAAAATTTTTGAAACAAAATGACAACTGTCCAACAAACCAATGAACCTAGCATCAAATCTTCTTGACATGAAACTTCTTGAAAAGAATGTGTTTCTGCTCTATATCAAAATCCTTCCAAATTCCATAAAACAAAACTAGAGACTAGAAGAGAAATGCCTGTACTCAATGATGGTTTCAATGTGAAAATCTGATTAACAGACAATGGCCTAGCAACAGAAGAAAGAAAGTCCAAAGGATTTCAAAGATGCACTTTCCATTCAGGCGGTTGTATAGACAATTAAATCCAACAGTTGTGAAACTTATGAGGGCCAAGAACCAAGGGATTTCAACATTGGACTATGATGTATTACTCTATCATATTTCCTACATCCCCCTTAGTACAGATATAGTCCAAGATGTGGTAGAGAGAAGCTTTTTGCAGTTGAAAATAGCATCTATATATGTGGTAGGTAGGCTGAAATTTTTATCCAACATTGACTCTCATTCGGTTGTAGAGTCAATGGTCAAACATGTTAACATATATGCCTTTTTTTGTTAAGTTATTTGAAATGGTTAACAGAGAAAACATAAACATATGCTTGTTTTCAAGCAAACATGGTTGTGAGTCTCGCTCTGAAACAACAAGGGCTGCAAAATGCATTTTGTATTGAATTGGAGCCTTCAAGGAAAAAAACTAATTTTGGTATATATCCGCATGAAAATCCTTTCTGGAAACATAGATATGTAGGAAATATCTCTAACCAATGGCAAAGTAAGCATAAGACCCAGCTCATATATAGTATATGACGTTTGACTCCAATCATTTTGCAATATGCATTTATTATAACATGTGTACATACCAAAAAGTCATGAGTTCTTTCTACATATCCAAGAAATTGCATGGGAAGGGAAGAAATTACCATTCGCATAATGATCAGAAACTCCAGAGATCTTACAATGCATTGATGCACCTCCTAGATTCTCTGCAAATATTTCTTCTCCAGTTGCAACCTACACCAAGTATTACTCTTTAGGATGAACATAAGTTAAAACCCAATAGAAATGCCTCACATTACAAGACTTGATAAATCAAATAATTCTTGTATAACAGCAAACGTGAACATCAGATGATATAGTGAATTTAGACAAACCTTGACAAGAGGAGGTCAAATAAAGTTTGTATGAGTGCCTAGAGCGCATGGTCCCTAATGAGAGTGAGCAGGTGGAGATACATAGACAGATCAGCTCTTTTAATTGAGCCATGGGCACCTTTGGAAAAACCCTAGCAAAGAAGGCAAGAGATGAGGACCAACCAGGTGAACAATTTCAAATTTCCAAGAATCAAAAGTTTGATTAAGTTCAAGTTCAATTGTTTTAGTTTAAGCTAAATCTAGCGAATAATACAACCCTGTCTCAACAATTGCAGGATTTTGATTTGGAAGAGTCAAATAAAAGTAAAATTGCTGGTGAATGTAAAAAACACTTAAACAGATTTCACTAGAAGATCTATACAAAGAACACATAGATTTTTAGATAATGTCTGAATGAAGTAAATACTCTCAATAGTCTCCCCTCCAATCTCGAGAGAGTCACAATATGAATGAGGTGATTGCAGAGCTAATGAGGCTGTGAGAAGAAGGGAGAATAGTCGCTGGCATGCATTTTGAATTCCTTCTCTGGGGGATTATGTGCTATGGAGAATTCTTGGTGCTCTGGAAAGAACAATCTGTCCTTCATTAACTTGACATAAAATATTTTGATACTTCCATAATTCTCCTCTGACAGCTTTAGGAACTCCACAGAGATTGGAAATGGCGTTGGAGTTAGAATAGATCATGCAAGATTCACGTCTTGTGGTAATAATTATTAGTAAGACCGGCCAGAAACAACCTAATCCTCAACAAAAGTAATGGAAAACGGAAGAAAAGCTACAAAACAATTCCAAGAAGCTCACCATAGGCACATCCCACTATATTTTCACACATATATACAATAACACCACATAGTTGTGTATTCGAATTCAATCGAGAGAAATTCAAGCTATCTCTTCAGGGCTTTCATTGTAGAGATAGGACTTGACATGATCAAGAACCAGTGAAGCAGATGTGGGCAGCTCTGAATCTTCTTTCATATTTAGTACTACCACTCCTTTTTCCACCAGCCTTGAGAACGTCTGTACACATCATAGAAATCCATAGTCCAAAAAAATTGAATGAAGAATTCAAATGGGTATGCATCATAATTGCATCAATCTCATTTAGCGATACAAGTATGAGGTTTAAATCATATTCTCAATTAAATTCTGAATCATATTCATGGATGCATACACATTCTACTAGTCTACTTAAGATAAACATGGATGTCCACCTGTCCAAATATCCTACAAATCAAAATTTAATTGAGAATATGATTCATAAAACCGGTTCATCATAATAGCAACGCAGCCAATTACAACGAAATAATACCAAAGGCATCTTCTTCTTTAAAAAAAATGGTGAATTCTAACCTATAAAAATGTCAGATTCACATACACGTTTCAATAAATTTTCAAAGAACATGCTGTCATTGGATCCTGGAGTACCCAAACATGGGTAACATGGTAAGAGAAACTATAGAATTATAGCTACACACAAGGAATCTGAAACATGACCAAAACAAGAGTTTTTGTTCTACAATTTAAGATAGGATAAAGCTGGCAGCCTCCTAAAAAAAATTGAGAGGAGCAGAAGGCAGAGGGTGCCGAAGTTTTGGATGACAAAAGAAGTATAATCTAAGAACAATAGCAATCACTTGCAGGATGGAATCACATATAGAACGACTGCATCAAACAAGAAAAAAAAAATAGAAATGGTAGTTGCACGAGGATCTCTTTACCTAAATAGAGCCCGGAGTTTCTCGCCCTTGCTAGCCACATCCCCAAGAATAATTTGAACTCGACTTGCCACCGATATGAGCCTACCATATCTCATTCTCAAAAATTCTCCATTGACAAAGGAGGAGAGAGTGTCAAATTCAAATTCAAATTCTTCCAGCAATTCATCGCAACTCAACATCCACATATGGGCTTCAGTGGGATCAGATGATGGCTGTTGATGCTTAAATCTATATTGGTAATGACAGAGGCCCATGAAGAATATGGAGAAGGATTAATTTTGGATTACATACCAGCCTATATCCAAATCCTATGGTTTATTAAGCGCCCAGAGAGATCAAATTGCTCGAAATGCAAACTTCTTGAGTGCAATACCTGAGAAGAAATGTAAACTTGAGTGCAATACTTGAGAAGACATTTGCACTTGGAGAGATTTCATCCCTCTCGGCACTTGATAGAGTCTAGGATTTGGATCTATGCTGGTTAAATCAAAAATAGAATTCCCTTGCCACAGAAGCCACAATCGAAATTATCTTACATGTAAAACTCTGTGTGTGATAACAGAAAGAAATGGCTCAGGAATGTGCTTCTTTGATTGAACAAGGTCTCTAAGTGAGCCTCCATCCACATATTCCAAAGCAATGCTGATTTGTCCAGATGCAGGAGTGTAAAAAGCCCCATGAAACTCCACTAAGCCATTCACATGTGGTGCCTCACATAGTGTTCGTATCTCATTTAATAGATGGTGCCGTTTTTCCTGCAAATTTATGAAAATCGTTACTAGTAGAAAAGCTGTACTCTCAGTTTTAAACATTAACTTTCAACACTTAGAAATTAAATATATTAATTCTCTGGTGAAGTAATACACTTTATGTAGTTCAAACTCCAGTAAAATATAGTAATTCCTTGGTGAAGTAACAACTAATAGAACCATTATGAAATGCACTGAAAATGGGACTTATGTCGGAGGAGGATCGATCAAAACTCCGGGTCCAGGAATTTTTTTTTTAAAACAACAATTATGAAATGCACTGAAAATGGGATTTATGCCAGAGTAGGATCGATCAAAACTCCTTGGACTTGTTTCAGGAACTTTTTTCTAATAGAAACATTATGAAATGCACTGAAAATGGGAGTTCCAGAGTAGGATCAATCAAAACTCCTTGGACTTGTTTCAGGAACTTTTTTCTAATAGAAACATTATGAAATGCACTGAAAATGGGAGTTCCAGAGTAGGATCAATCAAAACTCCTTGGACTTTTTTCTAATAGAACCATTATGAAATGCACTAAAAATGAGACTTATGCCAGAGTAGGATCAATCAAAACTCCTTGGACTATTTTCAAGGACTTTTTTCCTATAGAACCATTATGAAATGCACTGAAAAATGGGACTTTTTCTAATAGAACCATGAAATGCACTGAAAATTGAACCCTGGGCTCAAAACTCCTCAAATGTGTTTCAAAGACTTAAAAAAAAATCCATTAAAAAATGCACTGATAATTGAACCTAGAATAGTTACCTGGAATAGTTGTGATAAACGCCCACCCAATTGCCCCTGTACCATTGCCGAGAGCAAAATACAATACTTATTTTATTTACCCAAAAGATCAAATAATAGCCTGAATGACCAGCACCAAAGCCAAGCCAAGTCGGTCAGTAAATAAATGATGGGTTTGCTTGTATTCGATCCAACCAACAGGGAGGGCGTTCCCACGCACGATCCCGATGTGAAAGTATTTCTGCTTTGCTAGGTCCTCAAGCAATCAGGCACTTGCATAGAGTATGGTTGTATAAACGTGTATACAAGCTTAATACATAAGAGTGAGTTAAATCATCCAATGAAAGTGAATTAGGTTAACTTGGCCCGTGTGGAAGAGATCGAAAACCGTGCCTTTATAAATTCTCCAGAGCTAAAGGTGGTTTACATTGCGGTTAAGGATCCAACATGCTATTTTTTATGTTATGCCAATCCCAATTAAAATCAAATTGAAAATGCAGTAACCGTCTCCCTTTAGTTTGTCTTAGTGCCTTTCACCGTTCTAATTAAGCTGTACAGGCAAAGAGAAAAAAGGTACATAAAATCTGTTAAATTCAACCCTCTTGGCAGTGCAGTGAAAGCAACACAGCATAGGTTCGAAACTCGCGGGAGCATAATTAGCTAAATATGCCAATGGACCGTGACCCAGACGTTTATTCGTATTTTGATATATATATATATATATATGTTTCTAGCTGGGAACTATCGGTTCTCGCCGGAATAGAGAGAGAGAGATGCCATGAAATCTCATATAAATTCTGCTGATAAAGATGAAATAGAAAGCATTGCACAGTGAGTATTTACAGACCTCCGAGTCGAGAGGCCATGGCAAAGCTCCCTGCTGCAGGAGAAAGCGCCCTTATGAAGCCATGAATAAGTGTCTACAGCCACATTGTCTCCCGCCAACTCCTTCACGTGAATGGGGTTCATCACATATTTCAGTGCCGACAAAAGCCCCTGAATCCCCATATCCTGCAACCAATGCCCCCACGGTCAAATGAAAAGGCTTCCAATCTAGACGTGAAAGCACCCCATCACAAAGAAGCAGCAACCATTGTGTCTGGAGCTCCGAGGTCTTGACCTCATCCTAGTCGGCTGTTCGATTCTCGTTGACCCGCCAACTCCTTCACGTGAATGGGGTTCATCACAGATTTCAGTGCCGGCAAAATCCCCTGAATCCTCATCTCCTGCAACCAATGCCCCCACGGTCAAATGAAAAGGCTTCCAATCTAGACGTGAAAGCACCCCATCACAAAGAAGCAGCAACCATTGCGTCTGGAGCTCCGAGGTCTTGACCTCGTCCTGGTCGGCTGTTCGATTCTCGTTGAGAGCGTGCCAACAAAATTTATCAGTTCAATGGGGCCAATTCTTCGAACGTTTGGATTGCCTGTTGGGGTTAAACTTCACAGAAATAACAGGGTTTATGTTAGTTCTGTCGATTGCGCAGGACAATCAGGCCATTTGATTGTGTTTCAAATGTTGCAATTGCCAACACTTCTAGCGGACCGCCAATGTTGAGACTTTATTGTCTTGTATGTGTGTAGACTTCTAAATTGATAAGGCTAGTACATAGTTTGTGGTCGGATGGGGATAGGGCATGCAAGGTTAAGAGATAGTTATACAATGGAAGATAGGTTAGATTTTTTTTAAATTTTTTGTATTCTTTTAGTTATTTATGCTTAATTACATATTATTTTTACAATTTTTACGCTTATAGGTGTATATATGTTAGAATTTTGGGGTGGAATACCATATATGCTTTTTCATTTACCGACAAGAATGATACAAGTGTACTATCCAGATTGATTCTATCGTAGTCGTCCAAGATTAAACGAGAATGAGACAAGTGTACTGTTTAGATTGATTATATGAGCGTCCTATAAAATTAATATTTAATAATTTCAAAAAAATAAAAAATAATTTAATTAACATGTGATAAGTAGAGTTAGTGATAGTTGTAAAAATTGAAAGTAATCTTCAACTATTCCATTATTAGATACAACTACTAGCTTAACTCTATCAATTATTAGATACAACTGTTAGCTTAACACAAATGTGTCTAGAACTATAAGCTTAACTTCAACTCTAATCAAAGTTATATTGGATAACTATTACCTTAACTATTTCAAAGTTATATTGGGATTCCACTTAATGTGCATAAGGCTTAGTCGAACTCCATTTGGAAGCTAGAAGTCACGATAATTCATAGCTATTTTATTAACTACAATAGATTTATATTAGCTTAACTATTACATACAAATGATTAGCTTAACTCCAATGATTTTACAACTATTAGCTTAACTACAACTCTAATTACTTACGGCTTAGTCCAAGTGCATTTGACATCTAGGAGTCTAGCTAATGTGCAGTCATGTAAAAGTCGAACTCCAAATAAAATAGTTCGAACTCTTAATAAATTCCTTTGAACTCGTGTGATAACTGCACTTAGTGGCATGGTATTGTGCAACTCATGTGACACTCAAATTCCACCTACCAATTGGGATTCCACTTAATGTGCATAAGGCTTAGTCGAACTCCATTTGGAAGCTAGAAGTCACGATAATTCATAGCTATTTTATTAACTACAATAGATTTATATTAGCTTAACTATTACATACAAATGATTAGCTTAACTCCAATGATTTTACAACTATTAGCTTAACTACAACTCTAATTACTTACGGCTTAGTCCAAGTGCATTTGACATCTAGGAGTCTAGCTAATGTGCAGTCATGTAAAAGTCGAACTCCAAATAAAATAGTTCGAACTCTTAATAAATTCCTTTGAACTCGTGTGATAACTGCACTTAGTGGCATGGTATTGTGCAACTCATGTGACACTCAAATTCCACCTACCAATTGGGATTCCACTTAATGTGCATAAGGCTTAGTCGAACTCCATTTGGAAGCTAGAAGTCACGATAATTCATAGCTATTTTATTAACTACAATAGATTTATATTAGCTTAACTATTACATACAACTATTAGCTTAACTCCAATGATTCTACAACTACTAGCTTAACTTCAACTCTAATTACTTATGACTTAGTCCAACTGCATTTGGCATCTAGGAGTCTAGCTAATGTGCAGTCATGTAAGAGTCGAACTCCTAATAAAATACTTTGAAATCCTAATAAATTCCTCTGAACTCATGTGATAACTACACTTAGTAGCATGGTATTGTGCAACTCATGTGACACTCAAACTACACCTACCAACTGCAAGTTTAGTTAATGTGCAGAAGGCTTAGTCAGGATAACTCAGAGCTCTTTTATTAACCACAATAGATTTATATTAACTTTTAAATTAACTATTAATCGTTCGAACTCCTTATAAACAATTATAAAAAATAGAAAATAGGTCATGTGATAACTTAACTTAATGGCATGGTAATGTGTAGTCCATGTGACAGTTGAACTCCATCTAGGAGCTCGAAGTCGAGTTAATTAGTCAAACTGCATTTTACTGTTGGGAGTTGAAGTAAAGTACAATTCATGTGATAGTATAATTCCTAATAAAATCCTTTGAACTCCTAATAAATTCCTCTTAACTCATGTGATAACTGCACTTAGTGGCATGGTAATGTGCAACTGATGTGACACTCGAACTCCACCTACCAATTGGGAGTCTAGCTAATGTGCATAAGGCTTAGTCCAACTCCATTTGGAAGCTAGAAGTCACGATAACTCAAAGCTCTTTTATTAACTACAATAGATTTATATTAACTTTTAAATTAACTATTAAATACAACTATTAGCTTAACTCCAACATGATGATACAACTAGGATCTTAACTTCAACTATGGGCTTAACAACCACAGCTTAAGTGGTTTTTATGTTAGATTAAGTATTAGATACAAATAATTGACACATTCTTTAAGAAAAAAAATTATAACTACTATGTTAAGTCCAATGATGATACAACTTTCACTTAACTTCAACTCCAATCACAAATTTTAATTGAACTGCAATGGTTGATATATTAGCTTTTAAATTAACTATTAGATACAATTATTGGTTTAAATCCAATAATTCTACAACGATTAGCTTAACTTTAACTCTAATCGCAATTATATTGGATAACTATTAGATTAACTATTAGGTTAACTGCAATCATGATACGACTATTAAATTAACTTCACTAGGGATATATTCCTCTCAGCGTATTCCAAACATATTAATCTTATTAATATGGTTGTTGCTAGTCTTATTATTCTTGTATGGCTAGAGGTATCAATAACTACCACTTATTTTTATATTTTTTTTATAATTGTTTATTTTAAATTTTGAACCACTGTCATAGAATCAATCTCAATGGTACACTTGTCTCATCCTCATCCATAGATGAAAAAGCATAGGCCTTAGTCCACCCCAACTCTCGAATAAAAAAGTTTTATAAAAAATTTTAATAATTCTTTTTAGGATTAATATAAAATTTAATTAATTTGTGTTTTATATAAATATAATAATTTGTGTTTTAAATAAATTTAAAATTTGTTTTATTATTATATAATATTTGTTTTAATGGTATTTTTTGTAATAGTAGTATATATAATAAACTTGGATCGAGGTTGTTGGCCGAGAAGAGTTGTGCACATCGTGAATCAGGTGGGTGGTGACGTTAGATGCAAAATTTACTTCGTCAGTAATGCATAAATGAGGTTTAACTTGATAGTGATAAAGAGGGGTCATCACTGCATGACACATATCATGTTTTGCGATGTCACCCATGTAAGAGGTCGAGGAATCAAAATATTTAACTAAAACTCTGAGATGGGGTCGGGTCTCTACCTTCAGTGCATATGGATATGAGACTAGTTTTGGGTCAACACCCTAGTTTAATTATAATTGAGTCTTTGATTGGTTAAAATATTGTTCTTGGTTTAAAATATTGTTATTGGATGAACTGTTACGACGTTTAAAGGAACTGAGCTTGGTGAAGCTACGTCGACTGGTGCAGCTAGTTCGACGATCACGGATCATGATAGTTATAGTGATTTTAGAAAAGCACCTCAGTATGGGACTTGAGACTCTTACATTGAAGGATCAACAACTAGCTATGATGCTTCCAAGTATCGATATGGTATTGGTTCTAGCTATACCTAATTTGTAATTGAAGGAACCTAATTTTCCTTTGGCATGCACTTAATGGGTTTGTTTCAATGGTGTAGCAGGGATAAAGATGGTCAAGAGCAAATTCACACAATTGCTTTGTTGGATATCTGAAGATCGAGGTACATTGCACCAATATTACTAATAGAAGTTAAACAATTTACAAATTTTACACTTCATTGTCACAATTGCAATTTTCCATGACACAATTACTAATGACTAACATAAATGACTAATTCATATTCTTCTAGCTAGTCATTTTTATGTCGTGACTAAATTAGTCGTTTATGTTAGTCATTTTTAACTCTGTCACTTATTATCTAGTCATATTTGTTAACTGGTGACTAAATTAGTCGTTAATTTTAGTCGTTTATAGTTGGGTCAATCAAAATTGCTCATATTTAGTAGTAAATCACTTGAAAAACCTGTGGTGACTAAAATTTTTAGTCACGTAGTAGCTAATTCCTCATTTTCTACTAGTGAGAGGTACATGAAGAAAGAAGGGAAAGCCCAGTGCTTGATAAATTGAAGGTTGACAATACACAGAGTTCAAAAGAAGGGTTTGAAGAAAAGTTGGTTTTACAAGGAGTTAAAAGAAAGGTGGTTCAACTTGCAGCTATTAACCACCAAGTTAAAACCTTGAGTATGTTTGGATAAATAGGAGTAGGCTAGAGACCTAAAACCAGACCTAAGAACAAATTAAGGTTAAACATGAAAAAGCTTTTAAATCCCAATCTAGCTCAGGAGAAAATCACAATATTAGAATATTCTTCTTCTCAAGAAGATTTAGAAGAGGATGAAAGAATGAATGTTAAAAAAGTCTAGGGTAAGAAACATGTTTCTTTGATGGTTAATTCAGCCTCAACAAAGATTAAAATTTTAGAACAGTTAAAAGATGTTAAAAGAAAAAAAAAATCTTAGCCCTCGGTGGGATGATTCAATGAAACATCATTCAGTGATGTTAGCAGCTTGTACAAGTGAAGGAAAAATTGTAGAGCCATCAATCTAGTGCAATTTTGAGTGTGTTGAGTCTCCAGATTTTCCTGTAACAGTGACAGAGCAACAACAAGAGGATGATGAGCAGATTTTTAAGAAGTTAAATATCCCTTGGATGCCAGAATGAATGTCTTCATTTCAAGTAGGGAAATTTATAGATTTTGAGAATGAAAATATTCGAAAAAGTATCAAGCAGTATAAGTACCAAATATACTTTCTGCAGGAAAAAAATGAAGGATTAGTAGTGGCAAATAGAAGATTAAGAGAAGATCTACAGGAGATTAATAGCCACTATCAAGAATTAATTATGGTTTCTAAAGAAGCACTGAAGAGGAAAAGACAGACACAAATCTTATGTGCAGAGCTGAAGCAGACTATTCAAGAAGTAACTCAGCAAAATCAAGAATTATCTAAGAGAGTTGAAGACCTAGAAGCTGAGCAGCAGAGAACCAGAAAAAAAAATTCAAGCTTTAGAAGGAATAGCCCTTTTGGTTGAAGCTGCAAAAGATCTTTAAAAGATTATTGATGACATGTGTCTTTTAGTTAATTTTTGTAAAGATATTAGTTTATATTTTGGAAAGCTTTCACTTTTCTAGTGGTCGATAGTTTGACCTAGAAGGTAGTTATACAGTTACATAACTGTTTTTTTGATGTAACCAAGATAAAAGCAAGACATTAGAATGAAGAAGAGTTCAAATTTTTGTACAAGGAGAGGCTTCAAGCTACTATATACATAGCTAAGTTCAGAAACTCTTATGTATTTTTGATAATTGATTATGATACATATGCATACTATAAGCCCATTTTACTCTATTTGCTGGTTTTATTTCTGATTTGTTTTATCACCTAGTTGACAGTTTCATTTCTTGTTTGAGGTTATTATTCATGAAATACCTGTGAACTGTGGATGAAATTTAGGGTTGTGCTTATTGTTTTTGGTTTATGTTTCATATATTATACATCTCAGTTATTCATTGTTACATGATTTAGTGTTTGTCTTAGCTTGATGAGATTTTACCCTCTTGTTAACAAACTGTAAAACCAAAAACCTAAAAACCTTTTTTACTTAGTTTTATTTTATGAGATTGTGTTGGCTTGTTCTGTAGTAGTCTGAGAACAATTTCTAACACTAACAGAGAGAAAAAGGGGAGGACGATTACCACCTCATAACCAGCTTAATTCCATGTGTCGCCTTAAGAAGTTGTGAATCTTCCTATTTATGGAGGTTACGATTCTTTTTTGGAGACGCACACACGCCCTTTGGGGAAAATGGAATTTTCTTTATGGGTAGAAAAAGAATGGGAGGAAAACCCTCAACTTCCAAACCAGGATATTTGTACAGGCGATGGACCCCGTTTTGGGAAAATCACCCTTGTGTTTATATTTTCACCAGATCTAGAGTTTGGTGGATGGTAAGAGCAGAGGATGGCGGAGAGGAGGTTACTCTTACCTCAGGAACTCGACCGAGAATTATTGAGCAAGAGCTCCACAAACTCCAGGTTTGCGATTTCATATTTTCTTGTTTGTTATTATGAATAGGGATTTAATAGAATATGCTTGCTCCAAGCCCATGTGTGCATATATTAGATGTTTTGTTACAGATTAGAGATTTAGTAGTATCGACTGTAACTGCATAGATTAGATATTTGTAGTTATGGATTTGAACTTGATTAATACCTGCTTGTTCCAAGCCTGCACTTTCCTGTTTATTTTATGGACATGAATTTCATCATTATTGGCTTGATCCGAGCATATAAGTGTATGTTTAATATTGTTGGAACTGGGATTCATCTTTCATATAGATGGTATTGATCTCATCTTCTGTATAGCTGCGATTAGTCAAATCCTATGCTTTTATCATAGTAGACCTCGGAGCGTCCTTCTTTAAATTGCTTCGAATCCTTCTTTTGTTTGGTTAATTAAATACTTAGATATACATCCTTTTGTCCACGATCTGGAATTGTGAGTAGTAATGCAAGGTTGTGTTGTTGTTATACACATATTTATATATCATTACTCATGATATGGAATCATGAGGAGTAAGGGATCTCCTTCGACTTCAGTTTACACATTACATAGAATGTAACCCTGACCAGAATCCATGTGCTGACAATCTCGGCAACTTGTCAACCCTATGGTGTTTGCATTTTTGTATGTTGAATTTGTTTGGTTTGCATTTGAATACTCTGCCTTTGTTATTGGTTCCAAACACTACCTGGTGTTTCATTATTACAGATTGAATATGAGTGAGTGATTTTAAATGTGCATAATAGGTAGTCTTGTACACTCTCAAGCGATTGGGTATGTAACTCTGATTTTGCTGCAATTATGGTTAGATCTATATTTTAATTGTTTGCATATGCTAGCGATCTGAAGGATACAACGTTTGATGCGGATCCAAGCCTGGGATTAGTGTAATATACCATCATATATATGTGGGATTTGATAGGTCTAGCCTTTATCTCCAATATTTTTTTCGTCCCATGAATGCGATTTGAAATATCAGAGGATGATTACAATTTTTAGTATCAGATTATAGAATGATTGTTGTAAGTTCAAGTTTGCATTGACTACATTTATATTTATTCTTAATGCCTTAAGATCTGGTTGTCTGTGTCTCAGCTTATGCTAATCGATTTGGAATCGATTAACTTGGTATGGGTATAAACCATTTCCATATCTTCCTTTGAATTCAATTAAGATCTGTACAGTGTGTCTGCTTTTATTATATGAAATCTTGATTGATTTGGAATCGATTAACTTGGTATGGGTATAAACCATTTCCATATCTTCTTTTGAATTCAATTAAGATCCATACAGTATGTCTGCTTTTATAATTTATTATATGAAATCTTGATTTCAGGGAATTGATGGTCATCATGGAATGAGGGAAAGTCTTTTACGATGATCCATACTTGGGTTTTTTTTAAACAATATTAATTGAAACCCATATCCAAATATATATCCATATCCATAGTAATATTCTAACTATAATTAAACAAGTAGGGGTTTCAATTAATATGGTTTATATATATATATATATGAAACTAAGATTAAAAGTTGCTTTGAGCTTGAAGTTTGTATTTATTGAAAAACATTACCATAATTCGACGTTTAGATGTGGAAACTTTTCCAAGGATAAATGTATGTATGAATATTTACCTTGAACATTTAAGAGTATTTGACTAAGTATAATTAAAGAAAATATTAGGTATGACATAAGGTCTGGAGTAAAGAGGTTTAGAAATATAAGATTGGGTCATAACGTATAAATAACTTTGGTATAAGTAAATGGTAGGGAAGGGTTGCTATAATAATGGGGAAATGGTTTCATAGCTTACTAATGAAAATGTCCTTTGAAATTTTGGGTAGTCAATTGTTTCATTAAATTAAGCAATACAAGTACCATAAAGAAATAAGGTTGCTTGAGTTACTATACTATAAAGGTGTAGCTGAATATTCACATGCCCTTTTGTTGATGAACAAAACATGACGAGGGTTTAGTCATGATGTTATGTCAACTAAGAAGTCTAAGTCTCCAACTCTTAGGCAAGACATCCCATTTGTTATAACATGGTTGCAACTTGAACTTGGAGAGTTTCAGTTTGATGACCTTGCCTTAGTGGATTCGTTGCCCAACTCGGGGGTGGCTTTAGATGGGAGAACATACGTCAGATGAAGTCTACGGTTGGGAGGAAAGTCAAAGACACATTTCCAGTCACTAAGCTCAAAATAATTATTCTTAACAGTTAGTTTTGTTTATGGAAGTAATTACTTTGTTTATAAGACTTATGCTCTCGAATTTATGATACTAATATGCTTTTGGAGTTACATAAAGTGGTGGTTGCAGGAGTTGTGTTACAATGGGTAATAACTCTCGAAAGAAAAGTGACTCTCGCGTCCTTTTTTTTATGGTAGCTCCCAAGAGGACAAGTACAAGTATGGTACCTTGTTATGAACGATGTCATCAATGTTTAAAAGAAAAGGTTAAGGTGTAATCACTATCCCAATCGAGGGATAGTCTAGCGATTAATTTAACGGTTGTATCTATTGTAAAATTCAATAAGATTCGCTTATGTATATTTGTGTTAGAGTGATGGTAGTTTTATGGTTCTTAGTTGCAACCAAAAATGTTATTATGTATTTGAGGTATAACTTTCTTACCATTATTTTTGGTACTAGTATGGCCATTGGTATAGCTCTATTGTCAACTACACAATGGAACTTAATTTAATTAAATTACAGTTTGTTTATATGAATATATATGCAAATGATAGTAGAGTTTACATAAATGTGATTACACTCTCAAAGGACTAACATGATTGACTTGTTGATATAGTAAAAGTGAAAAAAATTTACCCCATTTTCTCAGAGTTCTACAAGAGGAATTTTGGGTGTGTTACAGGTGTCAAGCCTTTGGAAATGGTTGAGAGAAAAAGACTAGACCTTAGGACTTAAAGGAAACTCTTATGCACCTTAGGGTACGAACAAGGCATACAACCACCACACATGAGCTCCTAAGAGCTTCCTTTTAACCTAATATAAGATAACACCTTCATTATAATGTTTTAAAAACTTGGTATGGATCTTGTACTTGAGAGAGGAGAATTGGGCCTTAATCCCTAAAGAATGCGTTTAAAAATCCTTGGCCAAGATGGATAACTTGAACATACACACATGACTTCTTGATGATATCTTTAGTGCTTGACTAGGGATGTCTATGCCATTAGATGAGTTCGACTAGTGATTATGGGTATCGAGTCTTTATACATGATCAAGGAAGGAATAATGTGCTTTACACCCTAAAGGAAACTTCGAGGAATCTAGGTCCAAGAACAATATTTTAATGAAACACACATGTTTTTGCTAGGACATCCTTGGCCTCATATAAATGATGGCATCATCTTTAGGAATTTTTTGAGAATTATATATGATTTTGAGGGCCTCGACATTGTCAAGGCAGGAAGCACCAACCTTAGTCCCTAAAGACAACTTTCAAGCATCCAAGCTCAATTAAATGCCTTAAACCACCACAAAGGACTTCCCAAGGGTTTCCATGGACTATAAGTGGGAATATATGAGTGGATATATCAAGGATAACACTTGGTATGTCTCTCATGTCCTGGAGATAGTTCGGTGGGGGCAGAAACATAGGCCTTAGACCCTAAAGGAATCTTCTAGGCATCCACGACCAATAATAATTTCTTAGAGAATCACACATGACCTTCAAAGGGAATATTTTCCCTTCATTTGAGATATGTCTACCATTGGTAGTTTTCTAGCACTAGGTATAGGTATTAGGGCCTTTGAGATGGTTAGGATATAAAATTTGGTTTCTAGACAATAAAAGAATATTTTGGGCATCTAAATAGTTAAACAATAGATAAAAGTATCACACATGACCTCTCAAGGGTATCTTTGGTCTCTTGGTGGGAACATCAATGAGGGTAGGAGGTCGTGAGTAATAGGTATGGGTCTCAAAACTTTGAACCTGTTGGAATAGGAGACTTAAAGTTTGAGTTATAACCAAATCTTTAGGCAACATGACTTCAATCATCATAAAGCATTGTCCAAGATTATCATTGACCAAAATTTTCCACTAAAAGAAAATTATATAGTTAATGAAAAAAATTTATTAAGTTAATATCAACAAATTTTCAAAATTATATGAATAACAAATTGAATCACTTCTTATATTAAACTCTAGTTAACACAAAACAAAATTTTTGAACATTCTAAAACCAATATGATAATATACAAAGTAACATTGAAACACAGTAACACCACTAATGATATTTTAATTTGATGAGTCAGGGTATAGAGGAAATTAATGTGCTTGGCTGAGATATAAGATAAATCACAGTAACAGTCGGACCAGAAGTATAAGATAAATCACAGTAACAGTCGGACCAGAAGTATATTCAGCACCTCTTTTAAGTCCAGTAGACCGATCTGTTAAAGAATTAATCCCGGCTGCATTAATCTCGTTAACTGGACATGACGAACGTCCCCCGCTGGGAGGAGACCTGTAGTTTTGACAGTTAGAAGGGCCTGACGGAGTTACGGGACCTCTAAGGGATTCGAACCACCCACTCTGCATCTTAATATTATTATTACTCTCCACTTCATCTCCCTCAAATATGAATTTCAATTTGAGCGGCCTAGAAGCCGAACTCTCAGTAACCGCCACCGCCATAAACATAGCAATCAATATTACCGCTCCTATTCTCATTTCCATATTGCTGCCGACGTGATAATAACTTCAATATTTAGATGAAGAGTATGTGCTGATTTCAGCACTTACTGGCACTATCACACACAAAATAAATGATTGGATCATGGGTAGTGGAGCTTCCAAACACATCACAGGATACAAGGAATCATTAGTAAACATCTCTAAACATTTGTCACCTCACAAGGTGGCACTTGGGGATGATTATCAATACCCCATAAAAGGGAGTGGCTAAGCTTCATACAGGATTGAATCCTGGAAATCCTTAAAGATGAAGGATGTGCTATATGTTCCAAGGTTAAAGAAGAACCTTCTATCCATATATGCACTAGATGCAAAGGGAATTAGGGTTTCATTTGTCGATGGCCAAGTTTTGATGTGGCCTAGAGGATAGACAATAGAGGATGCAACAATGATTAGATAGACGGAGGCTTGTACAAGTTGAAGGGACAACCTGAACTAGCATTGGTTTAGGAGTCAATTGAACCAAATGAGCTGTGGAGAAAAAGGATTGCACATGTGCACCACAGATCAATACCGATGGTAAGCAAATAATTTTCAGGATTTCCAAAGATCCAGGAAAAGCATGAGGGAATTTGCAAAGGATGCGCAAAAGGAAAGAATGCAAAGAAGACATTTCCCGGCAGTGAAAGCAAGGCTAAATGAATCTTGGAGATAGTGCACTCGGACGTATGTGGATCCATGTATTCTAGCTCATTAAGTGCGTATGTGTACAATGTTTTCTTTATAGATTATTTCTCACGTAAGAATTGGATATATTTCTTGAAAAAGAAAAGTGAAGTTTTCAGAAAGTTCAGGGATTATAAATCCTTAGTCGAGAACCAGACAAGTAGAAAGATCAAGATTCTACGGTCAGATAATGGAGATGAGTTCAATTCAAAAGAATTCAATGAAGTCTACAGAGAATCTAGGATTAAGAGGAATTTGAGCACTCAATACTATCCTCAGCAGAATGTGGTTGTGGAATGAAAGAACTGGGATGGGAGAAACAAGAGAAATGTTGTTGGATCAAGATATTCCAATGCACCTTTGGGTGGAGGCAGAGAGAAAATTTGTGTATGTACAGAATCGTACTCCTCATCGAGTACTTGGAAACAAGACTCCTGAAGAGGATTTCTCAAGAGTGAAACTCGAACTCAGCCATCTGAGAATATTTGGTTGACCAGTGTACATACATGTCCCAAAGGAGAAAAGGACCAAGCTCGATCCTTGTAGGAGGAAGGGTGTATTCCTAGGATACATTGATACATCAAATACCTACTTCCCAAGATTCAAGAATATTGACATCAGTAGAGATGTAACCTTTTATGAAGACTCAACATACTTCATATCTAGGAGGACTCCTATCCAAGAAGTCGAGGAACCTGAAGAGATGAGAGTCTGAGACACAGAAATTGGAGAATAAATTCCAGAAGACCCTGAATATCATGACATGACTGAACCATGAGAGTCGGTAGAGACATTCCTTGAGAAGGACTCCCACAAGAGGAAACCAACATGGGTATGGGAGATCTTACGAGAAGTTGAAAGGTATGGATCTCCAAAAGGAATACATAGAGAGAGAAAGTAGGAAAATCCCTACAATAGCTATGTGGCCCTACTGAGTGACATCATTGATAAAGAAGCTTCCACCTATAAAGAGGCCACATAAAAGAAAGAATGGATGGATGCGATGATTGAGGAATATTAGTCAATCACGAGGAATGATGTCTAGGAGGTTTTTTCAATGCCGGAGAAGAAGTCTGCCATGACTTCAAAGTGGATCTACAAGATCAAGCATGTTGCATATGGGAAGCATCAAGAAACATAAGGCAAGATTCATAAAATGAGGCTTCTCACAAAAAGAAGGCATATACTATGAAGAGACATTTGCACCCATGGAGAGGCACACTTCCATAAGGACCATTCTTGCTTTGGAAACAATTATGAAATGGAATGTACACCAGATGGATTTCAAGACAACTTTCTTGAACGGTGTAGTCGAAGAGGAAGTGTAGGTGGAACAACCACTGGGGTTTTAGACACATGATAGGAATACCCATGTGTGAAAATTGAAGAAGGCATTGTATGGTTTGAAGCAAGCACTAAGGACATGGTATGACATGATGGATAACTTTCTAATGAGCTTGGGATTTATCGAGAGTAAAGAAGATTCCAACCTCAACTTCAAGGTGGAAGACGGAAGACCAGTTATACTCCTGCTATATGTCGATGGCTTGTTTCTAACAGGCGATGATGAAACCTTTACAGATGAAAGGATAATACTTTATACAAAGTTTTATATGAAATACCTAGGTATGATGCACTACTTCTTAGCAATGGAGGTGTGGTAGACTGAAGATGGAATCTTCTTTGGGAAAGGGAAGTATGTAGTGGATAATCTGAAGATATTTGGGATGTTGGGCTGCAAGGCTATGACCACACCTATGGAATCTAACTTGAAGCTTCTGAGTGATGCTTCATCCAAGAAGGCCAATGCCACGATGTATCGTCATATGATTGGCTTATTGATGTATTTGATGAATATGGGACAAGACATATGATTTTCGATGAACACCTTGAGACAGTTCCTAATGGATCTGAGACAAGTTCACCTAATAGCGGTAAAGCATGTTCTGAGGTACCTAAAAGATATAATGGATTATGGGCTCAAATATGATGTGAATCAAAAGATCAACCTACACGGTTGTGTTGATTCATACTGGGAAGGTAGCGCCTTTGACAGGAAGAGAACCTTAGGTTGTTGCTTCAGTTTGGGATTGGGCATGATATCCTGGTTCAATAGGAAGCAATCATGTGTAGAGCTGAGTGCAATCGAGGCAGAGTATGTTGCTGCTTGCTTGTCTAGTTGCGAGGTAGTGTGGCTTTGAAAGATAATGTCTAACTTATTTGATCTCCAGTTGGATGTGACTTGCATCTTTTGTGACAATCAAAGTTGCGTGAAGTTGAAGAAAAACCCAATGTTCCATGACAAGTCATAGGACATTGAGATCAACTTCCACTATATCAGTGATATGGTGCAGAGAGGAGCAGTGAAGCTTCAGTATATGGAAACCTAGGTGAGGATAGACGATGTGTTGAACAAGCCTCTTGCGAGAGTGAATTTCAAGTTCTTTAGAGAAAGACTTGGTGTGATCCATATCGAGATCTATCGAAAGAGGGAGTGATGTGTTCTAGCATATCTAGAAAGGTTGCCTGAGCGTAACATCCTGGTGAAGCTCATAGGTTTCTTAGATGTAATCAGTCATGTAGGCTATCCTTGGATGTAACATCTTGGCAAAGCTCACAGGTTATCCTTGAATGTAATTAGTTCTGATACAAAGCATATTATCTCACATGGAAAATGAGACGGGTTATCCAAATGTAAATATTGAGCCCTGGTGTGGTACACAGGTTATTCGGATGTAATATGTCACGTGGGTTTTCAAAGTTTAAATATTGATCCCTTGTGTGGTACGCAGGTTACTTGGATGTAATATGTCTCGAAGATTATTTGAACATAAAATATCCTAGACGCAGGTTATTCAGATGTAATTCCTTGAGGTTGACCAGAAGAACGTAAAAAGGTCTTAGTGTAGTAGGTTGTTGGGTTGTAATTAGTCCTACCATATATATGAGATATATGAAGTTCCCATGATGAGATGATAAGGTCATGAAGCACAAGAGGTGCACCTAAGCGATTATTTTAATAGAATGCGGGTCGACCGTAGATGCTTTGGTTGTTTGTTGTTTTGTCTTGTGCAGGAAAAAAGAGATAATCTAGATACGACGAGATGGAGGTAGAAGATGCAGGATATTTCCACAGAAATGTGAAGAATATCTTGGACATATTCTATGAGAAGGCTTGCTTAAGATGTGATGAAGACTTGATAGAGGGCTAGGCCTACATCCAACATGAAAAATGGCTGGCACTGTAGAAACTTTTGAAGACAGATAGTATGGGACGATGATCAAATTATAAGAAGATGATGGCAGCAGCTATGATGAAGACCCTATGAATCCATGATGATGATGATGAGATGAATACCTGACTATATGTGTTGATGACTGTGTAGAGGGGTGCATCCATGGAGGTGGGTTACAATTTCTGGCAAGGAAATTTCATAAAAAACAAAAAAGCGTATGTCGATCAAGGTTTGCCTAAACCCTAGATCGAGGTCTTAACTCCTCGATTGAGGGTTTATGAAATGCTTGATTGAGGTCTTCTTAAACCATCAATCGATCTTTTGATAAACCCTCAATCGAGGGTTAAAAGAAAGCTCGAACAAGGGTGTAGGAAGACCTTGATCGAGCATCTCTAATCATTATAACTATAAATAGGCAACAAACCCATGATTTAATTCACTTTGTTTGTTGGATAGAAAAGGGTCATTTATATTCATTTATAGATACAGTTCGCAGAGTAATTAGAGTTATAGATATGATTGATCACATATTATAACTCCAATTACTCCACGACTAATATCTACACATAAAATCTAGAGGAAGTGGCATTATTAATGCTTTTACTTGTTTCTTCTTCAAGGTATGTACTATTACCCATAAGTATCATTCTTCTATTCGAAATTATGTTTTATTAAATTTTATTATCATATAATTATATGTTTGATTTTAATTGAATTTGAAGACCTTGTTCCCATGAACAATACGAGCTTTTAAAAACTTTGTTTAAAGAAATTTTTGGGTGTCCATATTCGTGTGCACACACTAATATGGGCACTCGAATATTTTTTTAGTTAAAGTTTTGAAAATATTGATTAAGCTGCTAGCTCGATTGAGCCTTTCTCTAACCGCACATAAACATTCAATAGAGGTATTTAAAAACACGTGCAAAAGCTCGATCGATGGTTTTAGAGACCTTGATCGAACTCATAGCTTGATCTTGACATTGTATTTCCATATGCATCATGTAAAGTTTCATTTAATGATGTCTTCCAAAATATGCTTGGACACCTTGTATTTTGAATCCCCATTTGAATTCATGTCATTGAACATTTTCAATTCTTGTCGAAATGAGAATTAGTATCATGTTTAGTTTCCATACTTTTTGTTTTTCCAATCCCACAGTTTCCATAAAATGTTTTCTTTTATTTATTTTCCTCTAGTCTTAGCATTATGAAACACCAAAAAAATTGAGTCACATGTTATTCATGTAAATTCTAATGTCATTCAATAATTTACTAGCAAGATTAACTGTAAATGTGTGGCACAATAACAATTTTGAAGAGTAAGCAATGGACATTTGTTAGGTGGAATAACTCCCGAATTCTTATTATTTCTCCATAGAATGCCTTTATTTATACATCTACGATGACTCTTGGGATCACACATCCAAGAGTCTCTTCATATTCTTAATATTTACAATAACGTATAATCCCGACAGATTATATTCCAACAATCCCCCCCTTAATCCGAAGGGGTGTTAGTAAGTCCGAGCATGATTCTGAATCTTTCAAACTTTTCTCGTCCAAGCACTTTGGTGAAGATGTCTGCAACTTGATCATTTGTGGAACAATGTTGAAGATGGACTATTTTGGCATCTACATGATGTTGAATCAAATGATACTTTGTGTTGATGTGTTTGGTTCGATCATGAAATCTGGGATTCTTAGCCAGCTTGATTGTAGAAGTATTGTCTATCAATAATGGAGTGGAGTTCTCTTGTTTTTCTTGCAAATATTCAAGTATCTTCCTAAGCCATACTATTTCTTTCGTTGCTTCAGCTGCAGCCACATATTATGCTTCTGTTGTTGAATCTGCCGAAACTGACTGTTTGCGTGATCTCCATGAGACAACTGTTGATCCAAGACTCATAGTGTATCCATAAGTTGATACTCCTGTCTCTTTGTCGCCATCAAAATCTGAGTCTGAGTACCCAATAAGTTTGAAGTTATCCACCTTAGAGTACTTAAGTCCAACGTCTTGAGTCCCCTTCAAGTATCTTAGAACTCTTTTTGCAGCTGACTAGTGTCCTTCACAAGGTTTATGCATGAACCTTGAAAGTATGCCAACAACATAAGAAATATATGGTCTAGTTGTTGTAAGGCAGATAAGTCTTCCTACAAGTTGTCGATACTTAGTCACATCCTCAAACTCTTTTCCTTTGCTTGATGTGAGCTTCATTTTCTGTTCCATTGGAGTAGAGATAGGGTTGCATTCTGTGATTCAAAATTTGTCTAGTAGTTCTCCAACATATTTTTTTTTGAGATAGGAATATGTACTTAGGATGTTGAGTGACTTCAATTCCTAAGTAATAGTGGAGATGTCCCATATCTTTCATTTCAAATATCTTTTTCAAATCTTTCTTTATGGATGCTATATAGCTCTCATTATTCCCTGTCATCAAAATATCATCTACGTACACCACAAGATACACAACAGATCTTCCGAATTTCTTTATAAACAGTGTTGCATCATCAAGATCAAAATGTTTGAAATTTAACTTCAAAAGATGCTTAGTTAATTTTTCATACCATGCGCGAGGTGCTTGTTTTAGGCCATACAAGGATTTGACAAGCTTGCATACCTTTTGTTCTTTTCCTTTCACAACAAAGCCTTCTGGATGAGACATGAAGACATTCTCTTTCAAGTCTCCATTCAAGAAAGCAGTCTTCACATCCATCTGATGAATTTTCCACCCATTCTGAGCAGCTAAACAGAGTAAGGTACTGATGGTAGCCCATTTTTTTGTAGGAGAAAACATTTCTTCATAGTCAATTCCTTCCTTCTGTGCATAGCCTTTTGCTACAAGCTTCGCTTTGTGCCTGTCAAGTGAACCATCTGGTCTGTATTTGTTCTTGTACACCCACTTGCAGCCAATTGGTTTGGTTCCAACTGGAGGGTCAACCAGCTTCCAAGTTCCATTCTTCATGAGTGCATCATACTCATTCTGCATAGCTTCTTTCCACTCAACTCGAGTAGAAGCTTCTTCAAAGGAAGTTGGTTCAAATTTAGCAGATAAATTAAATTCACAATCAAATGATACATCCATGTCATCACCTAAATTATCTGCTTCTCCTCCATCTTCATGTCTTTTTGAACTTCTCATTCCTGTCTTTCCAACATCATCCGGATGGACACTTTCAAGTGTCTTTGTGGCCCATTTAGGAATCTTTCGTGATGGTCCTGGTTGATTAGCTGGTGGTGCTTCATTTCTTTCAAGGTTGAGTCTTCCAATTCTCTCAATCACATCATCCAGTTGAATCTCTTGTTTAGGTGAAGTAGCAGGAACTTCTTCATGCGGGGGAGTTGGTGCTTCATATGGAGATTCCAAAGGTTGATCCAGAATAGGAATCCCCCCTTCAAGGTTTGGAATTTCATATTCATTTTCAGAATATTTCTTTGGATGAGGATATTTTTCCAAACAATCAAGCTATCTCTCAATGGACTGGTCATTTTTATTAGTCTCAAGAAAAATGGCATCTCTGGAAATAACAAACTTCTTGTTTACCTCATCATACAGACGGTATGCCTTGGATTTTTCTTCGTACCCCAGGAAAATGCATTTTCTGCTTCGAGCACCAAGCTTGTTTCTTTGCTCCTTTAGAATCAAGTCATAACAGGTGGAACCAAAAACTCTGAGATGCCTGACAGAAGGGAGATGGCCAAACCACATTTCATGTGGAGTCTTGTTATCAAGAGCATTTGAGGGACTTCTATTTCTCAAATAGGCTGCACATTTCACTACATCACCCCAAAACATTAGTTTTACATTCTTAAAAAACATCATTGGGAGTACCATATTCATTATAGTTCTGTTCATTCTTTCTTCTACACCGTTTTGTTGAGGATTGTAGGGAACTGTAGTCTGATGTGCAATTCCATGTTGGCGAGGATAATCTTCAAAAGCATTTGAAGTGTATTCTTTCCCATTGTTAGTACGAAGTGTACCAATTTTAGATTGTGCTTGTTTTTCTATCAATGCATGAAAGTCCTTGAATGTTTGAAATGCTTCTGATTTTGTCTTTAATGAGTAAATCCAACACATTCTTGAGTAGTCATCAACAAAGGTTATAAAATACTTATTCCCATTGGCAGAAGGAGATGGCATTGGGCCACTGTTATAAACCTGATTGGCATCTCTCCGTCTGAGTGCTGATACCCCTCATGTCGGCACACAAAAGGACACTTATGGATAGAGGTTTTCCCATAACACTATAGCTTGGCTTCTTAGGAAATACATTATTCCTCCATCCACCTAGTTACTTTGTCATTTGGCTATGTTGAGATGTATTTGCGACTATCCTTATGTACAACTCATGCATCATTCGCGAGTCTCCTTTGTAGCAAGTCGCGTATATATGTATTCGCGGGTTGCCTTTATACTAAGTCGCGAATCATTCGCGGGTTGCCCTTATAAATACCTGCGAATGTGTCTCTTAACATTAACACAAAAACACGCGCTGATTGGAGATTATTTAAGTCATTTTACTTAATCTCCCTAAATGCTACAACTTCCCCAACCTTCGAGAACTGCCTTATTTCACCCATATAAATATAGGCCTTGGGGAGGGTGTTAAATACTTACACTTGGAGAGCAAAGTTATGATGGTGGATTATATACAGAAGTCTTTGGAGCAGTGGAACTCAGAATCCTTTGGTTGCAGAGGAGTCCTTGTTTCAGACGTTTGGTTGTACTCTAAACTCTGTCATTATTGATAATAAAGAGATTACTTCTTCCATATGTGTCTCATATATCTTGGTTTGATAATTGTTTATGTTTCTGTATTTCATATCTAATTTATCTAACCTGCTTATATATATATGAATCACTCTGTATCTGGAAGATTTTCTCTGAGCAGGTGAAAGAGGAGTAAGCCTTGAAGACTTTGGAAGTGGAGCAGATTGGAAGAGGATTAGCAAGGATCAAACTTCGTCAATCAAGTAAGTCCTTCTCAACCTCCTATTTCCTATTCTGCACTTTAGAAGTCAATTGTCTACAAGTCATTGAGTATGTTGGTAACCCCGACCTTAGGTTATTAGGTGTATAATCCTGTACAACAGAACCGGTGACTCCGCTGGGGAGCCTAGACTGCTGTAGGTCATTTCTGTCACCCTGACCAGTCTTTGCTTGGAAGTCTGTGTGTGATTTTTTATCCTGGTTCTTACTTGATTCAGTGTTTGAAAGTCTTTAGGGTTTTTTCTTGTTTTTAAGAAAAAAATTATACCCATTCGTCGGTTGTTCTTCTGAACAGTCGCGAATACTGCTTTGCATTCGCAGGTTGCTTCAATAGACAGTCGCGAATCATTCGCGACTTGACCTTATAGACAATCGCGAATACTCCTGGAAGTAGGGATTTTTGAGTTGAGGTTTGCTTGTTCCTTTCTTGGTATAATTCTTGTTTTCTGATAATACTTTCTTTAAGAATGATGTATAGCTTGTTTGGATACATCAGGTGATCATACTTTGTGCTTTTTGAAAGCCCTTGAGTCTTTTTTGCTTGGTTTATTTACTGCTTGCATCCTGAAGTATTTTTGGCTTGTTTGGGTTCTGGGTTAAAGTGTCTTGGTCCAGATCAGTGATCAGGGTCTTGGGCTCTATTTTTCTAGTCTGTTTTCTGACAGTAGTTGGTTGTCACTTGCCTTTCTAAGTTTGCAGTGATTGTTTGTCATTGTTTGCACCCAAGTTAGGGTTCCTAGCCTTCCATTGCTGGTTGTCTTTTGGTCTTGTCAGCCTATTTGCTTCAGTTTGTTGCTTTTATGAAGTTTATAAGTTTCAAGTTTACTCAAGCATAGTGCATTGTAGATGCATAGTAGGATTTTTAGTATTTTTAAAAGTGAAAAACAAAACATTGTTAAGCTTTTTGCATTGTGTTTTTTTTTGCATAAGTAGTGTTTGCTTCAATTTAAAAATATTATCTCAAAAAAATACAAAAATATAGGCTTAGTTTCTCTTATTGTTGCATTTAGTTCATCAATACATATTTGAAAAAATGAAAAAAAGTTTGTTTGATAGTAGTAGTTTGCTTTGAATACACCTTTACTTTCATTTATTTCTTGTTTGAGTCAAAACACCATAAAGTATACCACTCCATTTCCTCTTGAGTAAGAAACAACCCTCTAAAATAAACGCATACATTAAAATTTACTAGTAAGTTTTATTTTTAGGGGCCTTTCACCTACTAGCTTAGGCTAGACTTGTGGGCTAGGGAGTGTAAAATTCCCACAAGTTATAAACTCAGACGTAGTGGACCTTTCTTTAGGTAAATCCTTGACTCTATCACTGTATCTGGGAAGCTCCTCTCAAAGGGGAGTTAAGCACTAGGCCGCATGGAGGCTTGGACAGAGGAGATAACCCTCTAAATCCTTGTCAAAGCGTAACCCAGGACTTTTGTGCATCTGGGATTCTGTCCTAGACAGAGTTTTAGGCTCAGCTACCCTACCCATGCGTACGAGTTCGACTGACGACTGTCCCCCTAGACTGTTGGTATTGCCAAGGTAGCCATTAGTCTCTTGTCTTTTAGGGTTCATACCTAGGTAAACCGGAAGGTTATTTCTGGTTCACCTTGAACGGGCTTGGAAGGTAACCCTTGTGGAAAGTATAGGAGGGCGGTGGGTGATTCCTTCACTTGTGCCTAAGAACCACCTCAAGGATGCCAAGTAATCGTTCATTAGCTTTCTTTGGGAAAGTATATCTTTATACCCTGTTTTGATTGCTTGAGACTTTAGGAATCTTTTTAGTGTATGCTCTGTGGATTTGCTTGTGTTTAGTTGGCCTTAGGGTGTGATTTTTCAAATTTTCAATTCTGGAGGACCAACTTGTTAGAAGGTCAAGAAGGTTGAGAAACCTTCCTCCTCTCACCACCTTGGAGCCTCCACCTTTACCCCAAAGGCGGAGATTAGACACTGATGGTTCTTTTGAACCAGTAGGGATAAGTGAAGTGCTTGGTGAACCAGAATTGATAGCTAACCGTTTTGATTTTGACACAGTCGAGATAGAACAATTGCAGACTGACAAGTTTGCAAGAAATTTTAACACCCCCTTGACTGATCTAAATGATCATGTGATCGTTCAAGTTATACCTTTTAATTCACCAGTGCTAGGTGTCCCTCTAGGTAGAGTCATGTATTCTGCGGAAGAAAGTTCGTTTGTCTTCACCTCAACCCTTCCGGTTGAAGGGGTATGTTTCCGCCTTTTCACACACCTGGATCACGTGGCAGAAATCTTCAAGCCACTCGGTGTGTCCTTGGGGGCAAGTCTTGAGTCAAGGCTGTCACCTTGTTCTTGACTCCTCCGTTTAGGCTCAACTCCTAACGAAGCCAAGGGGGGTAGACCCTATTAAGTTACTAAGGATGATTTCTTAGTGTAATGATGTTGTACTGAATCAATTATTTAGGAGTTTGAATACTTTAACTATAAACAATCAAGATGACAAGATATGAAGATACACACGAAAGCACAAAGTTGATACACAATATAAATATGAAGCACAAAAGACCAATGCCTTAATAATGGAGTCAAAAGAGATCAGTGTGCTTGCATGTTTTTGGAATAAATGTTTTACGATTGCATCTTGGTATGTTTTAAGTTAAAAATGAAGTATGAATTGATTAAATTAGGCTAAAGAGGGACTCCAGATATACCCGAGATTACTTGGAGTATGTCCAAAACAAAGCCTATACGTCTACCCGCAAGGAATATGTGGGCTGAAATGGAGTCTCTGGGGCTGTGTTCGTAATGCACCCATTAGGGTGTGATAGAGATCGGCGCCCTGAGGTCACTTTTCATTAGGTTCCCGCTTCCTTTGGGTATTTTGCAACCGTAAAGGTTTGATCGAGGTGTTGGATTTTCACCTGATGGTTTGTTAATTGGGGAGGGTGAGTCCTAATTATGCTAGTCACACAAATGCTTTTGATACAACTTGACTGATCAGACGAATCGCAACCAAGTGCAGAGCATACACACTGGAGTCTTGTAAATTTTAATAAGTTATTAAGAGATGTGTTCTTGTTTAAAAGAAAAGCCTCCAAGAACCTCTTTCGATCCAAGTGGATCTCAATTGGGGAATCAAGGAGGGGTTAATTTTAAAGCTGCTGAAAAACAAATGATAAAAAAAACAACTCCACAAATATGGTTTTCTGATTAATCCTACCACGAATCTCTTTCCCCTTTTGGGTCACTCGGGAAATTGTGGGGTAAGTATTATGATTACTTTTGAAAATAAGATATGGAATATGGAATTAAAAACAAGATCAAATATACTACCCTGCAAATCAGATCAATTCTAGTGAAAGGAAATAAGCAAAAAACGACGAAAATGGCACCGACGCGAATCCCCCCAGGGGGGATGGGGAATGGGCTCGAAAGAGCCTATTCAAAGGATGATTTTATTATAGAGGTTAAAATATCAAGGCACTGATAAAACATAGCTTTCTTGGTCCTTATACAGGCTGAAACCAAGATATTACAGTTTATATAAAAAAATTACAAATTATGTGACAAAAGAGAGACCCCTGGGGGGATTTGAGCGCTCCAAAGGCCACTTTGGACAGCAGATTCCTTTCTTCTCTGTCAGGCCTTTCCCTTGTCCATGGGATCTTTAGAGGTTGTCTTTTCCTCTAGTTCAATGGCCTTTCCCTTTTCTTTGTTGAATGAAGTATTTCCCCTAGTGTAACCTGGGATGTTGGACTTGCCCGAAGATTTCATATTCCTTTCTATCTTCTTGGCCAGATCCTGAGCATTTTTTAGATCGACCGGATCTTTATCCCTTAATTGGTATCTCAAATCACTAGTGAAAGCTTCAATGTAGAATATTAATATGGAGGCATCGCTTGGCTTGATGTCTCTAGGGAGATCCGCAACCACCCGCCCAAACTTAGTATTAATTTCATCTATGGTTTCATTCTCCATCTTCTTTATATTATGTAGGGCAGCAAGCAAATGTCTTGGTTCTTTCTTTTCCCCCCACTTCTTCTTAAAACCTGCTTGGAATTCACTAAGGGTTTTATATGAATCATCACCAAGGTTTTCATACCACTCTACAACATCATCCGCTAAGGATAAAGAAAAGAGCTTCATTTTGATATCATCATGGTCATGGGCAGCATCATGGTAGTAACTGACTAGGTGCCTTTCAAACTTTCTGAGGTGAGACTTGGCAGTGATGGAATTATTGCCCTTGAACTTGGAGAGCTTCTTGATAGCATCATTCGGAAGGTTATGAGGAGCACCTGCTATCTGAGAAAAGTCAAGGGGTTTGTAAAAATCTACCATTTCTTGAGATTGGAAAGTATGACTTTCTACAAATATGTGATGGATATCTGAGAGGGATTGGTCTCCTAAATATTCAAGGTTTCTACGAGAAGTATGCCTATTCAATCTTTCCCTAATAAACCTTTCAAGATCAGGGAGAGGATTGAATAATTGTCGGTGGTTTTTTCGAGTAGAAATTGTTGAAGGGATGTTAGACAGTGGAGTCGCCAGATGGATCGAGTTTTAATTTTTATGTTTTTTAAAGACTAGATCAATCAAAAGTTTTTTTTATCTTTTTAGTTGTTTAGAAAAAAGTTAATCTAAGTCGTACTTAGGAATAAAAAGATTTATCCCCGACAACGGTGCCAAAAAGTGTTGCCACCTTTTCACACACATGGATCACATGGCAGAAATCTTCAAGCCACTCGGTGTGTCCTTGGGGGCAAGTCTCGAGTCAAGGCTGTCACCTTGTTCTTGACTCCTCCGTTTAGGCTCA
>LPNX010768725.1:21697-31770 GCA_001517045.1 Pseudotsuga menziesii
AAACGCAACATCTGTGGAAAGACCATAGCAGGGATGACCACACAATGTGCACACGTGAGGATCAGAACTCTCTTGGGGATGTGCCGATGGTGGTGCACCAGTGGATGGTCCTGCACTGGACGATGGCCTCGAAGAAGATGATGGCCCCGAAGAAGGCAATGGCCCTGCATCGTGACCACTAGGTCCTACATCCCCACCCATCTTCTGAAGAGTAGTGCTATGGTGAAGGACCACTCGTGCCAGTGTCAAAAAATCATCCTGTGTCTCATCAACTATGGGAGTTGCAGGTGGGACATCTGGCCCATGCAATGGCGTGCGAGGTGCAGGGATAGGGTGATTAGGGTCTTGGACCCTCGCATTGGGTCGGTTTTGGTGAATCCCCCCACCGATCCCCTAAAACTCCAAGTAAGAAAAATAGTTCACGTGTTTATGCAACACGAACTCCGCATACAACTTTCGAAGGAAATACAGGGGCATTTCCCTGTTGTTATGCGGTGGCAAATCAAAGACCATATACCATCTATCCATCCAGTTATCGATAAATGGTTGGAATCTGCACCACTCAATGGATATATGTGGCCGGTTTGTATTTGGGATTTCTCCAGTCCGAGGATCCCTGAATAATGCAAAAAGTGCTCCTTTGTTATTTTTAACCTTCTTATTGCCACGTAATCCAATCCATCCTCTTGTTCTCTTCTTTTCCTCTCTCTATATGATGTGATATCATATAGTATATTAGTTGACTGTGAAATAGTGTCAACAATAGCATCCATGGTGGATGCAAGTGAGCGACGAATCTCATTGCCACCACGAAAAGAAGCACTGATGCCCCTTAAGCGGGTAAGCTCAATCAGAATTGCGGCATTCGGATCCATTGCAGCAACTGCAAAAAAACATCAATAAGCAAATCATTAGAAACATATACATGGCATATAATGACGTCTCTTCAAAATTGAAAATGTATTAAATCAAACTCAAGTTAGCAATTTAATGACAAATTCACTTACATATATTTATTTAAACTTAAGATTAAACATTTCACAATTAAAATGTAAGTTTCATTCAACTTGTGACTACATTCAGTTAATGAGTAAGTAAGAATTGGATATAAATTGTTCTGGCTTAGAAAGATGGTTGCGCTAACTTAGAAAGATGATTTGAATTTTGTTGAGAGGTTTGTCTTTCATTTAAGGTTTGGAGTTTGGCAGGAAAGGAGGAATTGTTCATTGTTTGGGACATGCCTTGGAGGTTATGATGATGTTGCTTGATCAAGGACAATCTTTCTTAGAGCACGATGATGGATATTCCAGAGCTAGTATAGTCCAGAGTTCGACAGGAGAAAACCCCGATGATATGTGTTAATGGGCATTGTATGAGTACAATTTAAAGCTTATGATGGTCTCCTATGTGTATATATGTAGAGCATATGATGTGTATTATGATGATCCTTGATGATTACTTGATATGTGTAATGTAGGTCATGTTATGTACATGCGGGGTTCATCAGCTAAGATTGATAACTTTGTAGAGAATTTTGAGGAGTGTTCATTTTCTACTTGTCTTTCAGGATGTAATCGTGCAGTGTATGAGGATTTTGGGGCATGCATTCTGAATAGTGAGTCATCTCTCCATTATGAAATTGTCCATGGTTCTATAGCGAGTACGAGTTCTTTCATCACTTTTTGAAAAGATGCTTGTTTATGCTTCCAGTCATATTGAAAAGATGTTTGTTTATGCTTCCTAGATTCTAGTAAGAGTGGTTTTTTTTCTAATGGTTATGGTTTTCACAATCTCTAGGAATTTTGGCTTGCTTGTAATTTTAAAGGCCTTAATTCATATGTATGGCATATGATGTAGATTTTTAGGCAATATTTGGTTTGTTGGTGAATTTCTCTTGAAGGGTAGGCTCTTTTGGTCATGTAATTGTTTGGGTTATTGACTATTCTATTTTTTTTATGTACTAGAGAGTTTCATTTGATTAGATATAGAATAGCATCTAAATTGTTTTTTATGAGGGAACAAGAAAATAAAAAGTTTAGTCTTCCTACATAATGCATGTCAATAGGGTTTTTTCCAATGGAATTGCCTAGAAACATTTGTGTCAATTGTATGTGATCAATTTATGTGTTTAGTCTTGGGAAAGGAATTGGCATATCATCATCTTTGGTTCGTTGGTGTTTTGGCTATGAGATGGTTGTTTATTTTTTTATGGTTTTTATTGCATTTACAAATAAAAAATGGTAATTTAAGTATCTAATTGAAAAAAAAAGCTATGGGTGAATGAATTACCTGTTAATATGACGATTCACTGGAGGATTTGTCTTCAAATCGAGGAATGGGCACTCTTCCAAGCTCCTAGGGCATGGGCACGGCGTCGTAATCGCAATCTTGTTTGGTGAAAACGACTCTCGGGTCGGGACTGTGTGTTTTTTTATTTGTTTTTAGATTTACAAAACGTGCACGCATTATAGAATTACAAAACATGTGCGCATTTTGGACTTCTATAACGCGTGCGTGTTATTGTTACCTGGCCTACATGTCTGCTAACATGTCAGGCTCGGATTTACTATTCCAAGTGCTATGGAAGAGGAGCGCGTTCTTTTTCTATGTAACGTGAGCCTGTTCCTAAAAAGTAAGATTGCATCTAAAAGGTCCCTCAACTTCTTGCACACACCCTTACTTCTAAAAATCCTTTCAAAGGTATCCCAGTCTGGGATAGAGTTTGTAGGCAAACAGAAATACCATGATGCTGCTGCTCCTTTAAGGGTGTGTGGGAAAAGTCTACAAACTACATCCTCATATTCACCATCCTTTAATCCCTCTATTTCCAAATAGAAACTTTGCAAATGGTCATCTACTAGCATCTTCTCATTTGGATCAAACTTGGGTAGCATCTTTTCAAAAGATTGAGGTAAGTCATGCAATGGAGGTGTTAAGTTCAAGGGTGATTTGGATTTCCAAGCAGGTGGTGGATTTGGTGGGTTAGGATGGTTTGCATTTACACCTGCCATGAGTCTAGGTGGAGAGTGAGGTGGTGAATGAACAGGAGTATGAACAGGTGAACAGTAAGGTGTATTTGGGCCCACTTGATTTAAAGGATGAATCGCCTCCTGTAAGGCTGTTTCTACCAGTTCTTCCAAATCTCCAACCAACACTGAGTCTTCCAATATAGGACAGTCCTTCTTTTTATATTCTCTTCTAAGAAAGTCATGGATAATCGCTAATCCTCCAATATTCTTCACATATGCCCTAGTGTGTCTTCTCAGATCATTAACTACTTCATTATTGACAGAATACAAATGTTCTCTATTCTCTTCAGTATTTGGATAATGAAAACAACTTTCAAAACTAATACTGGTGGAGTTATTTCGAGGAAATGGATTTCCCCAGCTAGCCATGCACTGGCGATCCTCCTTCTAGCGCCAGAAACTATTGAGGCCCGAAAACTCGCAGGAAAAAATAGCAAGGAATTCTCTCCAGTCAATGTTCCCAACTATCCCGTGACTGTTTGGTGTAGGGAATCCATCCATTTTGCGGTCCGACTACCATAGGTCAATTAACAAAAACGAAGGGTTTTACCGGTTGCGGCCTGGTCCACCGTATATATTTTTTTATTTTTGACTTTATGTATGATATGCAAGTGCCTATCTAAGAAGCATATTGATAAAGAATGCAAGGAGTGGTCACAATGTGATGCGCAGGTTCTTGCCTCTCGTCTTAGACTCTCTCACATCTAAATCACACACAACTAGAAAAAACAACACTAACTAAATTGTCCCTAGGGAGCAAGATATTAATTCATGAGTAATGTTTTACTATTCACATGTTAAGATAAATCACAGATATATATTCTTAGAATCAAAACACATAAACATGAATAAAAATATACATGATAAGATAGCTCATCAATCAATAAAACCTCATTACTCATAGTGGAAATTATCACAGAATAAACTAGAGAACATTCAAATGAGAAAATAGGTTCAGAAAGTTAGAACGCTCTCACAGTTAATGAAACACAGTTGAAAATGAAATAGTTCCCCTTCAACATTGTTCATTTAATAACATTTGAACATTCCACATAGCACCTTCTCCAACAGGAAAAATTTGTAATTTATTATTCTAAAACGAAGTAGTTCCTCTTACAACAGATGGCTCACAAGTTTCTCCAAGGAAAAATCCCCTATTCCCTCTAAATTTCCTATCTTTATACAAAACCAGCCAAAACCCTTTGGCTACCCCAACCCTCTGACCTTTGGGCTCCCCAAACCGTTTAATCTCACAATTTTGTCCCTTTGTGAGTGCTCATGATTCATATAATGCGTTAAATTTCGGATTTAGGCTTATGAGTACTTCATAAAATGGCACCAGCCCGGTAATTGATGAATCTTTCCAAGCCTGGACCTCTGTTGCTATCGATTCTGCTTTTTCTTTTAGCTATGTCGTATTTGTAGCAGTAAACTGAAGAACCTTCTAAGTCCTCCTGCAGTTAAAACAAAATTCATCATTAATTCGAACTGCATCTTTTCAACAAATGTAAACCATACTAACAAGAAAAATGATCATCAAAATGAGGCCCTGTACTGTGTTCTCGTCGTGAAAACCTTAAAATGATAGAAAACAACGTCGCCCACAAGAGGGTTTAAAAACTCACGAAACAATGGGAAAAAAAACCTTATCGACGACTTGAACCATTAAAACATTAGCAAGATAGTCTTACTCATAGCCACAATGATGGGCTTTAGATGGACAATGATTTCTGCAGGACCATTAATTATATCGGCATCAAAAAGACTAAATACCAAAGCATCAAGTGGAAAATCTCCTTGTCAACGAACGGAACGACATAAATGTCGGGAGGTTAGTGCATTACACAGCCACAATGGCGGAAGAAGGAAAGACTACAGGCTCCATGGAAAATAAAAAATATTGGCAAAAACCATAACAAAACATTGACGAGTGGAGCAGTTATATGGCAGACACTTAGTTCGCTCGGGAGCCACAATGGCAGAAAGCAATCAGACTACAACCTTCGATCAAAGTCATAAACTTTCCGATATGGCGCAGAAACATCATGAAAATGCTAAGTGTTAAAAAAATATTAGGTTTGTGTAGTGGTCTAAAAATATTGTCTCATCTCTAAAATAGTGGCTTCATAAAGATCAAACACCCCGACTCAAACTTCAACCAACCTCCGACAGCGCAAAGCAAGTCAACATAATAACATCACGGCATCAGAAAATTCAACGCTACCTGTAGGAAAATTTATCGTTCAACTTCTGTAACGGAGTCTCCGTAGGGAAATATGGCTCTGATGCATTGCTCAAATGACCTCCGATCAACCAAACTAAAAAAAATGTTAAGTTCCAAAATACTTTTGGCTAGGCAGTGATGAAAAGTTTGTTTGAACTCCGAGACAGTGGCAGAAACGTGAAAAAAGACTTCTGATATCAATGAAAGAAATCACAGATCAAAGGATAACATTTTATATCCAACTTCAATTTCCTCAACAAAAGCAGTTTTAGGCATAAGCAATTTTCCAAAAAGCATGAAAGCAATTGACCTCAAAAAACAATCCAAACTTGTAGCAGAGGGAATACAAAAATAGAGTTCACGGATTCAAACAATTTTAGGCAAGATAAAAATGAAGAGGAGGGTCCAAAATTTTGAAAATTTGGGAAAACAGTTGCAGTTGTAACATAATGCTTCTTCAATTTAAGATCCAGTATGGGTTACTATTTTGGCATGATGGAGTCCTCAATGGCGCTAAGTAAAGTCGAGGAAAAATATGTTGCCACTTTCTCGACTATTTGGGAGGTTGTATGTTTATTTTGAAAACTACTATTTGATTTGATTGATATGACTTGCATTTTTGTATGATGCAGAGAGGAGCAGTAAAGCTCCAGTATGTGATCTAGATCGAGATCTCTCGAAAGAGGGAGTTCTAGCATAGCTGCTGAGATAGGTTTTCTGATCATAAAATCTTGGTGAAGCTCGTAGTTTTTTCAAACGTAAAAATACCTGTAGGTTGTCCTCGGATGTAATTGATCCTAGTGAAGCTCGCAGGTTATCCTTAAACATAATCATCCCTGATGTGATTCTTTGCTAGAAATGGCTAGAGTGAATTTTGATTATATCAAGGAGAAGCTTTGTGTTCTCCAAATCGAGGTTCCTTCCAAGGGTAAGTGATGAGTCCATGAGCCTTTCTGACATGATGGTAGGATTGGTTCCTCCCATGGTGAGATATATGTGCTATGCCATTCTGACATGGTGGTAGCTGGGGCCTCCCCTGGTCAGATATAAGTGTTGTGTCATTTTGACATGGTGGTAGGCGGGGCCTCCCATGGTCATATATAAGTGCAATGCTTTTCTGACATGGTGGTAGGTGGGGCCTCCCATGGTCAGATATAAGTGTTGTGCCCTTTTGACATGGTGGTAGGATTGGTTCCTCCCATGGCCAGATATAAGTGTTGTGTCATTCTAACATGGTGGTAGGTGGGGCCTCCCATGGTCAGATATAAGTGTTGTGCCGTTCTGACATGGTGGTAGGATTGGTTCCTCCAATGGTCAGATATAAGTGCTGAGATCTACATCCATTATGAAAAAGGATCAGTTATGCAGTGGAAGACCCTACAGAGGGCATGGACTACAATCAATATGAAAAAGGACTGGCTCAGTAGAGACCTACATCCAGTATGAAAAAGGACTAGCTCTATAGAGACCTACATCCATCATGAAAAAGGGCTAGCTCTGTAATGGCCTACATCCAGTATGAAAAAGGACTAGCTCCGTAGAGACCTACATCCAGTATGAAAAAGGACTGGCTCTGTAGAGGTACATCCATTATGAAAAAGGACTAGCTCTATAGATGCCTACATCTAGCATAAAAAAGGAATGGTTTTAAAGAGGTTCATCCAGCATGAAAAAGGGTTGACTCTGTTGATGAAGACCTAAATGGAGGCTATACCTACAACCATCATGAAAAAGGGCTGGCTCTATAGAACTTCTTGTGATGAGAAGAATTGAGAGATAGAACCATTTGATCAAGATAGTAGAAGCAGTGATGATGATGATGATCCAGTGATGATCCAACTTTGATGATGATCTAGTGATGATTCAGAGAAGAATACTTGTGGTGATGAATTGTGTCAAGAGAATACCTTCCTAGTTAAGAGGGAGTGTTGATGTATTTGTAACTTCGAAATGTATTCACTTGTATATTTTATATATTGTACATTGGTCCATGATGTTCCTATAGAGAGAATCATTAATACAATCAAGTCATGCAAATTCATAGAGTTTAACCCTCCTAGTTGATCGGGTGGAAAATCCCCCACAGTTTCAGGGAGCTAGGGTTATTAGTCTCTCCTATAGAAGTCGGCCCTGGTAAGTAATTGCCAAGTTAGAAATTAGTATAAATAGAGAGTGAGCCTCTCTATTTGAGACACACTCTCACCCAGCTATAGCTCATAGGTGAGAGATAAGAAGATCACTCAAGAGAGAGAGAGAACATATGTTGGAGATCATCTTTATGTCTTTGTGTTTTACTACTACCATTGGCGCTCATTATATTTTTGGGAAAGTTGTGGGGATTTTCCTTTATGGTTTTTTCAAGGATAATATTTGTGTATATTGTATCTTGTGATTAATTGTTTTGCATGTTATTCTCTTAGATAAGATCGTAAGATCATATTGTCTAATTTAAAAATCTAACATAGTATCATAACTAACCTGAGAAGAAGGCATTGTGTAGTTGCAGAAGCTAGGGATTCTTAATTTTTGGGTCTCTCTCCATAGACCATCAGAAAAAAGAGGCTAGGATACCTCTCCATTGAAGGGAACATCTTTCTATTGAAGCAAAATCTGATTCTGAGCATTTTCATTTTTTGACCTGTCACTACATCATGAAATTAGGGTTTCCCACAGAACATGAATTTTTGAGTGAGCCCAGCATAGGATCAATATTTCACTAAGAAAGGTCTAGGAGCAAGAGGGATATGAGTCCAAGGCTAGAGACAAGAGAATCATTGCAGATTCTATTAAATATCATCTCATCCCTCATGTTTCATCCTTGAAGACACTAAAAGGAATTGTTCGATGCTATGATGAAGCAATTGAAAAAGAATAAGATATAGTTATAACCACCTTGAATGGCCTCCCAGGTTCATGGGATTTATTCATTCAAGGAATGTGTTCCAGAAGGAAGTGATTAACTTCAATAGACTCTAGGAAGAGTGCACACAAGAAGAATCTCGACTCATAATAAGAGAAGATAAAATGGGAGCAACTAAAGATCAATATCTCACCATCCAAAGAAGATCCCTCAAGCGATGAGGAATATGAAGGAATCAACTCTTGAAGAACCTCTTATCCATCTTAGCATTTGGATAAGAAATGATGAATGAAGAAGATGATGAAGCTAAAGGCTCAAGAAGGAGTCTACTCATGAAAAAAAAATATAAGTATTCATTTTATGATATTATATTGTTATGCATTTGTTTATATTTAGTTGATGTGTTATGCATGATAGAATGTTTGCATTAATGCCAATATACTACTAATATACGTGTGATGGGTAAGTAGCCCATGGTTCTATATAAATATCCATTGCTACTTATCTATAATGAAACCTCTTTCCTGACATATTGGATTAGTGCACAATCTTAATGATATCATGGTAGATATGGAAGGAATCTAGGAAGTTTATGTGAGATATGGATGAATTGTGAGGCATCGCTGACTTTATAATCCTTCACATCAACTAAAAAACAAAATGGTGGAAAATATTAAGCTTACCTCAACAAATGATTTCCATGCGTAGGGCCAAGGCATGGAATCAAAGACCATGAGTGTGGTATTGTTTTTTTTCAAAGTGTTTAATGAAGGGTCTAACAATGGGAAGGCCGAGAGCCTTTAGATCTCTTTACCTTTCGCATAGGGAAATAGAGCGACGCTGAATATTAGTGCAGAGGGTTGAAACCTTTTTAGGGTTTACACCTTTGATAGCTGGAAATCACTTGAACCTTATCATGGCTTGTTTTTACGATCTGCACATGGTTAAAATATTTTACAACCACTTTCTATAATTGTAAAGAAAACCCTATATTTTTTCCCTGTCCATTTATTAGTCACTTGGTGTTTGTCCCTTAGGTTATTTTAGTTTGTATAATGATGTAAAGGATAGGACTACCTTCCTTTGGAGAAAGATGCAAATAGTTCAAAGTTAATAATTCTTTAGCTTCATAAGATAAGTAAGTCCCTTAAAACATTTAACCTAGTTTCCACATAGGGTTAATAAGTAGAGACATGAGAATATAAAAACATGATGACATCTATCTTTTGAGAAAACAAGTTAAGAACTTAGAACGTAACATACAACAAATGAGGCACAAATCATCAACTTTTGAATTAACTGATTTTAATTGAAGACTTCAAACTTGAATAGTGTTTTAGAACTATTTTGTAGAGTTACCATTTTTAAATTGATAAGTTTATTCTTAGGATCTTCAAGCCATGTAAAGGTAGATTAGGTCTTACATCGATCTAATCTTTCATTAATGAATTTTTTTTATTTGGTGAAATGATGGAGTTGTTAAACCAACTTCTAAATCTATGTTTCTTTTTACATTTATAGTAATATGTTATTTTTATTCTATATCTAGATAGGTTGAGTTAAAACCCATTATAAAACGATTAGTCTATTTTAATTATCCATTCCTATTTTATTATGTTTATTATAAAAATTATTGATTGATTTAATTATGTTGATTATAAACATGTTATTTGAGTTATGGGGTTTTTCTTTTAAAGATTATATGTTGGAAATCAAAACTTAGCGTTTATGGATACGTATCCAATTATATTGAATCCTTCCTAGGAGACTATTTTACTAATGCACTTGTGCATTCTGTATCTATATTATTTTTCTAATCTCGGTAATATCCATATATATATATATATATATATATTTTCATTAATTACAATCATGAAAATATTACTAAGGTATAAAGTATATATGTTACATACAGAGTAATCCTACTTACAATTTCAAATAGAAATTAATCTTATATCTA
>LPNX010768753.1:0-18184 GCA_001517045.1 Pseudotsuga menziesii
TAAACTAAATTAATATGTTTGAAATAAGTTGAAAAAAATATATTTGAATAAAATAATAAATTATATTTTTTTACTATATAATATTTTAAAATTAAAATTAAAGAAATTAGAATTAAAATTAGCAACAACTAAATTAATATGTTTAGAATAGGCCTAAAGAAATATATTTGACATATTGATAATGTTTATTTCTTAAAAATGTATTTTATAATCTTGTTGTTTATGGGTGTTCACTCATGATTCTACTTGTCAAATGGAAAGTTTATTTGGAGTATAACTACACAATCATCTAATAGTTTTTATTACCAAGTTCATTTAAATTTGATATAATAGTTGTATCACGATTGCACATAACCAAGAGTTATCTAATAGTTAATTAATAGTTGTTTAATATAAATGCGATTTGAGTTGAAGTTAAGCTAATAGTTGTATAATCATTATAGTTAAGCTAATAGTTGTATCTAACAATCCAATAGTTGAAGTTGAAATTTAATTCTTCCAAGTGTAGGAAATACACTTATGAGATGTTAACTAAGCTATTTTTCACTTTTTTGAAATTGTTAATTTCGATTTTTGAATAACACTCATAATCAATCTAAACAGTACACTTGTCTCCTTCTAATTCATAAATGAAAAAACATAGATGGTAGTACACCCCAAAATTATAAGATATATATGCCTATAAGGTTGTAATTAGCTAGATGTCCAACTATGAGATTGAAGAGTTTATTATGAGTTCAGACGATTTTATTAGGAGTTAGATTGCTACATGAGTGTACATTAACTAGACCTCAAGATGTCAAATGTAGAAGTTAAGCTAATAGTTGTAGAATCATTGGAGTTAAGCTAATAGTTATCCAATATAACGGTGATTATAGTTAAATTTAAGCCAATAGTTGTAAAATCATTGAAGTTAAGACAATAGTTGTGTCTAATAGTTAATTTAAAAGTTAATATATCATTAATTGCACTTCAAGTAAAAGTCATGATTGGAGTTTAACAGTTGTATCTAATAATCGAATAGTTGAAGTTAAAAGTTTAATTTTTCAACTATCTCTACATCTACGTTATTTTTTAAACCTTTTAAATTATTAATTTTGAATTTTTTAAACTTTTTAAATTAATAATTTTGAATTTTGGATGATGCCCACAGAATCAATGTGGATGGTATGAAAAAGCAGGTATGAAAAAGCGTAGATGGTAGTCCATCCCAAAATTCTAAGATAAGTGCAACTATCCAGGTAATTGGCTACATGCCCAACTCCAAATGCAAGTACAAGATGCAGGAGAATGAGTTTGACTCTTGCATGACTACACATTAGCTAGACTCTACTCCTAAATGCCAAATGCACTTGGACTAGAAGCCTTAAGCCTTAAGTGATTAGAATGAAGTTAAGCTAGTAGTTGTAGAATCATTGGAGTTAAGTTAATAGTTGTATCTAGTTAAGCTAAAGTTATCCAATATAACTATGATTAGAGTTGAAGTTACGCTAATAGTTCTAGAATCATTGGACTTAAGTTAATAGTTGTATATAATAATCGAATAGTTGAAGATTAACTTTAATTTTTGCACCTATTACTAAGTGTACTTATAACATGTTAATTAAGCTATAAGCTATTTTTTATTTTTTTGAAATTATTAATTATTAATTTTGACGACTTCCAAAGAATCAATCTCCACAACACACTTGTCTCATTCTGGTTTAATTTTGGACGAAGACCATATAATCAATGTGTACAGTACACTTGTCTCATTTAAATAAATAGATTAAAAAACATAAATAATAATTCACCCCAAAATTCTAAGAAATATATACTTATCAACTTAACAAACAATCCTTTGAAACATATTAGAAGACGTAAAAAACTATTTATATTTAGTTCACTGGAATAATCTTTTAGACTCGAGAGAGCTGGAAAAAACCAAGCGAGAAGGAAAAGTTACTAAGGGTGTTTGACTTGCTCTTTCTTCTAGTCTTCCAAAATTTGACTTTTTTCGTCATTTCATTCCATGAATAGTTCGTCGGATATTTTTAGGTGGCCACCCTGGAAATTAAATATCTATGTGGGCTTCAGAATCTGCATTGAAGACGACGAAGAAGAAAAAAATAAAAAGAAAGAGTAGAAAGATCAATCGTGCAGTCAAGATTGTTGATGAAGTTTGGAAACAAATTGACAAAAAGTTATAAGAAAAACTGAGTTTCTACTTGCATAAAACATGTTTTTGACAACAGTAGAAACTTGGAAACTTGGATGCAAGATAATATTTCTGTGGGTTTGGCCTCAATTACATTATTTTTGCATTGAAGAGGTGCATTCTACAGCCTAGTAGGAGAGACGTGCTCATCTTAAAGTTAAGACTTGTCTTTTATAAAAAATAATAAAATATTATTAAAAATAAATTAAATTAAATTTAAACTATTTAGAATTGATATAAAACAACATAAATTAAATAAACTAAAACCATAAAAATTAGATTACACATTTTCACTCTAAAAAAGAGTTTACACCTTGAGAGATTTCATCTTTGTGGGTGCTTGGTAGATCCCCTTTTAGATGAATCTATGCTGGTTTTAAACAAATACACACTAAGTTCCATAAGTACCCAAAAAGAAAATAAGCCTGAACTTGTTCAGTTAGGAATTGCATAAGATAGCAAACCAAAAAGACAAATTAAAACAAAAATATAGCAAAGTACAGTAGAACTGACCGAATTTAATAGCATTGTCCCATCGTTTTTCTAGCTTAAAAGACTAAAACGGCCATAGAGAACGATGTTGTTTATGTTGTTATGTATCTAAGAACGTTTCGTCATGGGAATGAGAACTCACGTCCAGTTTTTGGTAACAAAGCTCTAAATTTGATCCTCTTTTCATTATAGACTCTTTCAGATATCAAATTTCTAAGTGGCACCTTCAAGATTTCTATGCATGTCGAAGATGAAATTAAGCAAATAAAAGAGATATACTATTCAGGTCAGCAAAGTATGTCCATTTTACAAAATTATTTGCTTGAGAAATAAAGGAAAAATAATACCAACAATAGATTCACTTTGAGAACAAGAAATCATACAAACACAAATATTTGCATATTTATCAATATTGGAAAAATACAAAGGGATTACTATTAGAGTGCCATACCTAAATACCATCGGAAAGGAGCTCATAGATGAGGTGAAAAAAGTTGAAGGTTTTCTATAGTGCCTTGCAAAACCAACAAACAAATGTAAGCCAACATGTAGGGTCTGTAGATCCCTCTGCACAACCTCTTTTCCTTGTAAACCACAAAAACTAAACCACAAAATCCCCACCATAGAGAATTAAACACCGGAATTCTAGAAAGTATGATGAATCATAAGTGTTCAACGCCATAAAGGAGGAAAGTTAGCATAAGCACTAGGTGAACACCATGAGAAGATGCAAAGAGAAACCCCTAAAAAAAAACCCTACCAAACTCAACTAACACTCAAAGTCACTATGGAGGTCTTGAACTAAACCATGAAACCCCCTTCTAGTAGTCAAAGTTACAATAGGGCCCTTGAATTAGAGCATGAAACCTTGAACTCGCAACATAGAACCCCCAAGTTTCTTTCAATATGCATGCAAGGAAGGCAAAGTTGCATAAGAACAAATTATGGAAGACCATCTAAGAGAGGCAAAGAATATAACAAGATGTAGAGTAAAATCCTCAAGGCCATAAAATAAAACAACATGCTCAAACCAAGACCACACCAAGAGCTATGAAATACATAAAGCTTGCACCCCTGCAAAATGCATTTTAATCAAATGTAGCAAAGCCAATTGACGCTTGATATCACCCCAAGCAAGTGTCTACTGCGACCATTCGGGTCAATGACATCAAGCAAATCAAACCCATAATGTAGGAAAATACTTAGGCACAAAAGAAAAGAATCTTATATATGATATACAATTGTTTAAATATATATTTTTGGCATTCATTGTATTTTACAATTTCCAAATCACTTTATCTAGATATTAATTTAGTTCCTCCAACATTCTTGTATTGTTCCCTGTAATTATGAGGTAATCAACTTAAGCTCAGAGAGGGATCCAATTTTTTGAGGTGTAAGTTTTTTTTATCTTAAATTGTTTACATGTCTACAAAAAACTTACACCTCAAGAAATTTTATTCCTCTTGGTGCTTGATAGATCCGAGTTTAAGATTTTGTTATGTTATGTGACAACATCTTCCCCATATTGCACTATAGAGAACCTCACTACCATTGGTGCAAATATCCAGGTTTATGATTACATTACTTTATATGACAACATCTCCTCCATACTGGACTGTAGAGTACGCAAGCACTTTGATATGAGATATTCGTTTTTTTGTCGTATTTATGCATTCCAAGTGCTTCTTTCAACTGAAGTAGGTTCAAATTCTCAATTTGTGGTTCTTTTGATTGTTGTAGTGTTTATCTCCCTACCCCCTTCCCTAGTGAGATCTTCTAAGTTTGGATTCATCATCATCCATACATACAACTTTGAATTTTTCTTAAATTTAGTGTTATCTTGTTACGTTGTGTTTTTCTTGTAAACTCAAGATCTAGTTAATCTACTTTTTTTACTAAAAAATATCTTTAATGGTATTATATTTAAAAAATACCATTAATGATTAAGGAGAGGGGGACAATCCTATGCAAGAGATCGTATTTTATAGATTTTTGGTGAAGGAGAGGGCGACAATCCTGAGCAAGGGAAACCATTTATGTGCTTTATCTTACAAAAGAGGGGCACAATCTTGAACAAGAGAAGATAGTGTTTCACCTATTCTTTCAAGAGATTGGGACAATCATGCTAAGTTTACTTGATCTTGAGGGTGGCCTTCTCAAGTAGTTTGTATTGATAGTGTCGACAACTGGTAGGAACGTTGTTTGGTTGATGCTAGTTGCTACATCAACAAAGATAAGTATTCTTGACCATTGTTTATTATGTTACCATTGCACATGTGCTTGTGGAGGCTTAGATAGCTTATTATATATCTTGCAATTTGAATTCATTTCCTTGTACAAGTCTGAATTATGATTGTTAGATTATTAGTTTGTGCTTTGATGTATTACTGCTACTATTGGAGGATTATTGATTATGTACTATGATCTTTTGAGGTATGATTTATGGGCAATCCATATGGTCGTATTTGTATCATTTATCTTTAATGTTTAATTTGTATCATTTTTTATTTTAAATTATTTATTAATAGCATATTTTAGATGTTTGATTTAATATTTTAAATTTAAAAATACACAAAATTTAAAAATAATTTTGTTTCGATTTTATTTAAAATAAGAAAAGCTATTTAACTTAAAATTTCATTCTATTCATATAATTTATGTAATAATATCATTTCTAAATTTAAAGTTAAAAGACAAAAACAAAATATTTTTATTTCTTATATCCACTCACCTTTGCCCCTTATTTTCTATGCATTATTCTTCAACACTCACAAGATTAATGACATCCACCATAAAATCAATTAAGCACACACTACATAAATCATCACCCTGAATGGTGCTTAATGCATTCTTCGAATTAATTTGATGCTAAACATTTTAACTCAACCAATCACTCATTATACACTAATTGAAGCAAATAAAATTAGGACTTTTTTGATATTATAGAAGGTACTTCATTGGAGAGGGCCGTCTTAAACTGGCCTATAAAATCAAAAGAGAAAATTTGTGAATTTGTCTTGAACTTTCTCACATAGACCAACCTTTAGTGCTCAAACAAAGCCAATATCACTATAATAATTCTTTTAAGCTTAACAATTTCTTTTAAAGTAGCCACACTTTTCCATGTCAATGTTACACAACCAATAAAGTTGTATCCTTTGCAATGTAATCCTAGTCCATTGGTTACTACAATTTTTTTTTGTTAATAATTGTTTTGATCATACTCTTTACATGTGTATGGCAATGTAAAGAATGGATATGAATACAAATAAATATATCTTTACTCTTAAAGAAAATAAAAAAATAATTAATTAAAAAGAACGTTGAAAAAATACATTATGTAAATGAAAAATATCTTAAATATAATAATTTCCTTGTTTTGCTATCGTCCATTCAAATCCATGTCACCAAGAAGTACATGATTTTATATTTGTCAAATTTGGTACTAGCTGACAGCGACAATATCTCACTCGTGAGTCGTAATGTATGCTGGTCCAATTTACCAAGAGTTTTGTGTGGGTTTCTATGTTAGAGATTAACAGATGCAACCGTATTGCCAAAAACATTTGGGCCAAAGAAGAACTATAATGAATAATAAAATTAAATTTAAAAAAAAAACAACTTTTGGCTCAAGAACAGTCTTCAATTTTATGGGTGGCATGATCATGATGTAGTCTCGTTCCATCTTTCCAAACATTTGTGGTTTCTCACAACATTTGTCCTCAACACTCCCACCAAAATACGTATAAAAATTACATGACTTTACATCCTCTTCTCTTTAAACCCTCACCTCATAGTCATAAATAAGGATTATTATGAATGAATGCCCTCACCTCATAGTCATAACTAAGGATTATTATGCATGCATGTCCTCACCTCATAGTCATAACTAACTACAAATCCTCACCTACTAATATCAATTGGGTAAAGGTGTAGAGACAACCATAAAATATCAAATGTGTCAAGACCAGAACAATGATCTAAAGGTCTTTCCCTTCATTTATTTCAGTACTTTTTTAATAAGCCAAATCTTATTATATCTTTATTTGCAAAGCTGCTAAGACTCCGACTTGTTGCCTTAGCAACTCTTCTTGTTTTCTTTATCTTTGTTTATGAAAAGGAATTTGATAAGCTTTTATAAATTTGTGTAATGATAATATATATTGGTTTCTTTATTTGTTTTCTTAGATTTAATAAAAAACAAACTTTAAATAAATAAGGTCACTAAAATTCCATTAAGGTCACTAAGGTCACTAAAATGTCGTCAATGACAACTAAATGTCATTCAAGCCATTTAGGTGATATTAATATGTCATTATGAACATTTAAGTGCCATTAGGATAAATCAATATTCATAAGTATTATGACATTCATGATCATCTTGGATATAAATGTTGTCATCATCATCATCATCAATGCCATATGGTACATCAACATCATCTTCATTATCATCATCAACAGCAGCATTAAGTACATCATGAACAAAATCATCTTCATCGTTGTCATTATGGTCATTCATATTCCATTAGTGTTCTTAATCACTCATCTCCATTAGAATTCATGTCATGTAATTGTTAAGGTCATTTATATGTTGTTACCATTATTTCGATGATAATAGGGTTCTTTAGATGTCATTACAAACATTTAGGTGCCATTAGAATCAATTAGGATCCAAAAGTGCTACCACATGCATAATCACCATTGAAATCCATATCGACATTGTCACATGCCCCAATTTTGTAAATAATGGTATTTTTTTTGAATTGATTCCCAAGACATTATGTTAAATTTAATGCTAAGTTGGAACTGATGACTCAGCAGAGTCAAAAGATGTGGAATGCAATTCTGAATATTTTATTTTTAAATAAATAAAAGTGGAGACAACAGCTTGGGAGAGTTGTTAAAAAGAGTGTTACTGGTCAAGCTGGTGGAAGGAACTAAGTGGAGAGCAAAAAGACAAGTGGCAGCATCCTCAAACACTTCCTATGTTGCAGGTGGCAACTTCCCTACATTTGGGGTCATGATCCCCCAAGAAAGTGGGATCAGAGCAAGTGGTTCAATTAATGACAACTAACCCAAAAAGAACTAGGCAATCTGATAGAAATGCCCAATGTAGAGAGCTCAGGCTGCTCATAATTCAGGAGAAGAACCATTCAGGAGGAATGCACTTCAAGGAATTCATTGGGAAAAGGGAAACTGTAAGGAAGGTGCTTTGAGGGGTAAACTGTAGGAACTTGATATAATATAGCTTTTTAGTTGAGAGATCTGACTGACGTGTTCAAGATCGGTATTGAGTCTAAGGACTAGTACTTGGTTATTTGCTCCATCTAGTTCCAACCAGGGAGACCAGAGCAGGCTCGGGGGTCATGAGGAGTCACTATTTGAGCACTCTCCAGGATTTGGTAGGGAGGAACGACCTCCCATTGCTGTTGTCATCCAGCTTTAAGAACAGGTTCTACTATCTTTTAATTTATGTGTTAAAGTTATAACTGTGTGTGAGTAAATGATGCATGTTCAGGATATAATGTAAACTTAGAGTGTAGAATATCTTAGCTTGTTTAAAAATAAATCCTACTTGTGTTTTTCCCCATCTGGAGTAATCTAGATCGTACTCTAGCACAGGTGGTGTAATTAAATGAACGGAGTATGATGTAAATTTAAAACAAAGTGATAGCCTTGAATACTAGAATGTTTTCTTTTATTAGATATTTTTTATCAGAAGAAATATTATTCTGTACATAGAGTAGTGTTAGATCTATACTGTGTATGTCAGAATATTAGAAAAAGAAAGGAAGTTATATAATTATACTAACAGTAGTATGTTTTGGTAGACGAAATAGTTTTCTATACAGTATTTACTTCCGTAATCCTTATATCTTAATTGAAACAAAAGGAAAAGAAGATAATAGTGAAAATGTGTAGTATTAGGTTAAATAAAAATGCCTTTTCAGTTCTGTAGTTTATTTATTTCCCTAATTAGGATAACTACTGTATTTGTAGCAACCAAACTATGAGTAAGAATGGAAAACCTTGATTTAATTCTAAAGATAAAACTAATTGGTTTAAGATTGTTATCTAGGTGTTCCATTTATGACTGAAAGGGTAAATAATTTATACATCTTATCGAACTGAACTTACGGAAGTTCTACAGTTACTAACCTGTCTCTTAAGGAATTTAAACAAATACTACTATTTCTTTAGAGAAAGGAATTTAGTTAATTTGTTATTACCCTTATTTAATAAATTCTAATGTTATAATTTAAATAGGGTAATACATATACGAAAAGAATTCTTATAAATTATTTAGTATAGAAAACCTAAGAGTATAACAAATAAATATTTTCTCATTTGTACACTTTATAAATAGACTAACTATAAAGATAATGTATATAATTATAGGAACAATATTTACTTGTAAGTAAAATAACATTCTTTTATCATTATAACAACATATCAAGTAAACATAAACTTTGTACTTCAAAGATGTAACTATATAGTTACATAAGTACAATTCTAAAACATCGAATTACTTATTTTTTTGAAAGTTAACAAATATAAAATAATATTTAAAACCTCATTAGAACAGAGGAAAATAAGGTGAGATAACATAAAAATAACGTACAGTTATCTTAAACAGATAATATTTAAAATAATTTACAGAGTAAAATCAAATGTAATAGCTTGTAGGAAAATAAATTAACAGAACATAAACATGCTCGATTAACGGAGATTAATAACCCATTATACAATATAAGAAATAATCGAATAAATTGTAGTATTATATTGTAATAAAAAGATAATTTAAAACAGTAAATACATCTTCACATTGCTGAGTTAGTGTAAAACCCTAATGTATCAAAATTTACAACAGAAGTATCAAAACAAGTGAGTCTAAGTTTTATATTGATGCCTCTCTGCTTTTAAGGGTTAACACATAATGGTTTAACAGGCCTTCCAATTTTTTTTATACATTTTATACACAAAACCAGAAGCAAAATCAAAATTTACAAGTTACGGCCTAAGCCGAAAGCCCCACATAAAGCAAGGGTTTGTCATCAACAAAAATAGCGAACCAAGTTAACCCAGATAAACCAAAACCACGAGGGTCTTTGCAGGCCATGGTGACCAACCAACAAATGTTCCATACGAAACTGTACAAGGACGAACTGCCATGGGATAACCAAGGCTTACTCATGAGCAAGTTGTTGTCCCAGCTTTGCACCAACTGAGTAGAAGAACAAGGCCGTCACCTGTAAAAAAACCCACAATGTCGTTAAGATTTTATACTTATATTAACAGAGACGTAAAGAAACAGAGATGTGGATAATAGTTCTTACACAAGCTTCAAAGTAATGTAACCACCCACAAACAGAAGTGCCGCCACCAGCACATGGATAAACAAACCCTTCATCTATTACAAGAAAGAGGGAGGTTACCAACGCAACAACAACCTATGGCAGCCAAGAGTTGGAGCGACAAGCCGAGCAAACATAAAAGCATGGGCCACCACTACTTTCCAACCAAAAAGTTCACTCTGCTAAAAGACCCTAAGACCAAATAAATCAGAAGATGCGGAGCCACGACTCTCACTACTGGATCAAAGAAAAAGAGATTTTTACAGTTTGATAACCCTTAACTAAGCAAGCCGCGAAGGTTAAACCCTAATGGACAGCAACTATCCCATTGCAAGTAGTGAACGCTCTTTTATAGCTCTTTTTTTTTATCAACTTTCAAGGCAAGCTTTTGAGGTGCAAGAGACTAGAAGAAAGCTGGGAGACTATCAGCAAACCCCTTGCAGAATCGACATGGAGATCAAAACATAGTAGCAGAGCGACTGGAGGTCTGAAAATGACAGAGAAAATAACAAGACTAGGGTTCACAATCTCTTTTTATCTTCACAATACTTGGCCACGATGATTCCACTTACACATTGAAATAATTTGCCATGCAGTGGGTAATCTATATAGTTCCTGCGTGCAATCAAACGAAATGATTTTTATTTCAATCATATGGTGGTTCAAAGTTCCACAAGGTTCTATACTCCCAGAGTCAACCAGGCATGCATGCTGCAATGTTAAAAGAGAACTTTAGTATCAAGGTTAGGTCATATAACTTATCAAGGGCATGGACAATTCTATGACCTATCACCTTATGCAAGCAAAGTATTCATTCAATAAATGATTATAAGTCTATCAAGGGTTATGCCACTTTAATATTTTACAAAAGAAATTCATAAAACTTATTTATGTTAAGATACCCTTCTTGCTAGCTTTATTCTCGATTTGTCCTTGAGTATCTTTTATAAACTATTAGGTTTGCAAATGAGAATGTTAAACCTTAGGTATCTATTGGGCTTGTCATTGGATTTTTGATGACCTTAATAACAATAACTGGACAATATCTTTCCAAGTATATTATGTGTAAAAGGACTTAATTCATCAATACTAACTTAATCCATTCGATAGCAGTATGTTAATGATGATATAATCCTTTTAAGCTTCAAAGCTTTATAAGTTAGAATAATGGTATAAAATCTCATAAACGACTGTGCATTACTTTTCTCATCACAAGAATTGTGTCATGATGTAAATTGTTTATGGACACATTTTAGGTAGACCCTTAAACGTAAAACCCCGCCATCTTTAACCTGTGTGTAAGGAAATATTAAAGGGATTTACACATGATGACTTTGGTAAACATTGATAAATATCTAAGAAGTTAGATTGCAATAAAAATTATAAATTACAAACTAGAGAGAGAGAGCAACTGTCGCCAAATACTGTTAGGACAGAATCTCTTTTCTTTGGCATCTCTAAAAAGAATAACAAACTAATTGTTTTTACCTCATAAAAGCATTTGAAATTGAAACAGCATATATATATTCTTTTTGCTGAGCTATTATTTTGCAACGAACATATATCTGCATGCTTTATGAATATTGACAGGCAGCACCGGATCTTTCTTACCTGTAAATCTGTGAGATTAGGTAAACTTTCTGCATTAGCTCAAAAGCTAAGTAAGCCCCAGAATTTCAAGACAGTTCCACCTTTTTGTTGCAAAGAAAAATAAATCATTAAACTGAAAAAGAATTATTCTATAAGATAAACATAATCGAGTAGATAATTCAGATTATGAATTTACCAATCTGTAAATCAAATAACATATAACTAATCATAGCTGTTAGCTGACTGCATTACTGAATATTATCTGTATTTTCAAAATTTTAATTTTTTTGGTAAATTTGGGGTTTTGACATCTGGTATCAGAGCACAAGGTTCAAACACTAGGCCTTGATGCAGCCCAACTAGCTTTCATAGAACAGTAAATTAAAATAATATGCTAACATAATTTTTTTTTTATGTTATGAACAGAGAATTGCCTTTTTCTGAAGTTTAACAGGTAGGTATGGAAAGGCTAGGGGAGTATGCACAGGAGGAGTCTCCAGATACAAAAACAAGAAATCTGCCCAAAGAACCTATATTAGAAGATGTGATTGCAAACTCCTCAGAGCAGTTACAGACAGTAAAATATTTAAAAACTAAAATGGAGTCTGTAAAGAGGGAGAATGAAAGGATTCTGAAGGGTCAGGAAGAACTGAATCAAATTTTAATGGAAAAATTTCAAACTAAAGGAAGGGGTAGAAGGTCATAATCTAAATATGTCAGTCATCAAAGAAAATCCAAAAAGATGAAGCTTGTAAAAACTGAAAGTAGTTCATCGTCTGAAGGGTTTGGTGAACAACAAAGTTACCATACTACTAGTGAGAGTAGTGAAGATGATTTGTATAACAAGAAGAAGAAATACAAACCATATGAGGAAATTTCAGTGGAATTCAAAAAGATAAAACCACCAACTTTTAATGGAGAGACTGAGAAGGGGGAGGAAGCAGAGTCCTGGTTGTCCAGGATGAAGAAGTACTTTCAAATATGTAATTACTCTAACCAGTTAAAGGAAAGGATGGCTATATATAACCTCTTAGGAAAAGCTGACATATGGTGGCAGGACTTGAAGAGAATCAATGGTATAAGAGAGAAAGAAGTTAATTGGAGTACCTTTAAAAGGTATTTCAAAAAGAAATTTCTGTTTGAGCAGTATTACGAGGAAAGAGCTAAAGAGTTTTATGAATTGAAGTTAGGTTCAATGACAATGAATGATCTGAACAGTAAATTTTTAAGTTTACTTAGGTATGTACCCTACCTAGTAGATGAGAAACCAAAAGTACAGCGATTTCTTAGCTATCTACCGTATCATATTAAAGATAGAATTGAATATGATAACCCAAAGACTTTGGAGGAAGCTATGAGGAAGGCTAACTTTTGTTTCGAGCAAAATCGGAAGAAAGAAGGCTTGGCCAATTGGAAGGCTAAGAAAAATAACAATCAGCCTGAATTTAAGAAGAAGGAATTTGTACCTCACAGAAATTTCAAGAATAACAAGACCAAAAATTATTCTAACAACAAGAATTTCCAGGGAAACAGGAATAGTACTTCCAGCAATTTGAATAATTTTAAGGGCAAAGAAACTGTAAATAATCATGGAAATTTTACCAAGAGTTTCGAACGTAAAGAGCCTGTTAAGTGATGGGAATGTAATGGCCCGCACTATGCCTCAGTCTGTCCAAACTGGAAGAAGACTATTAGCAATATTCATACTGTACAGAAGGAGATGACCGTTGGGGAACCAGCAAGGAGCATGCCCAGAATTAACGCGGCTTTGGAGAACCGCCAAGCTGAATATCAGACTTCCATGGTGGAAGTAGAAGGTATGATTAATTAGACCCCTATAACCATTTTAATTCATCCAGGAGCTAATCTCAGTTATATAAGTTGTCTGTCGATAAGTTTGAGAATTCTTGGTTAGTTCAATTAGCCACTGGGGCTAAAAGAAAAATAATTTGTTTTGTGAAAGAATGTGCTTTACTTATGGATGAATTTGAAATTGTAGTTAAACTTAATGTTTTTCCACTTGGCTCATATGATTTGCTGATTGGTATGGACTGGTTAGAACAGCATAAAGTAATTTTAAATTGTTACGATAAAACTTTCACATTCTTAAATAGTGATGAACAACCAATAAATGTTAAGGGTATTCCTAGAAAAACTATGGTAAGGCAGATTTCTGCTTTACAACTTAAAAGAGCTGTTAGAAAAGGATGTAAAGCTTATGCAGTAACCATTACAAATGAGGAAAGTAAAACTAAAACAGATAAGTTAAAAATAGAAAATATCCCTGTTTTAAAAGAATATATTGATGTATTCCCAGAAGAAATTCCACAATTACCTCCGAAAAGGAAATTGGATTTCACCATTGAGTTGGTGCCGGGTGCGGTACCTAGCTCAAAGGCTCCTTATCGAATGAACATATTGGAACTTGATGAGTTAAAATCACAACTAAAAAAGTTAATTGATAAAAAGTACATTCGACCTAGTGTGTATCCTTGGGGGGCACCAGTCATCTTTGTTAAAAAGAAAGACGGAACTATGCGATTATGCATAGACTACCGTTAGCTAAACAAGATGACTATCAAAAATAGATATCCATTGCCCCGTATAGATGATCTGTTTGATCAACTATGAGGAGCCATGGTGTTTTCAAAGATAGATTTGAGGTCAGGATATCATCAAGTAAGGAATAAAGATGAAGATATCTTCAAGACAGCCTTTAGAACAAGATATGGACACTACGAATTTGACGTAATGTCATTCGGGCTTACTAACGCCCCAACTGTCTTTATATGTTTAATGAATAATATAATGCATAAGTATTTAGATAAGTTTGTGGTCGTGTTTATCGACGACATCCTAATCTACTAAAAAATGGAAGAAGAACATAAAGAACACCTAAAAATGGTTTTGCAAGAGTTGCGAGAATATCAACTCTTCGCAAAGTTTAGTAAGTGTGACTTATTTAAGTATAAAATTCAGTATTTAGGTCACGTAGTGACCAAGGAAGGAATTTCTGTAGATCCTGAAAAGATACAGGAAATCGAAGATTGGCCGGTTCCTAAAGATGTGACGGATGTTAGGTCATTTATGGGAATTACCGGTTATTACCGGAGATTCATTGAAGGCTTTTCAAGGATAGCAAATCCAATAACTTCCTTGCAAAAGAAAGGAAAGAAGTTTGACTAGAACCCGAAATGTGAAGAAAGTTTTAAGAAGTTAAAAACTTTATTGACTAGCGTACCTATTCTAAGAATAGTAGATCCTAATAAAGAATTCGTAGTGTATAATAATGCCTGTAATGATGGCTTAAGCGGTGTTCTGACTCAAGAAGGGCATGTTATTTCCTATGAGTCTAGAAAGTTAAAAATTCACGAAAATAATTAGGCAACATATGATCTGGAACTAACAGCTGTAATACACGCCTTAAAAATGTGGCGACATCACCTAATTGACAGAAAATTTATTTTAATGACTGATAATAAAGGATTGAAATATCTTCTAGATCAACCTAATTTAAATGCTAGACAAGCTAGGTGGTTAGATTTCTTAAGCGAGTATGATTTTGAAATCCAGCATATAAAGGGTAAGGAAAATAAGGTGGCTGATGCACTAAGTAGAAATGCAAAGCTGAAATTTACAATAGCAATCAGCACTTGCGTTTTAGACTTAAATGAGCAGCTTAAAGAAGGGGTAAAACAAGATGAAATTTATCAGAAATTGCAAATGACAGCTAAGGAAGAACCTACAGAAATCTTAATAAAAGGTTATAGTTTAAATGAAAATGAATTTTTACTATATAAAGATAAATTGTATGTACATAATGTACCTAATGTTAAGCTGTTTATTCTGGATGAAATCCATAAAACACCATATTCAGGTCATCCAGGTTATCAAAAGACTATAACTATGCTAAGAAAAGAGTATTTTTGGCCAAATATGAAAACTAAAGTAGCTGAATATATTGCAAGGTGTTTAGAATGTCAACAAGTAAAAAATGAACACCAACACCCAGCTAGTTTGCTACAACCTTTACCTATTCCTAGCTGGAAATGGGAAGTGATTAGTCTAGATTTTATTACTGGACTGCCTAGAAATCAAAATCAGAATGACTCTATTATGGTGGTGGTTGATAAGTTAAGCAAGGCAGCTCATTTTATACCTGTTAAAACTACTTATAAGGTTGCCAATATAGCTGATATTTTTCTAAAGCAAATTTTTCGATTACATGGAGTACCAAAAGTCATAATCTCAGACAGAGATCTTAAGTTTACGAGAAACTTTTGGAAGTCCTTGTTTAAAGGATTAAATACAACATTGAATTTTAGTACTTCCTTCCATCCTCAAACAGATGGACAAACTGAAAGAGTAAACCAGGTACTGGAAGATTTATTGAGAATGTATGTGAAAGATCATCCAGGTAAGTGGGAGGACTACTTACATCTAGTAGAGTTTGCGTATAATAATAATTATCAGACATCAGCTAGATTTAGTCAATTTGAAATTTTATATGGACGAAAATGTAACACTCCTATCTCTTGGAATAATCTAGTAGATAGATTGGTGTTAGGTCCAGAATTGTTGAAAGAAATGGAGGAAATTGTAAAACAAGTGCAGGGAAATCTGAAAGTGGCACAGAATCGGCAGAAAAGTCAAGCAGACTTGAAAAGAACTCCAAAGGAGTTCCAGGTAGGTGAACATGTGTTCATCAAGGTAAGACCTAAGAAGAGCTCTTTAATACTGGGGAGTTGTGCAAAGTTGGCACCTCGCTACTGTGGTCCATTTGAAATTTTGTCTAGGATTGGTCAAGTAGCTTATCAATTAGCATTACCACATAAATTAAGAGTACATAATGTTTTTCACATTTATGTTTTAAATAAATATGTTCATGATGGTACTCATGTGGTTAATTGGAATGTTGTACAGGTGGAACCAGAAGGAGAATTTCTGGTGGAACCAGACTGTATCCTTGGGAGGAGGGAAATTACACTTCGGAACTGCACCATTGGACAAGTGAAGGTGCAATGGAAGCACCTTAGTCCTGAAGAAGCCACCTGGGAATTGAAAAGTAAGATGTGAGAAGCATATCCAATTTTGTTCCAGGGGACTTTGGAGGATGAAGAATAAATAACATTGAGGATGATGTTATATTTTATGGGGGTGTGTATGTCACATGCCCCAATTTTGTAAATAATGTTATTTGTTTTGAATTGATTCCCAAGACATTATGTTAAATTTAATGCTAAGTTGGAACTTATGGCTCAACAGAGTGCAAAGATGTGGAATGTAATTCTGAATATTTTATTTTTAAATAAATAAAAGTGGAGACAACAGCTTGGGAGAGTTGTTAAAAAGAGTGTTACTGGTCAAGCTGGTGGAAGGAACTAGGTGGAGAGCAAAAATACAAGTGGCAGCATCCTCAAACACTTCCTATGTTGCAGGTGGCAACTTCCCTACATTTGGGGTCATGATCCCCCAAGAAAGTGGGATTAGAGCAGGTGGCTCAATTAATGACAACTAACCCAAAAAGACATAGGCAATCTGAAAAAAATGCCGAATGTAGAGAGCTCAGGCTGCTCATAATCTAGGAGAAGAATCATTAAGGAGGAATGCACTTCAAGGAATTAATTGGGAAAAGGGAAACTGTAAGGAAGGTGTTTTGAGGGGTAAACTACAGGAACTTGATCTAATATAGCTAAGAGATCTGACTGACGTATTCAGGATCTGTATCGAGTCTAAGGACTAGTACTTGGTTATTTTCTCCACCTAGTTCCAGCCAGGGAGACCAGAGCAGGCTCGAGGGTCTTGAGGAGTCGCTGTTTGAGCGCTCTCCAGGAGTTGGTAGGGAGGAACGACCTCCCATTGTTGTTGTCATCTAGCTTTAAGAACATGTTCTACTATCTTTTAATTTATGTGTTAAAGTTATAGCTGTGTGTGAGTAAATGATGTGTGTTTAGGATATAATGTAAACTTAGAGTGTAGAATATCTTAGATTGTTTAAAAATAAATCCTACCTATGTTTTTCTCCATCTAGAGTAATCCAGATCGTACTCTAGCACATGTGGTGTAATTAAATGAACGAAGTATGATGTAAATTTAAAACAAGTGATAGCCTTGAATACTAGAATGTTTTCTTTTATTATATATTTGTTATCAGAAGAAATATTATTCTGTACATAGAGTAGTGTTAGATCTAGACTGTGTATGTCAGAATATTAGAAAAGGAAAGGAAGTTATATCATTATACTAATAGTAGTATGTTTTGGTCGATGAAACTGTTTTCTATACAGTATTTACTTCTGTAATCCTTATATCTTAATTGAAACAAAAGGAAAAGAAGATAATAGTGAAAAGGTGTAGTATTAGGTTAAATAAAAATTCCTTTTCAGCTCTGTAGTTTATTTCTTTCCCTAATTAGGATAACTACTGTATTTGTAGCAACTAAACTGTGAGTAAGAATGGAAAACCTTGATTTAATTCTAAAGATAAAACTAATTGGTTTAAGATTGTTATCTAGGTGATTCCATTTATGACTGAAAGGGTAAATAAT
>LPNX010768753.1:18275-40688 GCA_001517045.1 Pseudotsuga menziesii
CAAGTTCTATAGTTACTAACCTGTCTCTTAAGGGATTTAAACAAATACTACTATTTCTTTAGAGAAAGGAATTTAGTTAATTTGTTATTACCCTTATTTAATAAATTCTAATGTTATAATTTAAATAGGGTAATACATATACAAAAAGAATTCTTATAAATTATTTAGTATATAAAACCTAAGAGTATAACAAATAAATATTTTCTCATCTGTACACTTTATAAATAGACTAAGTATAAAGATAATGTCTATAATTATAGGAACAATATTTACTTGTAAGTAAAATAACATTCCTTTATCATTATAACAACATATCAAGTAAACATAAACTTTGTACTTCAAAGATGTAACTATATAGTTACATAAGTACAATTCTAAAACATCGAATTACTTATTTTTCTGAAAGTTAACAAATATAAAATAATATTTAAAACCTCATTAGAACAGAGGAAAATAAGGTGAGATAACATAAAAATAACGTACACTTATCTTAAACAGATAATATTTAAAATAATTTACAGAGTAAAATCAAATGTAATAGCTTGTAGGAAAATAAATTAACAGAACATAAACATGCTCGATTAACCGAGCTTAATAACCCATTATACAATATAAGAAATAACAAAATAAATTGTAGTATTATATTGTAATAACAAGATAATTTAAAACAGTAAATACATCTTCACATCGCTGAGTCAGGGTAAAACCCTAATGTATCAAAATTTACAACAGAAGTATCAAAACAAGTGAGTCTAAGCTCTATATTGATGCCTCTCTACTTTTAAGGGTTAACAGAGAATGGTTTAATAGGCCTTCCATTTTTTTATACATTTTATACACAAAACCAGAAGCAAAATCAAAATTTACAAGTTACGGCCTAAACCGAAATCGCTGCATAAAGCAAGGGTTTGTCATCAACAAAAACAGCGAACCAAGTTAACCCAGATAAACCAAAACCACGAGGGTCTTTGCAGGCCATGGTGAACAACCAACAAATGTTCCATACAGAACTGTACAAGGACAAACTGCCATGGGATAACCAAGGCTTACCCGTGAGCAAGTTGTTGTCCTAGCTTTGCACCAACTGAGTAGAAGGACAAGGCCCTCACTTGTAAAAACAACCCACGATGTCATTAAAATTTTATACTTATATTAATAGAGATGTAAAGAAACATAGATGCGGATAATAGTTCTTACCTGAGCTTCAAAGTAACATAACCACCCACAAACAAAAGTGCTGCCACCAGCACACGGATAAACAAACCCTTCATCTGTTACAAGAAAGAGGGAGGTTACCAATGTAGCAACAACCCATGGCAGCCAAGAGTTGGAGCAATAAGCCAAGCAAACATAAAAGCATGGGTCTCCACTACTTTCCAACCAAGAAGTTCACTCTCCTAAGAGACCCTAAGACCAAATAAATCATAATATGTGGAGCCATGGCTCTCACTACCGGATCAAAGAAAAAGAGACTTTTACAGGCTGATAACCCTTAACTGAGCAAGTTGCAAAGGCTAAACCCTAATGGAAAACAACTATCCCATTGAAAGTAGTGAACGCTCTTTTACAACTCTTTTTTTATCATCTTTCAAGGCAAGATTTCTAGGTGCAAGAGACTAGAAGCAAGCTGGGAGACTATAAGCAAACCTGTTGCTGAATCGACATGGAGATCAAAACATAGTAACAGAGTGGACAGAGGCCTGAAAATAACGGAGGAAATAACAAGACTAGGGTTCGCAATCTAATTTTATCTTCACAATACTTGGCCACAATGATTCCACGTACACATTTAAATAATTTTCCATGCAGTGGGTAAACTATATAGTTCCGGTGTGCAATCAAAAGAAATGATTTTTATTTCAATCATATGGTGGTTCAAAAGTTCCACAAGGTTCTATATTCCCGGAGTCAACCAAGCATGCACGCTGCAACGTTAAAAGAGAAATTTAGTACCAAGGTTAGGTCATATAACTTATCAAGGGCATGGACAATTCTACGACCTATCACCTTATGCAAGCAAAGTATTCATTCAATAAATGATTATAACTCTATCAAAGGTTATGCCACTTTAATATTTTACAAAAGAAATTCATAAAACTTATTTATGTTAAGATACCCTTCTTGCTAGCTTTATTCTCGATTTGCCCTTGAGTATCTTTTATAAACTATTAGGTTTGCAAATGAGAATGTTAAACCTTAGGTATCTATTGGGCCTGCCATTGGATTTTTGATGACGTTAATAACAATAAATGGACAATATCTTTCTAAGTATATTATGTGTAAAAGAACTTAGTTCATCAATACTAACTTAATCCATTCGATAGCAATATGTTAATGATGATATAATCCTTTTAAGCTTCAAATCTTTATAAGTTAGAATAATGGTATAAAATCTCATAAACTACTGTGCATTACTTTTCTCATCACAAGAATTTTGTCGTGACATAAATTGTTTATGGACACAATTTAGGTAGACCCTTAAATGTAAAATCCCGCCATCTTTAACCTATGTGTAAGGAAAGATTAAAGGAATTTACACATGATGACTTTGGTAAACATTGATAAATATCTAAGAAGTTAGATTGCAATAAAAATTATAAATTATGAACTAGAGAGAGAGAGAGCAACTGTCGCCAAATACTGTTAGGACAAAATCTCTTTTCTTTGGCATCTTTAAAAATAATAATAAACTAATTGTTTTTACCTCATAAAAGCGTTTGAAATTGAAACAGCATATATATATTCTTTTTGCTGAGCTATTATTTTGCAACGAGCATATATCTGCACGCTTTATCAATATTGACAGGCAGCACCGGATCTTTCTTACCTGCAAATATGTGAGATCAGGTAAACTTTCTATGTTAGCTCAAAAGCTAAGTAAGCCCCAGAATTCCAAGACAGTTCCACCTTTTTGTTGCAAAGAAAAATAAATCATTAAACTGAAAAAGAATTATTCTATAAGATAAACATAATCGAGTAGATAATTCAGATTATGAATTTACCAATCTGTAAATCAAATAACATATAACTAATCATAGCTGTTAGCTGACTGCATTACTGAATATTATTTGTATTTTCAAAATTTTAAATTTTTTGGTAAATTTGGGTTTTTGATAGACATCGTTATCATCATCATACAATAAATCAAGATCATTGTCATCATCGTTGTCATCATCAATGTGATTGTGATAATAAATATCAAGGAGGCATATTACCTCAGAAGAATGGATGATATTGTCTTATACATATCAAATCATATCCATATGCTCCATCATAATTATCATAATGCATCATCGTCATGTTGTTAGGGCCAATCATATGCCATCAGGGTCTGTCAAATGTTGTTGGGGACACTCAAAAGCCATAACAACAATTTAGGTGACATTAAGGTAATTTAACCCTCATTAGGATTAATCAAGATCCAAAAGTGCCATCATTATGATCATTTAGGTGCCACTATGATAAATCAAGATACAAAAGTACTATCACATGAATCATGATCATTGACATGGACATTGATATATCTGACGTTATGTCGGACGTTTTCCAAACACAATTCCTAGCTCTAAACCTAGTGCAATTCATAGCATGATGCCTTTCGAAATTTTTGTCATTATCCCAGGTGCTATACCTGGATCTATACCTAGCGTTATGCTGGATATTTTCTAAGCACAATTCCTGGCTCTATACTTGGTGCTATGTTGGATGTTTTTCCTGCCGAAATTCATGGCGCAATTGTTGTCGCTAACCCTGGATTAATATATGGTGTTATGCTATTTAGGACGTTTTTTTGGAGGCTATTATTGGCGTTATATGGGATGCTTTTTTGGATGATAATTGGGAGATTAATTGGGATTCTAATTGGGATGTTAATTGGGATGCTAATTGGGACGTTAATTGGGATGCAAATTATCATCCAAAACAACGCCAACTTTTAAAAAGGGGCGATAACTGGGATGCTAATTTGGATTCTATTTGGGACGTTAATTGGGATGCTAATTAGCATCCAAAATAATGCCAAATTTTAAAAAGGAATTCTAATTTGAAAGCTAATTGGGATTCTAATGGGGATTCTAATTGGGAATCTAATTGGGACGTTAATTGGGATGCTAATTATTGTCCAGAATAGTGCCAACTTTTAAAAAGGGACGCTAATAGGGATGCTAATTGGGACACTAATTGGGACACTAATAAGGACACTAATTGGGATACTAATTGGGATGCTAATTAGCATCCAAAATAGCACCAATTTTTCAAATAGATGCAAATAACACCATTAAAAGTGCCATCCCGTGCAAAAGCGTCCACTTTGTCCAAAAATGATGAAAAATACACTAAAAGTGATAGTGGACGCTAAAAAGGAAGCTAAAAGAGACGCTAATCACAGGGTTTTGTTGTAGTTCCTTGATCCAATAGACTTGGAAGTTATAAAATAAGTTGAGGCTGATGTAGAGCATCAGGACTTTAGAGGATAACGACTCTTCCCTAACAAAACTTTAGCTTAACTCTCGGTTTGAATATGTTCGATTAGTGAAAATAGGAACATGTTGATCTTGGTTTGGTTCATATTGACATTGGTTGAGCTTTGTTTGGTAGAGAAGAAACATTGCCACATCATTTTAGGATAAGCTCAACGAAAATCCCAAGTGATAAATGATCAACCTGGGAAGATGGGAGGGGTTTTCTTTCTATTGGTAATTTTTGTAGTAGTTTGTTGTATAGAAGATGCATAGTTTTTTTGTTGTTGATGAAGTAGGGGCCCAGTTGACCCTATGGAAGAAAGGAATAGGATAGGTGTTCAGTGCAAGCCAGTGATCCCTCTTCAAATTGGGTAACAAAAATGGTCCTTCATTTCATGATTTATTTCATAAACCGGTCCTATTGTTTTTAAGTGTTTGTATTTGAGGCATGTGAACCAATAAAGAGATTGATGATGAATACATAGCCCATGTTCCTTGAAATGCCATTCTAATCCTATTGATAATGTATTGTGGTTATTAAATCTTATTATAAATATTGTGTCTCTCAGTTTGTAGTCCTCTCATCTTAATTTTTTCTTCTTAGACGTGTTGTTTTGTTTTTTAGGGTTCTATAGTTTTTTGGAAGCTAGATTGTTTGCATCAAGTTCCACCATCATATATTAACATAACCCACAAAAGACAGTGTACAATGACCCATGCAAAAGACTATTGCAAAAGAGATGAATTTCAAAAATACATGGAATATTGAGGGAAACCTAGCATGATTCTAAGATGGCTGAAGGACATGGATCTGTAATTACTTTGCACACACACAAAAATAGTAAAAAATGGAGGAGCAAAGAGATCAAACTGAATAAATTAACACTTTGGTAGAATTTAAATAAGACTTGAATAAGGCATAACAAGGACATTAGGGTGTGTTCTTTTACAACAATCTGTACAAAATAAATTTATTTCGGTAGAGGGTTGGAGGAGATCAAACAATAGATAGTTGGAGAGAAGTGTTGGAATTTCAGTTCAATCTTACATATCATACTATTTTTTTGAATGTTTGGGGTTTAACATTACCCTTCACTAAATGTTTTGCCTAAATCTGTACATGTCAGTAATAACATTAAAGTGTTACAATTTGGGAGTATAAAATGAACTAAAAGTGGATCAAGGACAGCAACAAATGGAGTACCAATGCATGAAAGAAGTAGATTTTTCCCCTCATATACATCAATCCTATGAACTAGAGATAGAACTATGTTCTCTATTTAAAAAACTATTATAATCCCTTGGGCCTTTAGTCTGCATTAGCTCCTTGATCCCATAGTACTAAAAGGTTACCAAATTTGTTTGTCTCCTCCATGATCCAACTAGTTACCAGGAACATACATGATTTTAGTTTCCTAGATCAACACCTTCTCATATATTTTTTAGATCAACAAGAGTTTGATTTTTTGTTACCATTTGATCAACAAACTTTCAACAATAATAAGTTTATTGTCAATTGACAGATTTTGTACCTATTACCCATGCTAAGATATGGAAATAGAAACATTATTTGAATAAAGAATTTGAGTGCATGAAGCTCATGGCTTATTCAAGATTCTCCAGTGTTGGTAATCTGATTACTAAAAGTTAATCCCCAAATGGATTTTTATTACAGAATTTAAGAAATGGAGTTGAATCCCTATTTTTCATGAGAAATTGTATACAAGATGACCATTTGATTCCAATAAATGTCATCTAATCATGGTAGTACCTAGAATCAATTAAGCATGATGAAGTAATTCTACAATCATATACTTAACTTTGAATTTGATCATAAAAAATGGCAAATATCAATGTTATAAATTTTTTGTTCTGTTTTAATTATTTTGTTGATAGTTTTGTTTTGAACCTTGGATATAGATGAAAGGCATGACAGTTGAAGCTGGAAATGGTGGGAAAATAATACCAGTGACTATTTGAACCCAAATATCCATTAGAGGTGTTGGATCCTTAAAAGTGAATGGCTTGAGAAAAACATTTGCTTGCAAATGCTACATTATATTGTCATGGAATGGGTTTGTTAGATAAAGGACCCTATAACAAGAAGACTTGGGCAATGTATGTTGGAAAAAGTAATTACTCACAGATCTGTATCTCATCTCGGCTGACTCTGTCAGAGTCAGTATCAGTCTAGATCTTGTTGGTTAGTCTGACAAGAGTAAAGACTCCACAATTTGGAAATGTAAATCAATCGAATTAATTTCTGAAGATAAGTTGTTAGGTAGATATTTATTACAGTCTTTAATGGTGAGTTAGTTGATTCTCATAGAAGCAATTTTTAGGTTTCCTATAAATAGAAGAAGAAGATTGTAAATCAAGTTAGACATTGGACACAAGACATTTGAACTCATGAGAGAATTCCAAGGTTAGAAAAAGAGAAAAAATGAAGTTAAAGCTCAAGATTTTGTGTATGATATTATGTCGAAGAGCCGAAGCTCTGTAAAAGGATCAGTCAGTGAGCTCACAAGTTTAGATCGACAAGTTTGTAGTACCTTTGTTATTTCCAGACAAGTTATATATATGAAATAGTTTTTGGTTGAATGCATGTTTATTTAGTCGCACATTATTTCCATAGTTACTTGAATAAATGTTGTTTACATTTACCATTTGAGTGAAAGAACAAGAATACATAAATTTCTCACTCTGTGAAAGTTCTAGGTTTTACAGCACAGTGGTTGACTCAAGTCTTCATAAATATTTGGGTATATGTTTTTATAAGTTCTCTAGGATTGTTAATGTATCCATTTTTACTTCATATTACTCATAGGTGAAAAGCATTTGAAATTTCTTAAGTCTTTAAGACTAAGAAACATACTCTGTAAATTTCGACTAAAAACCAAGTGAACCGACAAGGTCGGTTGAGTAAACCAACTAGTGGTCGAAGTGATCAGCTGACTAGTGGTCAAAGAGGTCAAGCCGACAAGTTGTCGGTTACCAAAATCGACAAGTGGTCGAAGTGATAAGCCAAATAGTGGTCGAAGAGGTCAAGCTGACAAGTTGTCGGTTACCAAAACTGAGAAGTGGTCGAAGAGGTCAAGCCGACAAGTTATTGGTTACCAAAATTGACAAGTGGTCAAAGTAAAACCGACTAGTGGTCGAACTAAATATTGTCGGTAGAACCAACAAGTAAGAACTTGTTGAAGTAAATCAGTTGGGTCTAAAAGGCCGACCAAAGTTAATAAAATTTTATAGTCGGGAGTTAGACAAGTCTCACCTGACAAGTAAAAAGAAAAAGGAGGTCAGCGTGAAAATTATTTTTTAATAACTGAGCAGTAAAATCAAGTTTAGTCGGCTCGGTTTTGGCTAACTGGTATCAGAGCAAGGTTTAGGAAAGAAATATTGTCTTGAAAAGTGAAAAAGTAATTTTCCAAGGAAACTTAAAAATTAAAAATGGCTTCCACTTCTGCTTCACTACAAACTCCAATGTTTACAGGAAAGAATTATGAATATTGGTCTCTAACTATGAATGATTTGTTCAAAGGTCAAGATGTTTGGGAGATAGTCTAGCATGGTTATGCATAACCAATAGACATGACATCATATAACAATCTCACACAAGCTGAGAAAGATGCCCTGAGGGAACAGAAGAAGAAAGATGGAAAATCTCTAATTTACATACATCAAGCCATGCATGAAAACATACTCCCAAGAGTAGCAATAAAAATTAATGCTAAGCAAGCATGGGATACATTGGAGACCTCCTATCAAGGTTTGGATAAGGTAAGGAGTTCTAAGTTGCAGAAGAGATTTTGAATCTTTGTCCATGAAAGATTTAGAGTCTATAGATACATTCTACATTAGAGTTGTTGGTTTGATAAACCAACTGAAATCTCATGGAGAAGACATAGAATACCAAAGGGTGGTTGAAAAGATTCTCAAAAGTATATTCCTAAGATTTGAAAACTTGGTTGTGACCTTGGAAGAACACATAGACATGTCGACATTTACTACTGATGAGTTGCAAGCTTCACTCATCAATCATGAACACAGACTAAGGAGAAAACATACATCATTGGAAGGTGCTTTTGCAACAAAGTCATCCATAAGACGTGGTAGAGGTAGGGAGAGAAACAAATTCAGAGGCAGAGGAAGAAGTTCTTCCAGAGTAGGACGATGCAGAAGTCCTGCAAATGTCGGTGGTAGAGGATAAAATTAGAATTCAATTCAACCAAGTGGCTAGAGGTTTGATAAATAAAAAATTCAATGTCATTACTATAAGAAATTTTGTCGTTATGCATACGAGTGTAGGAAGAAACAATATGACCAAGGAAGGAAAAGCCCAAATTAGTCGACCAACACCAGCACTTCGACAAGTGCAATGTTAATGGCTTCGACATCTCAAATTGAATGTAATGTTGTTCAAGAAAGTCCACATCACATATGGTACTTAGATTCAAGATGCAACAATCATATGACTGGTAATTTAAATTTGTTTTCCAGTCTAGGTAATTCAGTTGAAACTGATGTTACACTTGGAAACAATGTCCAAGTTACTATTTTAGGAAAAGGTATTGTTGATTTTCTAACCAAACAGGGGGAGAGTAAGTATATCCCTGATTTCTATCATATCGAAGGTCTGAAACATAATTTTTTAAGCATTGGATAGCTGATACAGAAAGGCTACAGAGACTATATAGAATACGATCACTGTGTGATTAAAGACAATCATCCAAGCGACCAACTAATAGCAAAAGTGTTGATGACAAGCAATCGCTTGTTTCCATTGAGGATAGTTCCTGACATAAAAGGGAAGACAAGTACAGGAGCTTTTTTTAAGGTAGAAAGTAAAGAAACAGTCGATTAGGTAAGAAACAGTGACAGATTATGTTCTAAACATCAATTAGGTAAGAAACTGAATCTAGCTTGTGAATAAAACACAATTCCCAAAAATACCTGGACGTTAATACAATGCGCTCAAACATGTTTAATAAATTAATGCATTCATTGTTGAAATATATGATCCACATCATCTTGTGAGCTTCTCTATGCATTTATAAGTTTTTTTATATTTCAACATTCGATTGAACTAGGTCCTTGACATGCCTACTTATGCAAGAATTAAAATATTTGTGTCCCCACATCAAATAAAAAGAACAAGATTAATGGTTATTTGAAATTTGAAACTTAAACATTTATTTGGTAAGAATGGTTTTTCCAGCTCGGCTTCCCACAATTCCTATAACTCTAATTTTTCCTTTGCCCATTGTGATGTTGCTATAACATTTCCATTGGGAAATATTCTAATACAAAGCTATTGCATATTTGGATACATAAAATTTTATTAAAACTTTTCACACCAATTTTTTTATATAAACATCAAGTTAACAAATTAAATCCAAAGGTAAAAAAGAATATTAGAGTATTTCTCACTGATTATGAGTTTCCATGTCAAAACTTCTTATGTCTGCAACATCATACATGAACTTTCTCCATTTTCCAATAATGTCCAGCTAATATGGATGCTTCTCTTTGACTAGTTTGGGAAGCGAACATATGTATAGGAGTCCCATTTTTTCCATTTATCCATTAAAGTTATGAAGAATGGAAATGGTAGAAGATCATAATGATTATTGTAATGTCACTATGAGCTCCTTCAAACACATACTTTATTTTGCATATCAATTTCAAAGATTGAATTGTCTCCCTCTTGCATTTCATACTTGTCATTACACGGTTGGAAATTGAATTGACCACTGAATTCAAATTCACCTAATTTATTAATGAAAACCAATAACACGACATGTAACCTAAAATATTGAACGCCAATTTGAGGGTTTATAAAATATTTAACCTATACATGTTGACATGCTAATTTTCTATGCACCTATCAAATACCTTTTCAAATGCAAAATACGTCTAGGAATTGTCTCAGTTAGATTTTAGGAGCTCAAAATTCAACAAAAACACACACCTCATGCTATAGTTACATTAAATGGCCTATAACAAGCTAATTATTGTTAACCTAATTTATCTAGATCTATGAAAAAATGGATAATGATTAGCCAATAAGACACCCCATGGCTAGACCAAAAGTTGGTGTCAGACTGTGATTTCCTCTAATGCTTCAGGGACCATACGAAGGGCATGTCCAGGATGGAGAACAATATTCAATATGCAGTACCTTGCTACCGCCGCAACATTTATTACTCTATTGCATGTAAAATATTTTTCGTCGTTTCAGATCCCACTTAAAATAATTCCTTTGAAATTCATGGTATACTGGACGGTAAGCAATATTTATCATGTTGCAGATCATTTAATGCGGTTGTAGTAGGCTTGATGACCGTTGGATCTCCAATAGCTCAATATCCAATGGTCATCAAGCTGCAATCACATTAAATGCTGTGCAATGGGATAAATATTGTTTGCCACAGTTTTTGGACAACTAAATATACTATTTCCCATGAACTTTATATTATATTTCATAAACGCTTGTACAACCTACATGGCCCATTTTCTACACATGCCTCCGAATGAGATATGCCTTAATATTTCTCACAAACGTCTAGCTTACCCTAGCATGGTCACCAATTTAACATTGATCTCATACATCAAGGTTAGCTTCAGCCCAGTGGATCCATTCCTAAAGTTCCTGAGCAATTCATGTGACCATTGATATGCTCCTTGAGATTAAGCCCAAGGTCAAGTCGTTTTCATATCTTACTATAGAAAGAACCATAGTGTTCACACAACACAGAGGAGGGTTTAGAGCTTGAGATGGAAATTCGCCTAGTCCAGCTTTATATGTTCATAACATAAAGGGTGGCACAAGTAATATTTATTGAATGCCACTCAAATCCACGATTGGCTTACTTGCTTGTTTGAATGGGATGGTGAAACTCTAATAAGGATTCCATCCAATACACATACATAATGCAATGTAAGGTAACTTTGTTGCTTATGATAGTTAGCTAGCGAGTTTGGATTTCATTTGGGGTCATTTGTAATCATTGAGATTTGTGGAGATTGAGGCATTGGTTTATCCATAAGCATACTTGAAGAAAAGGAAGAGGAGCAAGCATTTTTGTTGTTTCTTGAATGCTCCATCTCCACCTGAAGTAAAATCCATGACGGGAAGGCCTAACTTAGTTGGTAGTAACATGGTTGAGAAGATTAATCCTTATTTGGGTCAATAAATTTATTATGGTGGTGTTATCTCCTCAAATAAAATAGTCAAGTTTGTTTATTTTAGGTGATAGGAAGTCATTGAAAAATAAATTTCTAAATTTTTAAGGCTAATTTTTTAGAGCTTTAGGTATGTAATAAAGTTTGAAAAACATTTGATTTGGTTTATTCTTCAAAACAAGTCAAAAATCAGGTTTCAGTGGCTTAGGCGGACATTTCAACTATTCATCATCCATCGAAAATAGAGCTTTTAGTAGCTAAAATGCGAAATTTGGGGCTATTTTAGCCACCGAAAGCATAGAAGCTTGGAAACGGTCAACATGTCTTGGTAAAACTCAATTTTCTTAGCCATGGAGAGACCGTTTTACACGCTTAAATATTCTATTGACAACTAGACATCATAATATTTCCAATGGTACTTTTATATATTCATTTAGGGCTTGGTAGGGCAGTCAAAAGTCCCCTGCAAGATGAGGCCATGTTTTCAGGAATGTGGCGTTTTTACTATGCTGAGTCATCATTTTCAAATGACGATCCTTGGAGACTGGAGGATCATTTTGAGAAAAGGTAGAATAATTTTGTTCCTGACATGTCAATGAACAATAAACTCTCTCAGTTTTCCTACATCTGTCACATATTGGGATAATTGAATCCATCTCTGGGTCCTAACTTTCAGATCTCAAAATTTCCGTGTTTGACACATGTTTTTGAAATACATATGTCAGACAATGAAAAACGAATCTCAAAGAACTACGAGAGGTTTTTTCTCATAAGAAACCAATATAAAAAAAACCTCTCTTATTTTTCCAAAATATGTTTTTATTTGAGAGATATAGATCAATATCGAAGCATCATATTTCGAGAAATTTCTGCATTTTCTAGCCACCTCACAAATTCGGATTTGAGATAGGAAAAGAGGTTTTTAGATCCATCTTTTGAGGATCTTGAAACTGATTTGTAAATATTATTTAATATCATTGAAGAATCATTGTAAAAGGTTTGAATTTGGGTATTTTTTTCATGCTTGTACTCTCAGACTTCTCATTTTCATGTGAGTAATATAAGCTTCTTTTTCCATTTATGTTCAGATTTAATTTTCTACCTTTCTGTACTCGCATTTGAATGTTTATTTCATGTTTGTTCTATTTGTCTAATTATAGATAGCTATCATCCTATGCAAGTATCATTTACTTATTGTGATTAGCCATTCATATACGCCTTGCTTATGAGTCTGCTAGCATAATAAGATTTCTACATACATCCACCTTTTGAAAACTCTATGAACAACAATGGTTAAAAGACTTGTCTAGATGAGTGTGTTTATGTATGTTTTTAATGAGTGAGTTTTGATTAATTCATCGAACTTGATCTATATTACCCATCATTAAGAAAATATTAAAGTTACCAAGCATCTTCGAGCTGCAACCTAGAAGAGTTCCCTGGAGAGCTAACAGGTGGTCGTAGGCTCCACTTGAGAGGACAATAGATCTCTACTTTGAATTCTTTCTCAAGATTTACTTAAACATTACTGGCTTACACTTTTACACATAGTCCAACTTCCTCTAGGTTCTAGGTTCTGCAAAGAAAGGTGGGCTTATGTTTTTTACATATACGGGTTTTATACAAATTTTTAATACCTATTTATAGTTTTTTCAATTTTTTTTTCGGTTATTTTTTTAGCTTATATTTGCAATCATTTAAATGGGTATGATATGCACATCTAGGTTGTTACTAGATGTAGTTATGTTGATATTTCATACCTTGAGTTCCAATATTTGATGAGGTTTCCATCCTCTAGTTGTGTCTCACATTTGAATTGAAATGGGTTTTTTCTAATGTACATAACAATTATAATTATATATGAAACATGCCCAAGGTATAGTATGACCCTTCTTTCCACAGTTGTACAACTTAGAAACTATAAATTTGTGCTCATATCTAAAGGTACGGTTTCAGGGATGCAAAAAACTGCCTAGACTTATGATATCTTTCTTGGATAGGGGTTGGTTTAATAGTTGGATTATATAAATGGATTAAACAAGGAATGGAAGGGGAATAAGAACATAGGTAGATGTGGAAGTTACTGTTTTGAGCTCTAACAATGAAATATTCTATCCTATCTCCAGATGTAAAGTTGCAAAAAAGACGGGGTTGGAGCAAGTTGTCTACCCACTCCACTTAATATACAATGCATTCCGAGCCCCAAAAATAAAAATTCTAACAAATAGAATTACTACCGAGACAACCATGGTCAACCATGTTGTCCAAGATATTTCTAGAGGGAAGATAGTTCCCATAGCTTGTCATCCTCCAATTGAGTAGGATGGAGAAGAAGAGTAGATTAGTAGGGCTTATTCCCCCAATTTTTAATGTCTAAAGCATGTTATGAGCATGCCCTAGATATTTAGAGTAATGGAATCAATGCAAAAGTATTTATGCAATAACAATGGAGATAGTCATAGAAGTAGGAATAGTACCTAGAATATTTGAATTGGTAGGCCATAGTTGTTGGTCCACTAGTTTCTATGACATCCAACTCAAATTTTTGACTGGATTCAACACCCTTCAAGTTCTTACATATTTCTTCATGAACACCACCTATTTGGTTCTTGAATTCCATCGACCCTACTAGTACACCTCAAGTCTAGGTTACACCAACACATGACATCGATTTTTTCACATGCAACCATGAATAGACTTCCATGTTGAATGCTTCATATGTAAAATAGTAACAAAGAATTGCTACCTTTAATTCTTCTGTCTTTGCAGCCACTTGTTGCACATAGTTGTTACCTCTTTCAATGGTACAACTTCACATAAAATCAGCGTGGTTAGATATGGTGTGCTTATAATTCTTTGTGACATGACTTCTGTTTTGTTTCCAATATCAGTGACTCCAGTATTGTTATATGGTTATGGCTCTCCCCAATCCCTCACTTAAAAGGGAGTAGTATATGTGCCAGGTGTTACATAGTCTACTAAGTATCCCATGAGAACCAATTTTTACATGGGTGTCTAGCAGTTCCTAACATACCCAAAGCATGGAGCCGGATAGAGAATGAATCATATAACAGCTAGAAGCAATGATGAATTCAAGACAATGCAAATATTTTTTTGTGGTTACTAGAAAATGAATGTGCTCGAGGTTAGATCGAGTAATCTTCAATGCCCCACGATAATATTCAAAGTCCCAAGATGAATACTTGTTCTTGCATCCTGTAGGTAGGCATGCTCTTGAAGGTGACTAACGAGTAGCAGTGACTAGAAGGGTGGCAGTGAAGGTGGTCATGAGAAATTAAATTGGATTTAAAAATTTAGGTTATGCTCTTATTTGTATTGATTTAATTTAGTTGTATTGCATCTTCTCAATATTAAGAACTTAGGTTATTATCTAACATTTTGTTAGACCTCAACAATAAAACATCCAAACGTTGGATGTGAAACAATGCAAATAGGTTATATGTGCATCGAAGAATGCAAGGAGTTAAAGCATTGTCAGAGAGAACACAGGGAGACGATCCATTCCCACTACCCACACCATCATTGCGGAAATAAAGTTTCAAACTATAATCCAATGAGCTTGTAGAAAATATCTATTTTCAAACTAATTAATATAAAAATATTTTGAAACTTTGTTTAAAAGGGTATATTGCATTTGAGTCAACGAAAATTAATTCTTAGTCAATGTAAATAAAAAACAATAGTACCATGGCCTTCGATAGGGACTGATAACATAATCATGCATTGAGGTTTCATTATAGATTTCTGATTTTTTCTTATATCTTATTATCTTAGTTCGGATATTTATATGAAATAATAACAAGTACAACAATATGCATAAGATAGAAGAGATACAAAAGACACAAAGATTTTCACGAGGGAAACCATAAAGGAGAAAAACCCCGCAAAATTCCTGAGAATAGTACAATCGCAAAGACTGTGTAATAAGATGATCAAACCCAATAATAAGAAGTCTCCAGCAGCTATCTATCATCTCATCCTTCTCTCTCTCTCTCTCTCTCTCTCTCTCTCTCATGCAAACTTGAGTGAGTGTGAGGCCTGTATAAATGAGTGAGGGCGCCTCCCTATTTATACTAATCAAGTGATTGATCTATACATGATTGGGGCTGACCTGTTACCCTAACAAGGTCGACTTCTCCTAGAGAGACTCCAAATACAAATTACATGATGTTACACTAGGGATTGTTTCCCCAAATTATAGCGAAGGTTGTACCTCAAGTTCTATACACAATAATGACATATCGAAAGGGGGTAAACACATCTTTTATGGGGGTACAACAACATAGGATGATAATATACACCATAATATCTTCCGAAGATACAAATAAAACAACACTCCTTCTTAACTAGGAATGTATTCTCTCTCTTCCATAGTCATCAACGCATATGGTCAAGTATTCATCGTGTAGTCATCATCATGGAGTCATAGATTCATCATCATAGATGATTCCATCATCATTGTCTTCTTATCTATCATTGAAAGGTAATATCTGTCATCAAAAGTTTCTATAGATCCAACCAGTTTTCATATTGGGTGTAGGCCTAGTCCTCATCTAGGTCTTCATCACTTCTGCAAGCAATCCATCGCATAGGAACTTCCCATGAACTTCTTTACCTTGCCACGAAAATAACCTATTTCTCCTACCTTTATCTCTCCGTATCCAAATAATCTCTTTTGTTCTATACAAAATGAAATATACACACATAGCATAGCCCTGATGCAGACTACCTACATTCTATAACCATAGTAGTATGTTAGGATATTTCACATCATTAAGACAACATGTAACATACACTATGCGATAATATCCTAGGAGCACCCTGAGTGCATTATGTCTCTACACAGTCAAACTGCATTTTACCACTAAAAGAGAACCACCTAGATTCACCTCGCGTGCTTGGTGACCTTATCATTTCTAGCATGGGTAGACACACATATAAAGATATATATGTAATGGTTGATTATGACCGAACAAACTGCTACACCAGGTATTTTACATTTTAGATCAACCTCAAGGACTTATTACATTTGAACAACATGTGTACAAGATCTTTTTCAATCATACAACCTTCTCGGCATATTACATCCATGTAACTTGTGTACCACTCTAGGGATCTTTTTAAACTCGAAAAACCCATAGGACTTATTACATTGCAATAGCCTACGTACCACGCTAGGATTCATATTTACATTCGAATAACTTGTCTCATGACTTATTACATCTGAAAAACCTGTGTACCATGTGAGGACTCATATTTACATTTGGATATCTTGTCTTAGGAATGAATATGTCTGAGTATCTTACATATGAAGCCAGGACTTGTATTTACACTTAAACAACCTACAGGACTGATTATGTCTGAGCAACCTACTACACCGGGGTCTTTTTCTCTCGGACAACCTGTCTCGTTTCCCATGTGAGATATCATGCATCACCGTATTCTGGTCTCTCATTATTTCTAGTATAGAAACATATCAGGAATGATTACATCCAAGGATAACCTATGAACTTCATCGTGACTTATCTAAGGACAACCTACAAGACTGATTATGTTTAAGAAACCTACGATCTTCACCATGATTCTACACTCATACACCATATCTCTCTAGCTATGCTAGAATTCATCACTCCCTCTTCCGAGGGTTCTTGTTCTATATCACACCAAGTATTTATCTGAAGTACTCGAACTTCACTTTGGGTAGAGCCTTGGTCAAATCATCGACTATATTCTCATTCATTTCAACGTACTGGAGCTTCAATGCTCCTCTCTGCACCATATCCCTTATATAGTGGAACTTGATCTCTATGTGCTTTGAATTATCATGGAACACAGGGTTCTCTAACAACTTCACGTAACTTTGATTATCACAGAAGATATAGATCAAACAAATCAGACAGTATCTTCTATAGCCACACTTCCTTGCAACTAGCCAAGCAAGCAACAACATACTTTTCCTCGGTTGTGCTCAGCGCCATGCTTAATTTATTTTTGCTAAACCAGGATAACATGCCAGATCCCAAACTGAACCAACAAATCGAAATTGATCTTCCTCTCATTGGCACTACTTTCCCAATCTAAATCAACTTAACCATGTAGGTAAATATTCTAATTCGCATCACACTTGATCCCATAATCCACTCTACCTTTTAGGTACCTCAATACATGCTTTCTAGCTATCAGGTGAACATGTCTCAAATCCGTCAGGAACTGGATTAGGGTTTTCACAGCAAAGCATATGTTGGGTCTTGTATTTTTTAGATACATCAATTATCCAATCATCTAACGATACATTGTGGCATCAACCAACTTATATAAAGCATCACACAGAAGCTTCAAGTTTGATTCCATAGGTGTGTCTATCTCCTTGCAGTCCATCATTTTGAATCTCTTCATAATCTCTACTATATACTTTCCTTCACCAAGGAAAATCCCATCTACATTTGTACACACATCCATTCGTAAGAAGTAGTGCATCATCCCTAGGTATTTCATCTTGAACTGTGTAACAATTCTTCTCCTTGCTTATTTAATGAGCTCATCCTTGCCCATAAGAAACAAGTCATTGACATATAGAAGGAGCATCACTGGTCTTCCGCCTCCAACCTTGAAGTAAAGATTGGAATCCACTTTATTCTTGTTAAAGCCTTGGTTCGTTGGGAAGCTATCCATCCTGCCATACCATGTCCTTAGTGTCTATTTCAATCCATACAAGACCTTCAATAATTTACACACATGAGTCTTCCTGTCATGTGTCTCGAATCCAAGTGCTTGTTTCACATACAATTCCTCCTCGACTACACCATTCAAGATGTTTTATTCACATCCATCTGGTGTATCTTCCATTTCATAATTGCAGCTAATGCGAGTATGGTCCTAATGGAAGTGTACCTCACCACAGGTGCAAATGTCTCTTCATATTCTCTACCTTCTTTTTGTGAAAATCCTCGCATTACAAATATTTCCTTGTATTTCTCAATGATTCCATATGCAGTATGCTTGATCTTATAGATCCACTTTGAAGTCGCAACAAACTTCTTTTCTGGTCTTGGAATTATCTCCAAGACATCATTCTTCATGATCGATTGATACTCCTTGATCATGACATCCTTCCATTCTTTATTTTTTTAATCCTCTTCATATGTGGAAGGTTCCTTGTCAATGATGTCACATAGTAGGGACACGTATTTGTTGTATTTGGCCTTTTCCTTTCTCTATGCATTCCTTTTGGAGCGACATACCTTTTTTCTTCTTTTATGAGCGCTGTTGCCCATGCTGGTTTCCTCTTGTGGGATCCCTTCTTGAGTTGTTTCTCTATTGGCTCTTGTGGTTCCGTCATGTCATAATCTTCATGGTTTTCTGGAAATAATTCTCTAATTCCCATATCTCAGGCTCTTGTTTCTTCAGGTTCATTTACCTCTTAAGTAGGTAGCCTCCTAGATCTGAAGCATGTCTAGTGTTCATCAAAGCTTACATCTATGTTGATGTCGATCTTCTTAAATCTTGAGAATTATATTTGGTAGGCCTTTGATGTATCACTGTATCCTATGGATATACCCTTCCTCCCAAAAGGATCGAGCTTGGTCCTCTTCTCCTTTGGGATATGTATGTACACCAGGCATCCAAATATTCTAAGATGGATGACTTTTGGTTTCTCTCTTAAGAAAGTCTCTTCCAATTTTTTTTTTCAAGTACTTGATGAGGAGTATGATTATGTACATACATATTTGTTCTTTATGCTCCCACCCAAAGGTGCATAGGAATATCCTGGCCATGTAGCATTCCTTTCACTGCTTCCATTATGGTTCGGTTCTTTCATTCCACAACCCCATTCTACTGAGGATTATATGGAGTGATCAACTACCTTTTAATCCCAAACTCTCTGTAGATTTCCTTGAATTATTCTAAGGTGAATTATCTACCATTGTCTAACAATAGAGTCTTGATCTTCCTTTTGGTTTGATTCTTGACCAAGTCTTACTGAAAACTTCATTTTTTCCTTTCAATAAATATATCCAAGTCTTATGTGAGAAATCATATATAAAGGAAACATAGTACACATACCCGCTTAATGATCTAGACGACATGGGTATACATACATCTAAGTGTATTATCTCTAATATTCCTTTATACTTTCTTTCACTAATGGGAAATGTCTTCTTTGCATTCTTTCCTTATGCACATCCTTTACAAATTCCTTCATGATTTTCCTCGATATATGGAAGTCTTGAGACTACTTTTCTTGGCATCGATAGTGTTATCTAGTGCACATGTGCAAGCCTTTAGTGGAATAGTTCACTTGGTTCTATTGACTCATGAACCACTGCTTGTTCAGACTGTCATTTTAGTTTGTACAAGCCACCATATTCTTCTCCAATCATTCTTGCATCATATTTTTCGTTTCCTTTAGGCCACATTGGAACTTGGTCGTCAATAAATGCAATTCTGATTCCCTCTGCATCTAGTGTAGAGATGGAGAGAAGATTATTCTTCAATCCTAGAACATATAGCAAATCCTTCATCTTTAAGGATTTCACGGAGTCTAGATTGTATGAAGATACTCCACTCTTGTTTATGGGGTATTGGTAACTTATCCCCAAGTTTCACCTTGTGAGGTGACTCATGCTCAGACATATTAATGAGTGATTCTTTTTATTTTGTCATGTGTTTGGATGCCCCATATCCACAAGCCAATTATTTCTTCCATGTGAGATAGTTCCCGTAAGTGTTGATATTAGCACATACTCTTCATTTGAATCATCCTTCTCTCTTCTAAATCTTTTATTTGTTGGTTCATCTTCTTTGATAACATGAGCATGGTGTCTCTTTTTCCTGATGGGATAATCTCTTACAAAGTGCCCCTTTTCATCACAAGTATAATATCGAACATTGGAAGGATCTCTCTTTATATTCTTTTGTTTCTTGTCCTTCTTGTTGTTGTGACGATAGGTCTCCTTCTTCTCCTTCTTCTTGTAGTTCTTCCTGGTGTGAACTATGAGAGATTGATTCTTGGTTGCTCCCATATTCTCTTCTCTTATTATGAGTCGAGCTTCTTCATGTGTGCATTCTTCTCGGAGTCTATTGAAAGATATCAGCATCATTCTTGCACAAATTACTTTAGTCCCATGATCGACAGAGACCATTTAATGTAGTCATCACAATTTATCCTTATTTTACATTCTCTTCATCTGTTTCAAGTTATTCTTTGATTTGAGAAACCCTTGTGAAGTAAGATTGTATAGTCTCAAATTTATGTATCTTCACATTATTCAACTAGTTACTTAAAGTCATCTTTTGGTTGACGTTCTTTCCCTCAAACATCTTTGTCAAATCATCATATACTTCCTTTGGTGTCTTGAATGATGACACATGGGGGATGAGGTGATCCTTAATGGAATCTACAATGATTCTCTTGACCTTAGACAATTTCTTCTTATGAGTAGCCTTTGTCTCATCTCCCTCTATGTTTGGAAATTATCCAGTGACATAATGATAGAAATCATTCTTTTCAAGGATCAAGGAGATTATGTACTTCCACACTCAAAAGTTATCAAGCCCTCCAAGCTTGTCCTCAAGCCGAGTATGGTGAATCNTATTGATAGAAATCATTCTTTTCAAGGATCAAGGAGATTATGTACTTCCACACTCAAAAGTTATCAAGCCCTCCAAGCTTGTCCTCAAGCCGAGTATGGTGAATCATGTTTTCAAATGAGAACCTAAAATGAAAATAGCAAAGATTTAGATCTTAGCTATATGAGGTGTTTGGCCTAGTTTTAGAGTTGGCTGACCTAGGGTTAGAGTTGGCTGACATAGGGTTTGTCATAGAAACCCTAATTTTCCAAACTTGGAGCTTGGTAATTTTGTTTGGATAGAAAGATGTGCCTCCTTGAGGCGAGCTGCTCAGTATGGTCCTTTCATTAAAACTAAGGTGGGAAGCCGTTGATACTTGATGCCTTAGTTTCTTCTGACACTAGTGATAGGTTCAAAATTGAAACTTCTTCAAATTTAAAACTGCTTCCACCAAAATATACGCTCTACTCAGGTGAGTTAGCCTAGCCCTCTTTTCTTAATGATTTGTGGAGACAAGACCTTGAACTAGAAAGACCTAGTTGACGCTGTTGCACAGTGCGTTCTTTCATCGAGGCTCTGATACCATGTTAGTTTTTCTTATATCTTATTATCTTAGTTAGGATTTTTATCTAAAAGAATAACAAGTGTAAAATATGTGTAAGATAGAACATATACACAAGACATAAATATTTTCATTGGGAAAACCATGAAGGAGAAAACCTGCAAACTTCCTCAGAATAGTATAGTCACAATGAATGGGTCAAAATATTATCAAACCTAGTAATAAGAAGTCTCTAGAAACTATCTATCTCTCCTCCTTGTTTCTCTCTCTCTCACATGTTAACTTGAGTGAGTGTGAGGCGTGTAGAAATGAGGGAGCATCCATCCCTATTTATACTAATCAAGTGACTGACATATTACATGAGTGGGGTTGACTTTGTACCCTAAGAAGGTCGACTTCTCCTAGAGAGACTCCAAATACACATTACATGATGTGACACTAGGTCTGATTGCCCCGACTTACAACGGAGGTTGTACCTGAAGGTCTATACACAATAATGACATCCTAAAAGGAAGTAAACACATCTCCGATGGGGGTACAACAACACAAAATGAAAATATACACCAAAATATCTTCCGAAGTTACAAATACATCAACAAGATTACGAATTTATAA